>RJVU01049122.1:791296-919399 GCA_003731715.1 Anabarilius grahami | reverse complement strand
TTATTATTATTATTATTATTATTATTATTATTATTATTATTATTATTTAACATGCCAAAAATGCTGTCACTTTTCTCCTGTGCATCTCTTGAAATAATCATGCATTTAAAAAAATATTTTTTTTTAAATATAAGGTGACATGACAAATTAAGCCTTTTAGATTAAGGGGACAACATATTTACCTTACTCTTACCTATCCTATCCATTAAAGGGGTTATCTGTAGATTTTAAAACAGACTGATAACATTAACAGCAGTGTTTTTTAACCATTTTGTCTATGACGATAATCTCAAAACTCAAATCTAAATATTGTATAATTAATCACTTGGCTGATAAATCGATCTATCATTAATGTCGCGACTGCATTCAAGAGTTTGCTTGCTTCTTATATAGAGTATGTTGCATGTATAAATTGTTGGTGTGTTGCTGTTATCAGGACTTGCCATTATGTAGGAAAAGGCCCCCATTTTGTCCCACTTGTCCATTGTTATGCCGTGCCATGTGTTTTTTATTAGTATGAACCATTAGGACATGCACACACCGGCTCTACTATATACTGCTGTCCTGAGAGGCGATAATCTCAGTTTTTTTCTTGTCACGAGAGCTGTCATAATCTTGCAGTTTTCTCACCATCAGCTGAGATTCGTTAAATTTCACTGGTCAGTTTGTGTAGATTTCTTGCTGTATGGTGTCTGATAGACCGAGATACTGAGCAGTCTAACTTTCCATTAGAGACACGTTGTCCGTTTATTGTCATTGTGTAGTATTATTTAATCTCATCAGATTAATCTCAGTCGGCAAACTCACAACTTGGGTAAAATATGATTTCTTTTGCTGTGGCTTTGCTGGAAAGGTCTCATTTTTTGGGCACGCTATAGTTATTCTCTAATGGATCTAATTATGAGTGATTTTTCTGTGAGCGACAACCTGATTAAAGTCAGTTTTTCTCCGTCTTTCAGATTTTGGCTCTCCATTTGACCTGGAGCATGACCTCCCAGATGAGCTCATTAACTCCTCCGACCTGGGCCTTCCTAACGGGATGGACCCCGGCCAGTTGCACACCAGTCTGGGAGGCGGAGGGATGTCAGGTCCTCTGGGCGGCTCGGGCCAGGACACTGCGGCCAAACACAAGCACCTGTCTGAGCTCCTCCGCCCTGGCGCCCCTCCATCCACCTCCACAGCCACCAGCAGCCCCGGTAACGCGGCCTCCCTGGGGATGATGGGAGGTCTGGGCGGCGGCCCGGTTACTCAGGGACTGGGTGGCCCTCAACAGCAGCAGCCTGGCATGATGCCGCAGCCTGGCATGGTGTCGGGAATGAACCGGGGCATGATGGGCACCCAGAAAGGGAACGGACAGCCGCAGAGCATGATGGGAGGGCAGATGATGAATGGTGCACCCAGAATGGGCTACGCCAATGTGAACATGAATGCGGGCATGGCTGGTAACGGGAACATGTTGCCCGACTCTCTGCAGCAGCAGAACGCAGGGCAGCAGATGGCGCAGGCAGCAATGAGACCGCAGCAACCAGGAACAGTGAACAAGGTAACCTGTGAACAATACTATAGTGAGACAAGTATGCATGATCCATGCACTTCAAACAGTGGAGTGCGCACAAAACTTTAAAGCTAACTCATTACACTTCTGTAATCTGACATGTTTCTGAATGAAATAATTATATTTTCCACTAGGTGTCAATATGTGTCTTTATCTGTTAAAATATCAACATGATCTGTATCTGTATTTGGAAAAACAGAAAGTGAGCAGGGTCTAAACTGGAAGTTCGTAAAATTACATGAGAAGCTTGTTTTAATTCTGCTCCCTTCATAGTTTTATTTGACAAATATGTATAATAAATATTTTTATTACAAATATCTTCTGATTAAAACAATAATATTAAAAGTTGTATAAAAGGGCAGTGTTGGGGTAACGTTATTGACTGACAGCTCTCCTGTCCCCATGTTGAGAGAAATCGTGAGTAAGTGCAGAGGCGTTGTGTGCTCCCTGTAAATATGATGGTTATTCTAGACTAAATGTGAGCATACATTTACTCATTTATTTCTTCTCCTGCGTCCTATTCGTCTGTAATCCAGAATGGCAGCACAGCTGAAAGCCTTGTTTGTTTGAACTGCGCCCTCCACTGTACAGGCGTGAATTTCATTTCCTTCAGCCTGAGGCGTATTCATGTCACTGTTGGTGTGAATGAGCCTTAAAGTTATCATGAAATCAAAATTGACCCTATTTACTTGGTAAGCGCATATTACTGATCTTGTGGTGAACAATTAATCAGTGCAAGTTAATACACAGAAAAAAATAGTTTGGCGTGGTAATCTTTAATCAAAATCTGAAAAGTTACTTCCGGTCTGGAATGGCGTTCCTTCTCTGATTCTGCCAGTTTGACGGCTTGGGCCTCCAACCGTTAGTCTGCTTTGAGCGAGAGATTGAGAGGAGGAGCGCTAAAGTAAAACCCTGCCCTCTATTCAATATTTCATTTCACTTGGTAATACGTCACTGGAGAAAAATTGTTTGCAACTTCTGGTTCACGGGGGCCTTTAAAATTAGCATTTTTTTGTTGTTATAAAAACAAACAAACAGCGCAGCCCAGATGAGAAAAAGTAACGTGCAAGTAATGCATTACTTTCCATAAAAAGTAACTAAGTAACACAATTAGTTACTTTTTTAGGGAGTAACGCAAAAGTAACTTTCCCCAACACTGTAAAAGGGTACAAAATTCCAGAGGAATGTTATATCAGGACAGTCATCCCCAACCTCGAATAAGAGGATTCTATATAAACTAGAAATTGGCTATAAACTAAAATTGGCTCAGGCCCTTTTTACACTAGTGCATTTTCATTTTGAAATGCCGTTTTACAATGAAAAGATCCTCGTCTATACTTTCGTTTCAGAAACAATCTCCATCTACACTACTCGACTGAAAACGCATGTCACATGATCTTTAATGCACAACGGGCATGCTCGTACAAGTTTTTTAGTTGCGTTTTGCACATCCAGGCCGCAGCGATATTATAAAATGCACAGTTTAACTGCACAATGGCTGCTAAAAAGGACCACAAAGTCAGCAAAGCATGCAGTTCCGTCTCCATGTTATTGTTTACATGGTCGTCGAGGCTGATACGTTACAGAGCCGCTGAGAGAGACGACTCTGGGCTTTGTTTCCCCAAAGCATTGAAAGTTGATCATATAGCCACCAACGGTCTCTCTCTACGATCAATTTAGGCTTGTGATGCTTTTGGGAAACGCATCCCTGATCTGTTATTGTCGTGTATTGTTACACCTTTATTTTTGGTCCGTTTACACTGAAATGCAACCCTGGAGTTTTCAAACTAAAATGGGGTTTGCAGCATTTTTGAAAGTCTCTGTTTTCGAGGGTCGAAAGCGCTGGAGTAGTGTAAATGACAGGCGTAACTGTTGTAAAAATTATGCGTTTCAAAATGAAAACGCACTAGTGTAAACAGGGTCTCAAAATAGGAGTCTGTCACCATCATACACTACACAATTTTCTGTGAGATCTGTCAACTCAAATCTGCAGCTGGCTCTGACTTTTGGCAACTAGCGTCAGGTTGTCCAGACTGTAAATCAGGGCAAAAGTCGTGTAGTGTATTCCAGGCTTTAGTTGATATTACTCTTGTCATGCTCTTATTTCTGTTATTGTTTATATATTAATTTTTACATCAACATGAGTGTTATTTTCCATCAGATGAATTAAAGACCCAATGAAATCAATAACTATAAACCATCCATTGGGTATTTTTAATTTTAAAAAATCTTTTTTTAACGCCCTTCTATGTTTTGTCCCAACTTCCTGTTTTAACAGTTGTTGAACTATTTTATGGAACAATAAGTGCAATGCTCTGATTCTGTCACACACCTATCAGTCCTGTGGACCTAGACTTTATGGTTAATTTGCTTTGGATGGAAGTAAATATCAAATATTAAAGGTCAAAAAAAAAAAAAGAAAAAAAATCAGGATCTCTGACTTTTAAAGGCCAAGTTTTCTTATTTTCAAACTTTATGACTTGAAGAGTCATGTAGTGTTTACTCACTTAAACTCAAGTTGATTTTCAAAAACTAAATTCGAAAAATTCTGGGTTTCATTGTCCGAATACACAAATCTGATTAGTTATGTTCTTGTTACAGCACTGTATTCCCCTCTATTTTTTTATTATATTTTTTTTGTCTAGTAACACTTAGAAATCAGGTAGTGAAATAGACTACTCAAGTGAATAAATAAAGATCTTGTGGTGTTTCTTTGATTTGGATGAGACGTTCAGTGATGTGATCCTTGAACACATCTGAAACTCCTCAGTTTGAAAAACCTTCTCTACTCCCTCATACGAGGAACTGCGCACCATTTTGTGGATTCACAGGCGATTGCACAACCTGGGCCGCAGGAAATGGGCAGAAAAAAAGAGGGAATGACATTTTCTTTGTTTTGCTTTGCTCTTTTAGATTTTTAGCAACTGTTTGAGGTTTGTTTTACGGAATTGATACCACAGTGTCACTAACATTATATGTATGAAGTGAGTAGACAATGTGAACATTAAACATGCTGATGAACCTACTGATGTTTGTTTTCTTGTTTACGACTGAAACACCAGCTCATTTTTATTCTTGATGAAGCTTTTCCTCTTTTTTTTTTTCCCCCTCTTTCTGTCTCTTAGATGGGAATGATGGCTGCTCCGGGCCCCTACGGCGGTTCGTACGGTCAGTGTGGAGGACAGTCCCTTGGGCCTCAGCTCCAAAACAAAGCGGGTCAACCCAACAGCATTAACCAGTTCAACATGGACAAGAAACCTCAGCATGGCCAGAATATGGGTGGCATGGTGAGAGACCTATATAGAAAATATCATAGTGAACCACATTCACTTAGCCTCTCTGAATGAAAGGATGACCAGCCGTCCGTTCGTCCGTCCATCCATCCATCCATCCATGCCACACCCCCCGTAATTTTTTTTAAAGATATTATGTTTATTCAGCAAGGATGCATTAAGTTGATCAAAAATGTCAGTAGAAACATTTATAATGCCACAAAACATAAATGCTGTACTTTCCATTTATCAAAGAATCCTGAAAAACACTATATATCACAGTTTCTTTAAAACTATTAAGCAGCACAACTATTTTCAACATTGATAATGAGAAGAACTGTTTCTTGAACAGCGAATCAGCATATATCTGGAAGATCATGTGATGCTAAAGAAAAATTCTGATTTGTCTTGACAGGAATAAATTACAATTTAAAATACATTCAAATAGAAAACAGTTATTTTAAATTTTAATAATATATCACATTATAACTGTTTTACTGTATTGTTGACCAAATAAATGCAGCCTTGATTATGACATAAAAAAAATCGTACCGACCCCAAACTTGAACGGTATATGCTGCCATCATTGCTAACGAACACTCCAGTCTTCCCTGATCCTTAAATATGTAAATCGCTTTGAGCTGCAGGAACATGAAATCCTGACCCTTGGAAAACCTTTTTTTTTTTTTTTGTCTGTTTCTAGCAGAGCTCAGGTGTGGTGGGTGGCGTCTCGGGGCCGGTTGGGGCAGTAGCGCCCCCTGCGGCGGACCCGGAGAAGCGTAAACTCATTCAGCAGCAGTTGGTGCTGTTACTGCATGCTCACAAGTGCCATCGCAGAGAGCAGGCAAACGGAGAGGTCCGCCAGTGCAACCTGCCCCACTGCAGAACCATGAAGAATGTCCTTAATCACATGACCCACTGTCAGGCTGGCAAATCCTGCCAGGGTGAGCGGAGCCACCCATTCATAATCTTTCATTCCTATTTTATCTTCCCCACACATAAAAAAGATAGCACCTTACTTGCGTGCTTGTGTTCCCCGACAGTGGCTCACTGCGCGTCCTCCAGGCAGATCATCTCTCACTGGAAGAACTGCACGCGGCATGACTGTCCCGTCTGCCTGCCGCTCAAGAGCGCCGGAGACAAAAGAAACCAGCAATGTGAGCTAATATGCACAAATGCTACTCATCCTCAAGTTGTTCAAAATCTGTATGACTTTCTTTCTTCTGTGGAACACAAAGAAAATATTTGGATGAATGTTTCAGCTGTTTTCACCCATACAGTGAAAATAAATGGGGTCCAAAACAACACTGGATTCCATTGGTTTAATACTTAAAAATATCTTCTATTACTCAATATATTCTAGTATTTGAAAGGATTGTTTGATCACTCATCCTTCATCACTGTCTTTCTCTAGCTCTGCTGGGAGGTGCTGGGATGGGCTTGGGTGGTCCATTAGGTGGGTCATTACCTGGCGGCCAGCCTTCAGCCCCAAACTTAAACCCACCCAGTCAGATTGACCCAAGCTCCATCGAAAGGGCGTACGCCGCTCTTGGACTCACGTACCAGGGCAACCAAGCATCCAGTCAGAATCAGCAGACCTCGGTACCTTCTCAACCCGGCATGAGGACGCTCAACAACATAGGTAAGAGTTTCCGTAACCTTTTGTTTTTGGCCTTGTCCATATACCCACACTTGTGGTCTTGAGAACGTGTTAACGTGACAGAAAGTTAGTGCGCAAGACCATCCCTAGTCTGAAACATGCTGAAGTGCAGTACTCTTAACACATACTGAATCCACACTATCTCTAATACCACTTCAGAGCGGGCTTTGAGACTATGCGTATCATTCATCACATTCAGGAACTTGCATTCCCTGATTTCGCATCATGTGTTGGAAAACTTTCCAGTGTAAGGTAAATTAATTATGTCACACATGATTTGGTTGTAAAACATTATCCCCTGGTTTCACAGACAAGGCTTAAGCTAGTCCTAGACTAAAATACATGTTTTAGCTGTTTTAACTGAAAGCAACTTGTACTGTCATATCTTCAAATATGTCAGTGCCACTGTTTTGACTCAAGATGTAACACCAATAATGTTTTTTTCTAGTGTACGTTTATAAAAGCTACTTAAATATCCTAATTGAACTAAGGTCTAATCCTGGCTTAGGCTAAGCCCTGTCTGTGAAACCGGGCCAAAGTGTTGCACATTATATTGGTGCAGAGACTGCAGAGATTCGTATGTATTTTGAAAAACGTTTGAAAAATAAAATAAATAAACAAAGCACCACAGTCACACAGTGATTAAGTGTGTCCCATTGAGTAAACAAAAATCTTAAAATGCAGACTTCACGCCCACTTGAACACTTTCGCCAAACTCTGGAAATCCGTCATGTAAGTAGGCAAGTGGTCAAGTGCAAAAACAAGAATTCTGGGTATTTGGACAAGCCCTCTGATTAAATGTTTCTCCACTAATGTGATTCGATGATCTTTTATACGTCTATATTGGTGTAGAACTAGAAATGTACATACTTAACTATTAGATCGGATTGATAAAACACATCAGATTATAAAAAAACTTGGTTTTCTGTGCTTGTTTGTTTCTGTGCTTGTTTGTAGCTATGCTTGTTTGTCGCTCTGCACAGTTTGGCCAAAAATGTTGTTGTTGTTATTACTACTATTGTTTTATAGCAATGTAAAATAAAAAATAGAATGTTTATGAAAAATAATATAATTAATAATAATAATAATAATTATTATTATTTTATTTTACATTAATTACAATACCAGTATTTATGGCTGTCTTAATTTCTTCATTTTTAAACCATCAAAGCCCTTAAAGCTTCACTTTTGTCAAGTGCTTCTCATTACAAGAATGATGAGATGATTGGTGCATGCTGCGTTCCCAAATGCGTTAAAATGATTCAAACTCCGAGCAGATGCAGAGATTGTTTGCAGAGAGTTTTTGTGGAGCAGCATTTACTGTAAACCGAGCTGCTCTGAGCCGCTGCAAACTCCGGGAGATAATGAGCTGCTCATGCGTATAAACACTTTTTAAAACATGCAGCGCATATATTTATTTAATTCAATTGAAGCGTTTGCAATTTATTTTTAACTGCACTAAGCCATATCACAATTTTGTTTTTATTTCGGTTTTATGCTTACTGTAAAAAAAAGATTTTCTTAGTCAGTATTTTTGTCTTGTTTTCCAGTATCTGATCATTCTTAAATCAAGATGCATTTACTCCAGATATTAATTCATGTTGTCTCGAGAGAGAAAAAAATGCTTAAAACAAGAAAAGTATTTGCCAATGGGTTAAAGGGTTAGTTCACCCCAAAATTAAAATTCTATCATTTATTACTCACCCTCTTGTCGTTCCAAACCCGTAAGACATTTGTTCATCTTCGGAACACAAATGAAGGTCTTTTTAATGAAATCTGAGAGATTGACAGCCTACGCAACTACCACTTTCAAGCCCTGGAAAGGTAGTAAAGACATCATAAAAGTAATCCATGTGACTCCAGTGGTGTAACCTCAATTTTATGAAGTGACGCGAGTGCTTTATTTGCACAAAAAAGCCCCCCATAATTTACCACTTTATTTACAAAATATTAATCTCCAGTGCGCATTCACGCAACGTCTGCTCTCGCGTCAACACAACGCGCATGTTTTTTGGTGCTCTCCGATTTCATTAAAAACATCTTAATTTTTGTTCCTAAGATGAACGAATGTCTTACAGGCTTGGAACGACATGAGGGGAATTAAAGGATTAGTCCACTTTTAAATAAACTTTTCCTGATAATTTACTCACCCCCATGTCATCCAAGATGTTCATGTCTTTCTTTCTTCAGTCGAAAAGAAATTAAGGTTTTTGATGAAAACATTCCAGGAATATTCTCCTTATAGCGGACTTCAATGGACTCCAAACGGTTGAAGGTCAAAAGGACATAGGACATACAGCGTAAGACATACAGCGTTAGCGTTTTGAAGAATGCGGAAACCGGAAGTACGTTTAAGGCGATATTTTGTGTTTGTAAAGCATATACAGTTGTATTTTTTTTTTTCAAAACTGACCGATCGTTTCGCTAGATAAAACCCTTATTCCTCGTCTGCTATCGTTTAAAGCCCTTTGAAACTGCACTGAAACTGTAATTTTGACCTTCAACCGTTTGGAGGCCATTGAAGTCCACTATAAGGAGAATAATCCTGGAATGTTTTCATCAAAAACCTTAATTTCTTTTTGACTGACGAAAGAAAGACATGAACATCTTGGATGACATGGGGGTGAGTAAATTATCAGGAAAAGTTTATTTAAAAGTGGACTAATCCTTTAATGAGTAATTAATGACAGAATTTGTTTTAATTTTTGGGTGAACTATCCCTTTAAGAAAAATAAATTTGTTTCTCTTTGAATTAAGTTTATTTAGCATATTTTACCTATAATGTCTTATACTGTGTGCCCCAGCAGGTGGGAACTCAATGGGAGTGAACGGTGGAGTTGGGAGTCCGATAACGAACCAGCATCCGGGAATGCTGCCTGACGGCATGTTACACAGGAACATGAGGTACCGAACATCACTGCGGTTCACTGGTTTAAATAGGTTGGTCAATGAAAGCTTAATGTTGATGTTTGATGGTTTGTCTCTCTCTTGCAGTCTGATGAATGACACCTCTGGTGTTGGTAACATGAGTTCTGCAGCGACTGCCACGCCCCCCTCTGCAGGAATGAGGAAGAGTTGGCATGAAGACATCACACAGGACCTCCGGAATCACCTCGTACACAAACTGTGAGTGATAAACACACGCACACTATAAACTGTCTTTTTATGTACCCAAAATTATAAATGGACGTAAAAAAGCTAGAAATATATTTGTGAATTTTAAAATTGTGATAAATTAATAGAAAATAAATGGGTGTTAATGCTAAATTAATAATTTGCTAAAGATCTCAGAGTGTCTGTGCTTTTAGTTACTAGTAGCAATCATGCTTGACCACTGTATCCAGCTGAATTAGGTGGCAGATCACGTCCTGCACTCTCATTGGCTGTCAGCAAATTGTACTGCTACATAAAGTCTGCTAAAACAGTCACTGTTGCTCATGTCATCAAAAACACCAACTGTCATTGAACATAAATGACTTCAGGTCGCTCCCCCACCGCAACTGGCAGCCCCTGCAATGTTTAAGAATCACACAGTTTTTTTTATTATATAAAATATTTCTTATTGTATATACATTGCTGTTTTTTTTTATGTTTTTGAAATAAGCCACTTTTGTTCACCAAAGAGACATTTATTTGAACAAAATACAGTCAAAACAGTAATATTGTGAAATATTATTACATTTTAAAATAATTCTCTCTCTATTTGAATATATTTTAAAATGTAATTTATTCCTGTGATGGTAAAGCTGAATTTTCAGCATCATTACTCCAGTCTTCAATGTCACATGATTCTTCAGAAATCATACTAATTTGCTGATTTTCTGCTCAAAATCCTTATCTACTGATTACACACAACTGGAAAGTCACACATAAGGTGCTGTTTAATACTATGAGCTCGCTCTCAGTCACATGTGTCGTTTTTGTGTGAGTAGTGTGCAAGCTATCTTCCCCACTCCGGACCCTGCAGCACTGAAGGATCGTCGTATGGAGAATCTTGTAGCTTACGCACGCAAAGTGGAGGGTGACATGTACGAATCTGCCAACAGCAGGGTAAGAAAACGCTTGCGCAGTCTCATGTCTGTGGATTATATTCGTATCTGAGTGAATTGACAGGATCACTTGTTTCTTTACTTTTTACCCATGACACAGCTGTCACAGTCTAGTGCTGGACAGAACACTGGAAAAACCATCCTAACCAGGCACAAATACGTCCATAAATTTTTCTGTCTTCACTAAAAGTGCATGAAAAAGATTTTGAACTGAATCATTGTACATGTTTTAAACCGATTTGTAAGAATGATTGTCTTCATGAATGTTTATCTTTTCCAGGCGGAGTATTACCACTTGTTGGCGGAGAAGATTTATAAGATTCAGAAGGAGCTGGAGGAGAAGAGGAGAACCAGACTGCAGAAGCAGGGTATGATGCCAGCTCAGCCTGGCATGCCCAACAGTGCTCTACCTCAAGCACCAGCTGGCATGAATCAGGCACAGCTGCCCAGTACGTACACATACACATCTGCATACATCCATGAATGGCTACCCATCAAAATAAAAGCTCGATGCATGAAACGGAAGTTGATAAATACTTCCATTTTGTGAGGTATATTCGAGTGAAACGGCTTCTCATTCAACAAAAAAATGAAGCGTGTGACTTGATTTTTGTCCATCAGGATTTGGATGTGTGCGGTTTGCTATTGGTCGATACCATGTGAGTGACAGGTTGTCCCGCCCTTGGGTCAGTAAACACATCAGCGAAGAAAACAAATGATACTGCAAGAGGGAGGGGAAGTTATTTTGATCAAAAGTTACAAGAGGTTTATTTATTAATTTTAAAAAAACAATAATAATGTGCACATATAAATCATTTATAATAAACTGCAGTATTGCAGTAAAATTACTGCAGTATTCCATAAAAAATTTTCACTTTTGACTTCATGGTGACTTAAATGTCTGAAAATTAAGAAATGAATGCATATATTATAAATAATAATCACAATATTTTATACTGAATTGGTCAAAAACAGTAGGACTGTGCTGTATGCAAAGTCAAGGGGAGATTTTTTTATTGATTTATTTTTTTATATAGACTCTTTCAGTAACCATAAAGATAACAGAGTTTTGAGTTCTTGTAAAGAGTAAACCCAAGTCTGAATTAAAATTAAAAACAAACAAACAACCCAAAAAAATCCTAAATCGTTTATCCCTAAATTGATGGTTCAAACTCAAAAAAATCTTCAGGAGTAAAGGCCCATTCACACAAAGAACGATAACTATAAAGATGACTATAACAATATCTATATTGATATAGACCAGCGGACGATATCATTCTGTTTATTATAAGCGGACACTGCAGTTTTGTTGTCTGTCTTTTTAAAGCAGGATGGATTCTGATTGACTATCAGTGATTTGATCGTTCATCAGCTGAAAAAAAAAAAAAGCATTCTGAAAGTGATTCCAACGATATAGCTCCTCTGTGTTGTTATCATTATAGTTGTGGTGTGAACTCTGCTATTCTTTAATATTTAGAATGTATTTTAGAACTATATCTTCATCGTTTTTATTATCGTTATCGTCCTCTGTTTGAACGGGCCTTAAAAACATTATATTATTTTTATTTTGCCCTCACCAATAAAATCACCCCACTCATTCTAGAATTATTTCGAAATTAAGCTATGGTGAACAGATAAGTGATCTGGTGAACATTCTTGTATGTCATCATATCGCAATCTACAGTGGCATGCGAAAGTTTGGGAACCCCTTGCAGAATCTGTGAAAATGTGAATAATTTTATCAAAATAAGAGAGATCATACAAAATGCGTGTTATTTTTTATTTAGTATTGTCCTGAGTAAGATATTTTACATAAAAGATGTTTACATATAATCCACAAGACAAAAAATTAGGAGAACTTATTAAAATAATTCCGTTCAAAAGTTTGGGAACCCTTGATTCTTAATACTGTGTGTGGTTTCCTGGATGATCTATGACTTTTTTTTTTGTTTTGTGATGGTTGTTCATGAGTTCCTTGTTTGTTCTGAGCAGTTAAACTGAACTCTGTTCTTCAGAAAAATCCTCCAGGTCCTGCAGGTTCTTCAGTTTTCGAGGATGATTTGCATATTTGAACCCTTTCCAGCAGTGACTGTATGATTTTGAGATTCATCTTTTCACACTGAGGACAATTGAGGGACTCAAACACAACTATTAAAAAAGGTTCAAACATTCACTGATGCTCCAGAAGGAAACACGGTGCATTAATAGATGGGAGGTGAAAACTCTTTGAATTTAAAGATCAAGGTAAATTGTACTTAATTTGTCTGCCGGGAAACATGCAAGTATCTTCTGTTGATTCCGAAGGGAAGTACTAAATGAAAAAATATATATATTTCAACAAAATAAGAAAATTTGGACTTCCTCATCCTGTTCAAAAGTTTTCACCCCCCGGCTCTTAATGCGTCGTGTTTCCTTCTGGAGCATCAGTGAATGTTTGAACCTTTTTTTAAAGTTGTGTTTGAGTCCCTCAATTGTCCTCAGTGTGAAAAGATGGATCTTAAAATCATTCAGTCACTGCTGTAAAGGGTTCAAATATGCAAAAAATCATTGAAAACTGAAGAATCTGCAGGACTTGGAGGATTTTTCTGAAGAACAGAGCTCAGTTTAACTGCTCAGAACAAACAAGGGACTCGTGAACAACCATCACAAAACAAAAAAACAGTCATAGATCATCCAGGTAACCACACACAGTATTAAGAATCAAGGGTTCCCAAACTTTTGAACAGAGATATTTTAATAAATTCAGCTACTTTTTTGTCTTGTGGATTATATGTAAACATCTTTTATGTAAAATATCTTACTCAGGACAGTACTAAATAAAAAATAACATGCATTTTGTATGATTTCTCTTATTTTGTTAAAATTATTCACATTTTCATAGATTCTGCAAGGGGTTCCCAAACTTTCGCATGCCACTGTATATTGCAGAAAAAGTAAATATCGCAATATCAAAAAAAAAATTCCAATACTGTGTAGCCCTATCACAATCAGATGCTGATGTTTGTTATTGATTGCGTTGAGTGGTTGTAATGGATGATCTGGTCTCTCCTAGATGGTCCTCATTCAGATCCGTCCTTAGTTCAAGCCACTGGACCCAACCAGATGGTCAACCGCATGCAGAATCCTGCTGGCATGGCACACTCACTAAATGGTCTGTAGTTGAAGAACAGTTTCTTGAACATCCTTAAATAAATCCATATTTTTGTGTTTGTCTTTTCTTGTAACTTTGATTCTCGCTCACCTTTGCAGGTATGAATCAGTTTGCCCAGGTGGGGATGCAGCAGCCAATGGGTCAAAGGTCAACGCCGCCCCTGCCGATGGGAGCAAACCTTAATCAGGTAAATTGACTTGTGACCTGAAGGGGGATGACTTATTCAACTTAAAATGATTTAAGTTTTATTTTGTTGTCTTTATTGTGTATTTTTTAGATGAGTATGCAGGGAACACCTCGAATGGCTCAACCCAATGTACCCCAGTTACAAAATCAGTACATGCAGAACCAGTTTCCAGGGACGGGTGCTGGACTGGGCCAGGGTGTGGTTGGCCTGAACCAACCTGCAGGGCAGGGAGCCATACCACAGGTCTGCTATTAAAGCACATTCATACCATATTATTCAGTACATTTTGATGTATCTAATACTGCTGTAATATAATTTGTCTTTTGGTTATTATAAGAGTGTATAACAGTTTTTCTGTTATAATCTCTTATAAAAGACATGCTAAATTTTAAGAAAAATGCTTAAATCTCAATCTTTCATTGAGATTTAAGCATAACTTGAGATTATTAGGTTAAAATTGCCTCATTGAAACCCCTTTTGTTTCATGTTTTACCTCTTGTTTAGTTATGTTGTGTGTGATTTAGTGTTACTTGAGTGTACTCATAAAACTTAATGTGAGGATGTAAATGAGGATGGATGATTTAGCATTTACATCGTTTAAAAAAACTGTTTATACACTTATTATTTAGCAAGGACACATAAAATTGAGCAAAAGGACAGTAAAGAAATGTATATTGTTAAAAGGATTCATATTTCAAATAAAATGCTGTTCTTTTCAACTTTCTAGAGAAAAAATCTTTTCAACAAAGAATCCTGAATTTTTTTTGCACAAAAACGTTAAGCAGCTGAATTCAGTTTTGAATATTTCACAACATTACTGTTTTTTTACTGTATTTTTGATCCAAAAAATGCAGCCTTGATTAAACAAATTTTAGCGATTCAAACTCTTCATATAATATTTTTAACAAAATCCTTTTACCAAGCAGCCATTGTTGCTAAATAGATTGTAAATGTTTAATGCAAAAACTAAAATACATTTTTTTTAAATCTAGTTAAGATTAACAGCATGTTTTTCACAGATAGTAATACACAAAAACAAAAACATTTTAAAACATGAGGTGAGACTCCAGTGAATTACTGAATCAGTTTTTGAACAGATTCATTTAAATTGATGGTTTGAAAGAACTGATTAGCGATTCATGAAACAAGAAGCAGCCATGAAACAGTCTTCAGGAAACTTGCACAAACTTGTGATCATTGCAGTATTGATGATGTGTGGTGTTATATCACCAACAAAACTATCAGGAATATGTTAAATAATAAATGCATCGCCCAGACCTTGATGTGTACTAATGCCACCCAGTTAACTCTCAACTCTTTGTTTGTTGTCTTTTTCCTCTCTCAGAATCAGATGCCCACTCCACCGTCGCTGGCAGTCAGTAGTCCAGTAGCTCAAACTCAGTCTGCAGTCTCTGGCTCTGGAACCTCTGTTGGCCCACAGGGGCCTCCGTCCAACCTCCACCAACCTGCTCCACAGCCAGGATTGCACACGCACTGTCCTCCCTTACTCCAGAACTCCCCTTCTCCCGCACGCAGCCTCACCCCTACCCCTGCCCCGCACCAAACGCCCCCGCAGTTGCCGGGTAACCAGACTCCCCAGCCCCACACCCCCACTTCTTCGACCACTATGGCCCCACCTGCAACGCAGCTGCCCCCAATGGCACAGGGGGTGGGCTCAGAAAAAGCCAGTCAGCTACAGCAGCAGTCACATGGGGGCGGAGCTGCCGGAGGCCCCCAAACAGGGCTAGCGTCATCTGTGCCTTCCCAGAATGCCCACGGGCTTTGTGCACACCCACACACTCCTGTGAGTATCAAAATCGAGAATGTGTTTGTTTAGGGTGCTTTTGCTTGTACCTTCACATCTTCTCATAAGTTGACTCGAATGTCACTGAAGAGCCTCCATTCATTGTTTTTGTTTGGATCTGCTGTGAATTTTTAAAATCGTGGAATCCAGTCATAAAAATGGATTTTACTGTATTAAGTGGAATGTCATGGAAATTTGGCGAAATTTGGATGAATAGATCAAAAATAGTATAGTGCTTGAGAAATAATATTAAAGCTCAAATAGAGGCTCGTGTTGTTTTCAGCGTCTGCCATCTCGTTATATGAGGACAGACCACTGAAACTTCATCATCAGATACAAAGAAACTCAAAAGCTACAACTCAGCAAAACAAACGTTTTTGAAACTTGAAAAAAATTGAACAAATGTATTACTATTGTAGAATGTACTTCTCAAAGTAATAATATAGTTTTTAAAACATTATTTTTTAAATGTCAGTTTTTTTGTCCAAGTTTTAATTTAAACTGTAAACTTCTGTTGTGCAACACTTTGTTTGCAAAAATGAAAGGAATTGTTCAAATTTCATTTTAAAAGATTAAGTTTAAGGCCTATAACTATAATGATAATTAAAATGATAACCATATTAGCATCCCAATATCGACAATATCGTTTTGTTTATTTTAAGCGTGCTCTGCAATTATGTTGTCTGCCGCTTTAAATGCTCGAGCTCTTAAAGCAGGATGGATTCTGTCAATATTTTTATCGTTCATCAGCTGGGAAAAAAATCGTTCTGAAAGTGATTCCGATGATACAGTTTCTCTGTGCCATTAAAAAGGGATAGTTCACCTAAAAATGAAAATTATCCCATGATTTACTCACCCTCAAGCCATCCTAGGTGTATATGACTATCTTATTTCAGACGAACACAGTCGGAGATATATTTAAAAATATCCTTAGTCCTTCAAGGTTTATAATGGTTGTGAATGGGGGACTGCATTTTGAAGACAAAAGTAATGCATCCATCCATAAAAAAAAAGTAATACATACGACTCCTGGGGGTTAATAAAGGCCTTGTGAAGTGAAGCAATGTGGTTTTGTAAGAAAAATATCCATATTTAAAACTTTATAAATTCAAATAACTAGATTCCGGCGGACGACCATAAGAAGAATCCACAAGAATGTGCAAATCATGGGATAATTTTCATTTTTGGGTGAACTACCCCTTTAATGGGGTTGTAGAGACTGGTGTTCGTTTAAATTTAGAGTGATTTTTAGAACTATATCTTTATCATTATAGATATCATCCTTGGTGTGAATGGGCCTTTAAAGTTGTATGCATTAATTTAATTATTAAATAAAACATAGGGCCCTGTGAATTCCTTTGTTTTGGTTGCAATTCACTCTGTTTCTCTTTTGGATGTTGTATCTCGAATGTTTGACTGTTCCTTATGTCTTAAGGTATACTTCATTTTTCACGTTCCGATCCTTTCGAAGTACTCATTTGGCCATGAGTGCGGAAAGACGCGTTTGACACGCTAGTGGACTTTGTTTTCAAGCGTTCAAGTAACTCCCACATGCGGTGTTGTATGAGCACAGTCTGTGTGGACACAAAAATTGGGCTGCGGTGTGCGCGGATGTCCGCGGACCCTCCTTGTGATGAAAATTAGCTCAAACAGTGCACGGACCTTCGTGAAACATGGACGGCCGCAGTATGCTTTGGGCTTTAGTGTCTCTTATGTTTGTTCTCTTTCATTCTGCTGTTCAGCAGTTCCTTTTGTCTGATCCTTCTTTTGTTTGTTATTGGCTGTTCTCTCTTAGGGGGTTTTCACACTGAAGTTTAGTTCAAAACAGAGCACGGTTCACATGAAAAATTGTTAAGGTGTCATGCGGACCAGGGAGCGCACTGGAGTACCAAACCCAAGACTACCTGTTGGAGATGGTCTGAGTTCAGTTGCAATGAACCTGTGGCATGATTCATGTGAATGTGAAAGCAACTCGAACTCTGGTCCGCACTTGTTTAGGAAGTAACTTGCACATGCATTTTAGCTGATGACGACGTCATTAATTCAAACAAATGTAGGGGATAACAGTGGTGTACCTTTGATATAACAGTGATTTACCTTTGATGTGAGCGACACTGAGCGTGCAGTGTAATCGTGCAGAGTGAATGAATGTGACCCGCAATCAGCTCTCTCCTCCTCAATCAAGATTGTTTGTGCGCAGCAGAGAAGCCGCCGTCATGCATCACACAGTCACAAGTGTCATTCATTTTTCTGCGCATAATAGCGCCAAATTAAATAACACATTATACTGACCCCGCATTGTTTTTTTTCCTGTCATGCGCGCTGTCAGGGCTGTCCTTAGGGCGGTGCGACCGCTCCGGGCCCCGCGCTTGAGGGGTCCCTGCGGCAAACAGACCGAGGGCACATTGTGATGATGCAAGATGACCGCAAATTCATTGGGGTTTGATAGAACTAAGTAAGTGTGAAACCAGAAGCTCCAGAACAATTGCACTTAGATCCGGTCCGCCACGGCAGACATGCCCAGTGTGAAACCCCCCTTAATCTGCTGTTTGTTTTGGCTTTTCCTTTATACTCTTGATTCTCATTGCTTTTCTTTGTTGACTGTTGCTTATGGGTCTTGTTTTTTTTTATTTGCTTGTTCTCTTACTGTATTGTTCTGCAATGGCTGTTCCTTCTGATGTTCGTTTTTGTTTGCCATTGGCTGTTCTTGCATACTCGATTATTCGTTGACTTGTGCCGACATTTGTTTCTTTTTGCGCGTGCAGTACTTTTTTCTTAATTATTATTATAAATTTTATTTAATTTTTTTAGTTTGCTGTTCATTCTGACTTTTGTTTTCCATTGGCCATTCTCTTTTACTCTGCTTTTTTTTTTTTTTTTTTTTNTTTTAATTGGCTGTTCCTTCTGACTTTTGTTTGCCATTGGCTGTCCTTAGTTGCTGTTGACATTTTCTATTCACTCCTGTGCTGCTGTATTTTAATTGGCTGTTCCTTCTGACTTTTGTTTGCCATTGGCTGTTTTTTTTGTTACTCTACTATTCTTTATTGTCTTGTTCTATTAGCTATTAGCTCTTCTACTTTTTAATTAGCTGTGCCTTCTGACTTTTGTTTGCTATTGGGTCATTCTGTATCAACTCAACCAGAGGTCCCTGGCTCAAATTTTTTATTTTACATTTTTCTGTAGAAAGACAAACATTAATAGTGATGAAAGCCAAGATATTAAGTGTCACAGATATATATTTACTGAGTAATTCACTATTTTGTAGAGAGGTTCAAAATGACAATTTTCACCTGAGATTTGAAGCCAAATTAGAGGGGTGTAAAAATTACTTTAGAAAGATGGCAGCATCACTATTTTATTTTTACACAGAGATTGGTAGGTCTATTAGTAAAATCTGTTGACTTCAGCAATCTTTGTTTCATTATATGCCGATGGTGACCGTTCAAATATGGCAAAAAGCACTTCTTGTGTTCTTTGCCTCAAGTTTGCATGGCTGTAACTCAAGAAGTATTAAAGATATCTTAATATTCTTTTTAAAATTCTGCTTCCTAACAAACTTTCCTTTTGGTATCTGCATTTTAAAGGCCCTCAATAGTTCAATCCCAGAGAAATGGAGATCTTAAATTGGTAAATTGTACACATTTTCAGTGGTCAAAAAACAAATGTGGGTCACTTTGTGTACAGCTGATACTTTTTTTCTTTTAAAGAGGAATGTCTAAAGAACAAATAATGTTAAAACTAGAAATGTATCTTGTGTTTTTCTATCAACACAATTTTAAGAACATACCTGTCCGAGTGCCATAAATATTATTTTTCTAAAGTTGTCATGCCTGTAACTCTGAAAGTATTCAAAATATCTTAATATCTTTGTAGATTCTCATTCTTTGGAATCTTAATTTTTCAGTCCAGATATGGAGATCTGTTTGTCTTTGTACAGAAAAAATATTAAAGGGTTAGTTCACCCAAAAATGAAAATTCTGTCATTATATACTCACCCTCATGTCGTTCTACACCCGTAAGACCTTCGTTCATCTTCAGAGCACAAATTAAGATATTTTTGATAAAATCTGAGGGTATCTGATCCACACATAGGCAGCAATGTCATTGCACCTTTTGATATCCAGAAAGGTATTTAAGACATCGATAAAATAGTCAATGTGATTACAGTGGTTCAACCTTAATATTATGAAGCGACGAGAATATTTTTTTGAGCGCAAAAATAAAACTAAAATAACGACTTTATTTAACAATTTGAACCTTTGTCATACGTAGTGAACATACGTAGTGCAGGCTTCCGTGTTTACGTCCGAACGCCAACTCGGTATTGGCCGAAGTTGAACACGTGAGCAGCACGACGCACGCATGTGATGCTGACACAGGATCCGGCCAATAATGAGCCGGCATTCAGACGTAAACAAGGAAGCCTGCACTTAGTTCACTACGTTTGACAGCAGTTCAAATTGTTTAGTAAAGTCGTTATTTTTGTTTTGTTTTTGCGCACAAAAAATATTCTCGTCGCTTCATAACAAGGTTGAACTACTGTAGTCACATGGACAATTTTAACTAAATTTTTAACTACCTCTCTGGACGTCAAAAAGGTGCAATGATGTTGCTGCCTATGTGTGGATCAGATACCCTCGGATTTCATCAAACATATCTTAATTTGTGTTCTGAAGATGAACGAAGGTCTGACGGGTGTGGAACGACATGAGGGACATTTTTGTTTGGTGAACTAACACTTTAACAAAAAACAAATTTTGGAAACTTCCCCAGCTCAAATTTTTGATTGATTTGACACGGAATGACCCTATTTGGCTGTTTTCTTGTACTCCATTTTGTTTATTTGCTGTTCCTTCTGATTTTTGTTTGCTATTGGCTGTTTTTGCTTTCTCTACTGTTCTTTATTGACTTGTTCTAAAATTTGTTTCTCTTTTCACCCCTAAGCAATTTTTTTTATTTGCTGTTCCTACTGACTTTTGTTTGCCATTGACTGTTCTCTCTTTCCTCCTGATTCGCTTCTTCTTTGACTGTTTACTTTTACTCCTTTCTGTTGTTTCTCATTGTCTGATCTCTATTGCCTGTTCCTCTTCAATTCTGTTTGTTGTTTGCTATTCTCTCTTAATCTGTTCTATTCTTTGTCCCTCCTCATTTCTGTTTGCCATTGGTTGTTCTCCTAATCTGCTGTTTTGTCCCACTCTCAGCTGTCTCAGAAGTCGTCTCTTACTGCGGACGGTCAGGCCTCAACTCCTGCCTCGGTCAGCAGTGCTGACCCTAGCTCGCAACTGACATCATCTGAGCCCACCGCCCCACTTGACCCCAAAACTGAGGTCAAGCAGGAAGAAGAGGATGAGAATGAGATGGAAGATAAGGCCTCAGGGAAAATGGCCGCCATGAAAACTGAGATAAAGTCTGAGGAGAAACCAGAGGTGAGCAGGAAAACACAAATGACATATAAAGTCACCAAAACAAAAATACACTTTTACATCTGTTAAATCTGAGACATGCGAATGACTGATTGCTTCCCTAACCTTATACTAATTGGTCTGCTACATAAAGAAGGAGGAGCCTGCAGGTGATGAATGCAAGACGGAACCAATGGAAACATCGACTGGGTCGACAGATGAGGATAAGAAGCCGGAGGTCAAAACCGAACCCAAAGAGGAAGAGACTGCAGGGACAAACAGCACTCCCGCAAACACACAAAGCAAGAAGAAAGGTAAAACAAACTCGTCCACACAATCGTAGATACCTTTTATGCAACATACTTTTGTTTTAAGGTAAATCTTTCATACTTAAAGGTGATGTTTTTTCAATGTTAAAATACTTTTGCAAGTATAATGTGCTGAGAAAACTATATGCAAGCCATAGGTGGATTGTAAATGTGGTGCTTTAGTAACATTATTTATATATATATATATATATGTATGTGTATATATATATGTACAGTGGCATGAAAAAGTATCTGAACCCCTTGCAGAATCTGTGAAAATTAGAATTATTTTAATAAAATAAGAGGGATAATAAAAAATGCATGTTATTTTTTGTTTAGTACTGTCCTGAGTAAGATATTTTACATAAAAGATGTTTGCATTTAGTTCACAAGACAAAACAATAGCTGAATTTATTAAAATAACCCCATTCATAAGTATGTGAACCATTGATTCTCAATACTGTGTGTGGTTACCTGGATGATCCATGACTGTTTTTTTGTTTTGTGATGGTTGTTCACGAGTCTCTTGTTTGTTCTGAGCAGTTAAACTGAGCTCTGTTCTTCAGAAAAATCCTCCAGGTCCTGCAGATTCATCAGTTTTCAAGCATTTTTGCATATTTGAACCCTTTCCAGCAGTGGCTGTATGATTTTGAGATTCATCTTTTCACACTGAGGACAATTGAGGGACTCAAACTCAACTATTAAAAAAGGTTCAAAGATTCACTGATGCTCCAGAAGGAAACACGGTGCATTAAGAGTCGGGGGGTTAAAACTTTTGAATTCAAATATCAAGGTAAATTGTACTTAATTTTTCTGCCGGGAAACATGCAATTATCTTCTGTTGGTTCCAAAGGGCAGTACTAAATGAAAAACAATGATATTTAAACAAAATAAGAAAAATTGTGACATCTTCATCCTGTTCAAAAGTTTTCACACCCCGACTCTTAATGCATCGTGTTTCCTTCTGGAGCATCAGTGAATGTTTGAACCTTTTTTAATAGTTGTGTTTGAGTCCCTCAGTTGTCCTCAGTATGAAAACACAGATCTCAAAATCCTACAGTCACTGCTGGAAAGGGTTCAAATATGGATAAGGAGCTGGAGGATTTTTCTGAAGAACAGAGCTTAGTTTAACTGCTCAGGACAAACGAGACTCATGAACAACCATCACAAAACAAAAAAACAGTCGTGGATCATCAGGTGACCACACAGAGTACTGAGAATCAATGGTTCACATACTTATGAATGGGGTTATTTTAATAAATTCAGCTATTGTTTTGTCTTGTGAACTAAATGCAAACATATTTTATGTAAAATATCTTACTCAGGACAGTACTAAACAAAAAATAACATGCATTTTTTATTATCCCTCTTATTTTATTAAAATAATTCTAATTTTCAGATTCTGCAAGGGGTTCGGATACTTTTTCATGCCACTGTATGTATGTATGTATATATGTATGTGTATGTGTGTACATGTAAATTTTAAATCAATAGTTTGTTCATTTGCCATTCACAGTGCTTCATGGGATTGTAGTTCTTTCCCCCTTTAAAACCATCAAGTACATTGTGTTGTACCTTTTGTCTTTTTGTCTGCTTTAAATCAAAGTGTGTAATGTTGTGATAGCTGGTTAATTTGGTTCATTGCTTATATCTCTTAAATGAAGACTTTTGCGTCTGGATCCAGTCTTTAAAAAATGGACAGGCACTGTTGCGCTCTATGGTGTGAGTCTGGGGTGTTACTTTTTTGTTTCTTGACTTCCTGTCAAACGGGGTTATTTGAGAAATCTATTTTAGGAAAAAAAAATATTTTTATTCTGTTTGCTGAAACTAGTGGCACAGATATCATATGCTTTTACCTTTAAGGATCCTACAGACGTTCTTATATAATTTGCATAAATTCATTAACCAAAGCAACTTACAAAAAGGAAAAACACCATACAAGAATTGCTTTTGTAATTCATTTTTTATGGTGTTAAAACTTAGGAAAAACATCAGGTCTCATTGCATGAAATCTACTAATTCTGTTCTAGTATCAGCAGGTGCTTGTTCATATTCCTTTCCGCAGTTTAATATGAAGGACAAACACTGCTTTGAAATCAGTGCTCATGATTTTCATATGAATATGTACCTGATTCCTGACTCTGCTGCTTCCTTCATTTCCTTCCTCTCCATCAGTCTTTAAGCCCGACGAGCTCCGCCAGGCTTTAATGCCCACTCTGGAAGCTCTGTACAGACAGGATCCAGAGTCGCTGCCCTTCCGGCAGCCGGTGGACCCCCAGTTACTGGGAATACCCGTACGTATTCGAACTAGTAACAAAACTAACCTGGTAAGGGCCTGCGCTGGCACGCATTATGCTACAAACAACCTAGCACTTTTCAGTTCTAGTCTCATTACTTTTTTCTTTCTTTTTTTTTACCTTTACCTTTATCTTTTTTTTTTTTTTTTCCCTCTCTTCCTCTTCTGCCTGCTGTTGTGTGTTTTGTATGTGGATGTGAGAGAGACGTTGCAAGCTTGCTTCTGTAGCGTTTCTGTCAGAAAAGAAGAGCGAAAATAAGGCAGCACAGACTATGAACATCTGTTCTTGCAGTCGATGTGTCTTCATCCCATCAAAAAAGACAGAAAATTGTTAGACACAATGCACATTAGGAGAATTTGAAACCTTAAAGCTGATGTTTGTAGTTCTTTTGACGTTAAAATTTAAGATGAATGTGCCGAGATGACAAAAGCCTTTTTTTGACCAATCCAACACTGCAACTGTGAGTTTGGGGTGGGACTACCTACTATTTTTTGGGGGGGAATACTACTATTTTATAGAGATGACAGAATTAAGCTTTAAGCTTGTTTTATTTACACAATTTTCTTAAACTGAGGAATGTAGTTTTAAGATGTATATGGATTTGGCATATGAAATGAACATTTTAGTTAATGATAAATGAATGATTTGATGAAAATGAACTGGCACTTTGAACTAGTTTGTTTTTAATCTTCAATTGGCAATAAGTCTTGCTGGTTGTTTGGCATCAACAAAATGAATCTGCTGTGAATGATCTCATAGCCTGTGCTGGCCTTATTTTCTTTGTTCGTTTAGTATATATATATATATATTTTTTTTTGCTGTTATCTGCTTAAACTCCATGTAATTCATTATTTTAACCTGAGCTTTAATACATCACATTTGTTTCATTTTGCCACATTAAAAACCTCAAGCCTAAGTTTACCATCAATCCCCAGAGTTATGGCCAATATTTTTTAGCTGTAACCAGCATAGCAGATTAAAATTTACAGATTGATCAATGTATCACATTTATGTAAAGTATAAATGGCTTTCATTTATGCTAAATAGCCACAAATGTTTAGTGTCATGTGTTGCATGATGGGATCAGTTGAGTGAAAATGACTTTCCTGCTATTCTGGTTATTTTGCTGCTTTAGCAGTGATTTGATTAAATGATGCACCGGCCCCACTTAAAGGGTTAGTTCACCCAAAAATGACATTTCTGTCAATAATTACTCACCCTCATGTCGTTCCACACCTGTAAGACCTTAGTTCATCTTCAGAACACAAATTAAGATATTTTTGATGAAATCTAAGAGGTTTTTTTTTATTTTTTCTAATCTCCCATAGAAAGCAACGGAATTACCACATTCAAGGTCCAGAAAAGTAGTACACATCGTTAAAATAGTTACTATAGTGACTATAGTGGTTCAACCTTAATGTTATGAAGCAACAAGAATACTTTGTGTGCAAAAACAAATAAAAAATAACGACTTTATTCAACAATTTCTTCTCTACCCTTTCAGATTTGTATGCAGTTTATGTTGAAGACACATTGCAGAGCTTCCGTGTTCTACGTCAGAATGCAGAATCTGTATTGACCTGCTCCTGCATCAGCATCACACATACGTTGTGCTGTTCACGTGAACAGCGTCAGCCAAAACTGAGCCGCCGTTTGGACATAAACACGGAAGCGCTGCACTGCGTCAACTGCATAGGAGAAGAGATTGTTAAATAAAGTTGTTTTTTTTGTTTTTTTTTGACAAAAGTATTCTCGTCGCTTCATAATATTAACATTGAACCACTGTAGTCACGTTGACTATTTTAACGATGTCTTTACCACTTTTTTGGACCATGAATGTGGTAATTTCGTTGCTTTCCATGGGAGATAAAAAAAAACTCTTGGACTTTATCAAAAATATATTAGTTTGTGTTGTGGAACGACATGAGGGTGAGTACTTAATGACAGAAATGTAACTAACCCTTTAAGGTATGACAAGCAAACATTACAAACAAAAAGAGAGATGTTTGACCTAAAAATTGAACTGTTGGCGCCATCTTGCTGGTAGCCATCCCACTGCTGCCATCGAATGTGCAGGGTGTAATTTACTGACGGCACCGAAAACCCAAAAATACAAAGTAAATTTGAACAAAATGTCTATAACAATCCTCATCCAGTTATCACAGATGACTCAAAAAGTCAGACATTTATTTGGTCAAAAGGTATGGGAACCCTAAAGAAAAAATAACTAAATTATCATGTGTAACTTCGGAGTGCTTATAATGATTCTGTCCATCTGATTCTGGGTTTATACACTCTCGTCACTGGTCTCAGATCAGTGTTTGTTAATGTATGTTTGTTTGAAACACCTCAGATTGTCATGGCATTGGTGTCGTTCCCATTGCATCTGTTTAAAGGACTCATATGGTTGTGTGGGCATAGATCAGGTGACTATTGTAAATACTGTAATTTGTAATATTTAAATAGATGGTATTGCAACACTGTCAGATGCTGCTGGTGGTTACAGGAACCCTGCAGTCTCTAGATCTTTTGATGTGAACCAAAAGTAAAACTCAGTGCTGTAAAACTCATCATAAGTCTGTTTTAAAGAAAATCAACTCTCTATGGCACACAACCTGAATACTATGGGGTCGACACCTGAAGGAATGTATTTTTACTGTGTCTTTTGATGATTTGCGATGTTGGACTTTAAAGAAGGGAGTCCGGCTGTGCTTTGTGGTGTAAACGCTCATAGCTGCGCTGATGTAATTGAATGTGTCTGTGACGATATCACCCCGCTTGTACTCACCTCAGCTTACTGTACCCTAAACGCTAACCCTGCCAACATCACCCTAGAAAGCCTGTTTATTTGGCAAAATGATTCGTTTTGCATCCAGGCTGTCCTCCAGATGTGAAATGAATCCACCAAACCTGGATTTAAAATTAGTAATTGTTTTCTTAAAGCTAAAAATTATGACAGAGCAATGAATACATTCCTAATGGTTACAGGGTGAAGAAATGCCAGGATCTTATTTCTCCCCAAAATCAAAAGAAAAATTATAAATTATATTTAGCATAAAGTAAATGAAGTTTGTTTTTAGGACCATTATTTTTTTTTTTTTTTGCAATTTAGTTTTATTTTGACAATTAAGCACAAATAATCTGTCTTCATTTTTTACCTATATTATTAAAAAATAAAATATTTATTGTTATAATAATAATAATAATAATTAATATTATTATTTAAAATCATAAATTGATTACTAATACTTGTATGATGTATACTTACAATTTAAGTTATATATCATTACTGCTGAGGGAGGGTTAGTTCACCTAAAAATTTTAATTCTGTCATTAATTACTCACCCTCATGTCGTTCCAAACCCGTAAGACCTTCGTTCATCTTCAGAACACAAATTAAGATATTTTTGATAAAATCTGAGGGTATCTGATCCACACATAGGCAGCAACGTCCTTGCATTTTTTTAAGGTAGCAAAGACATCGTTAAAATAGTCCACGTGACTACAGTGCTTCAACCTTAATGTTATGAGGCGACGAGAATACTTTTTGTGCACAAAAAAATAACTTTATTCA
This sequence comes from Anabarilius grahami, assembly GCA_003731715.1. NCBI lineage: Eukaryota > Metazoa > Chordata > Actinopteri > Cypriniformes > Xenocyprididae > Anabarilius > Anabarilius grahami. Next base: position 892,140 of record RJVU01049122.1, on the reverse strand, counting down.
ACAATTTCTTCTCTTCCATGCCAGTCTCCCATGCTGACGCAGAAGCCGGCCAATAGTTTGAAGGCGTTCTGACGTAGAACCTGGAAGCGCTTCAGTGTCTCTACAACGTAAAAAGCTTAGGAGACTGACATGGAGCAGAAGAAATTGTTGAATAAAGTTATTTTTGTTCTGTTTTTGCACACAAAAAGATTTGAAGACTGAGGTTGAACCACTGTAGTCACGTTGACTACTTTAACAATGTCTTTACTACCTTTCAGGGCCTTGAAAAGTGCAATGACATTGCTGCCTATGTGTGGTTCAGAAACCTCTTGGATTTTATCAAAAATATCTTAATTTGTGTTCTGAAGATGAACGAAGGTCTTACAGGTGTGGAACGACATGAGGGTGAGTATATAATGACAGAAATGTCATTTTTAGGTGAACTAACCCCTTTAACTGTCATTTAATTGCCATGAAAATAAAGACAATGCAAAAATCTTACAGGTCTTAAAAATTAGCTTAATTTTCTTTATGCAAAATATAATTTTCCAGGCATTTCTTGACATTTTGAATGCGATTCAGACTACTATCTGATATTATGCTCAAATATCTTTGCCCACCCCAGTTCGTCTGCCGTCATTGGCGCTGGCCCAAAGATTTGTGTGTTTTGTTTGTGTGTATGGGAGAACAGGAGAGAAATAGGGTACAGATTTGAGTGAGGCAGTGGGAGTCTGTTACGTTTTTCTCTGTTTGTGCATGTGAACCTTTTCTACAGCGCTCAACATTGTCCCCCTGCACCCTCTTCTCTCCCCCTGATTCTCAACCCGCCGGGCCACCATCCATCGCTCCTTCTGACTGGAACTTAATTTCATCTCATGATGATGATGATGGTGACAATGATGGCCTTCATCCTTCATCCTGCTTATTGTGCTCTGGACTCCGTCCTCCAGGACTACTTTGACATAGTAAAAAACCCCATGGACTTGTCCACTATCAAGCGTAAGCTGGACACGGGTCAGTACCAGGAGCCCTGGCAGTACGTGGACGACGTGTGGCTGATGTTCAATAACGCCTGGCTGTATAACAGGAAGACGTCACGGGTTTATAAATACTGCTCCAAACTGGCTGAGGTGTTTGAACAGGAAATAGACCCCGTTATGCAGGAAATGGGGTACTGCTGTGGAAGGAAGGTGAGCTGTGTGTGTGTCTGTGCATCACATGTTTTATTTAGGTTTGTGTTTGATTATTTGTTTTTTTGTGTGAATTTATGTTTGTATGGATTTTGTAAAAAGAACGTGGCTCAATCAATCATTAGTCAGAATATAATATAACTATCATTAGTATTATCATTGTTTTATTATTATTATTATTATTATTAATAACAGTAATTCTTCCAGCAAGCAAAATAGTAATGCATTAAATGTTAAGTTAAATATTATTATTACTATGTTAATGTAATATACTACCATTTAATACCAAATATAATAACTATTATTGTTATGAAATACAAAATGATTCTTCCAGCAAGCACTAGTTAATACTTGCCTTAAATGTATGTTAAAATGCATTATATTATAATACTTATTATTCTTATTTAATAATATATAGGGGTGTGACGAGACGGGTAGCTCACGAGAACGAGACGAGACAAGATTTTTACACACTATTTTTAAGAAATCCTCAATGGCGAAATACATGACTAGAAAAAATTGTCTGCAGGTGCATTTGAAATGTTTTAACTAATCATCATGTAATGAATGTCATTTCAGTTCTACTTTCTGAGTATGAATTATCATATGCAGTAAAAGACAACAATACTCAAGCACTGTAAAAGGTTTTGCCACTGACTTCCCTTCTGTACGATTTCAGTCTCTTCAGATCTTACTGTACATGAATTATGAGCTTCTACAACTTTTGACCTCCTAACTGAACTCCTTTCCACAAACTGATCATAGAAATAAAACAGTATAAATAAAACTCATAACACTTTACAATAAGGTCTCATTTATTAACATTAATGTATTAACCAACATCAAGAATGAGCAATATATTTGCTACAGTATTTATTAATCTTTGTTTATGTTAGTTAATAAAAATAGTCATTCATTGTTAGTTCATGATAGTTCACACTACATTAACTAATGTTAACAAATGAAACCTTATTGTTTGTGCTTAATAAGATTAAGAGAGAACTTTTATTAGTTTTTATAGTAACACTTTACAATAAGTGCAACCATAATCGCACTCTCTCAATATTCAAAGTGCAAATAAGACCAAATTTTTCTTTGATACAGAGCTAAGAGATGGTTACAACTACACTGCCCAGCCTAAAATAGCTTTCATATTGAGAGATATTTGCATTCATCAGGGAGCCGCTTTCAAAATGCGGGGTATTGAAATCGCGTTTGAATGCGCGCTCGCGTTTTCTTTCACTTTCGCGATCGCGCGTGCTCTGTGAATATGGAGTGGCGGCGACCGTTATCCAACTGAATTAAATATTTTTTATTTAAATACAAAGCAAAACGATAGTAGAGGCGTAATGTAAACATAGCGGTGGCATATTCTTTCCTAACCACTCTGTCATGGCAATATCACGAGACTACTTTTCGCCTCGACCAGAAATCTCGTCACATATTAGTCTCTCGAGATCTCGTGACACGAGATCTCGTCACACCCCTAATAATATACTATCATATAATACCAAACCTATTTAATAATAGAACTATTATTATTATTATTATTATTAAATATACAATGATTCTTCCAGCAAGCAATATATTTAATATTTGCCTTAAATGTTATAATTTTTTTTTAAATTCATACTATTATTATTATTATTATTATTATTATTATTTTATTAAATAACAATAAATGTCATCTTTTGTCATATTATTATTTCCATGTACAAAAGCACTACATCATTTATTACAGTGTTTTCACCATGGGTACGTTGTGATTTTTGGCACATTGTGAGGTGGATTGTGGTTTATTGCTTTAATATCATTATCTGGCCTAAAACAATGGGATATTGATACCCCACTTCTTTCTTTTAATGCCTTTATCTCTGTTTTTCCATCTCTCAGTTGGAGTTTTCTCCTCAAACTCTGTGCTGCTATGGCAAACAGCTGTGTACCATCCCCCGAGATGCTGCGTACTTCAGTTACCAGAATAGGTCAGTATTACACACACTATACACCATCACTCACACCCTTATCTTAATACTATGCAGTGTAGCCATTAAAATATTGAGTTATCAATTGTATTAGAGTAAGAATAACCACTTGAATGTTCAAAGCGACTTAAATTGGGTCTATATTTATGCATACAAACTCAAGCAAGTTATTATATTCATAAGAATAGTTATATCATAGTGAATGTGGCCTGATGGGTAATTGACTAACCTCATCAGGCATATCATCACACATTTGCATTTCAGCCTAAAATCAATTTCATGTTGCCTGGCAGCATTAAATCTGCTGCTGTGAAGCAGCCCAACGGTAGAATGAAATAATGAAAGTATTATGAAAGCTGTTGGTTTTCTGAACACTGTAATAATCACTTAAAGACAAACATATTCAGATTTGATAGACATTGTGTATTTGTATGTTAAAAGATTCAGGTGAGTATTTTTAAAGTGGTAAGAGTTGTGTTTTCGTGTGCTTTGTAAAAATGTAAGCGCTGTTCTGCTGTGAGCACATATTTCCCACATCAGGGTGTTGTTGAATTTCAGGCCTGTTGATTTGACTTTCGGTGGCAAAATAGACCACATTTCACATCTCTGCTCTTTTTCTGATTTTAAATGGCCATTTTAAAGAGGGTCTGCATTTTTGTCTCTAATTCTGTTTTGAGGTTTTTGTTGATGTTCTGACAGTTAACTGTATTGGCAGGTGTGTTGGCAAGTATTTGTGTTTATTACCTCAGTTGGTAGCTATGAACACACACACAAAAAAAACAAGTGCTAATAAGAAGGAAGCAGCAAAACTATTGCAGTGCACTTCCTCTTATGCGTTAGTGAAAATCATTGCCAATTTTCTGAGTTACATCATGCTAGTCTTTGCCAGGCGACGTGAAAGAGTTTTGCTCTATCTTTCACCAGAATCAGAGGTTTCGGTATAAACACGTAAAAGCTTTTGTATTCATTTGGCTACATTAGTTAATATGGTCCTTACTTTTGTTGTATAAAAATGCTACTTATGTTAATGCTACTATAGTGTGTGTGTGTGTATGTATATATGTAAATATATATACTACCGTTCAAAAGTTTGGGATCGGTAAGATTTTTAATGTTTTTAAAAGAAGTTTCGTCTGCTAACCAAGACTGCATTTATTTAATTAAAAATACAGTAAAAACAGGAATATTTTGAAATATTATTACAATTTAAAATACCTTTCTTTTTGAAAATATTTTAAAATGTAATTTATTCCTGTGATTATTAATAAGAATTTTCAGCATCATTACTCCAGTCTTCTGTGTCACATGATCCTTCAGAAATCATTCTAATATGCTGATTTGCTGCTCAATAAACATTTATTGTGTACAATTGTACAAAATATTTGTGTACCATATTTTTTTTCAGGATTCTTTGATGAATAGAAATAGCATTTATTTGAAATATAATCTTTTGTAACATTATAAATGTCTTTATTGTCACTTTTTGAATGATTTAATGCATCCCTGCTGAATAAAAGTATTCATTTCTTTAAATTCTTTTCAAAAAAAATTAAAATAAAAATTCTTACTGACCCCAAACTTTTGAACGGTAGTGTATAATGCTACAAAAGCTTTGTAGTTCAGATAAATGCTGTTCTTTTGAACTTTTTATTAATCAAGGAATCCTGAAAAAAAAAAAAAGTACACAACTGTTTTCAACATTGATAATAATCAGAAATGTTTCTCGAGCAGCAAATCAGATATTAGAATGATTTATGAAGGATCATGTGACACTGAAGACTGGAGTAATGATGCTGAAAATTCAACTTTACCATCACAGGAATAAATTACTTTGTAAAATATATTCAAATAGAAAACAGTTATTTTAAATTGTAATAATATTATACAATATTTTTTACTGTATTTTTAATTAAATAAATGCAGTCTTGGTTAGCAGACACAACTTCTTTTAAAAACATTAAAAATCTTACCAATCCCAAACTTTTGAACGGTAGTGTATATATAAAAAATAATAATAATTAATAATAATAATAATTTGCCTTTATGTTGATGTAAATAACAAATATCTCATTTAAATCCACATAAAGGCACCAATGATAATAAAATTGTATTATTATTATTATTATTAAAACTTTGAAAATAAAAGATTATATTATAACATAACACTGCATTATTTTATATTATAACATTTTTATTTCTAATGTTGTAGTAATGATAATGATATTATTCAAAATAATGTAATTTAACAACATTATTTTATATTATTTTGACAATTTTTAAATGTGTATTAACATAACATAAAACGAGAGTGTTATGCAATTATTTCATTATTTTGATAATTATTAAAAGTCTATTAAAAATAAGTTATAACATAAAACAAGATACTGTTATGCTATATATTTTTATATTTTAGTAAAACATTGAAAAAGTTATATTATAACAATTACATTGTGTTGTTTTAAACTTTTAATTTTTAATAATAATAAAATGTAAATTAACATTTAATTATTAAATTTGGATTGTTTATTAAAATATATTAAAAATAAAAGGCAAATAAAAAAGGCAAATGTCAAATAAGATTTGACATGATGATCATGTCAAATCTTAATGGTCTTTATGCAAAATATATTTTATAAAAATGTTTTTAATTATTATTATTATTGATTTTTGGGGCATCATGTGACCTGGATATGTTTTGTGAGATTCACTCAAAAAGTACTGACACAAAGTACAATATGTCAATTTCTGAAAAATGACTAAGACGACTACTTCTTCTTTTTTATTGGAATATACAAAGAAAACAACAATATTAATGAATCTCTACATTCCTTTTCTTTTTCTTTTTTCTATTAACAACTACTAAGGGTGGACACAAAATTGAACAATCACAACCCTCAGTGAGCCCTAAACCTCAACCCACCCCCAAGGAGGAGAATAAAACTTAAGTACATTTTCAGAAAAATAAAAAAATAAGACAATTATACACATTTGAATGAAACTGAAGAATAAACAAATAACTCCATAGAATAATTAAAAATCGATATTACAAATCAACAAAGATAAGTGGCGTATTTTTGACAATTAGGTAGAGGACCCCAGTTTTTATAAAATTTTTCAGTGGAACCTCTTAATGCAAACTTAATTTTTTCAGGCTAAGACTTCTTTCACAAGAGTTCATGCTGCCAACTTCAGGGTGTACTAACTGTTCATCTGTCATATTTTGTTTTGGTAATGAATCTTGAGACCCTCTTTAAAATGCACTGGAAGGATGATGGGTCTCTGTTGCTCCTGTTCTCATTCTTCTCATTCACTCTGTCCATTGTTGTCCCTCGCTCCTCTGGGCGTCACGGTTGTTTTGGAGCTCAGTGGACGTGAGGGAGCCCGGTCTGTGCTTTGCCTCTGCTTCCTGCTCTCTCTCTTTTAGTTTCATTTTCTTCTACATCTGACCCACCCCTCCACCTGTCCAACACTTAGCTCTTTGTCCCTCATAACGGTTTTGTTTCTCACACTTTTTTAAAATATTCATTCTGCCCTCCTCCTCCCCCCTTTCTCTCCCTCCTTTTTTAACGCTTGTGATGTCTGCATTGGCCTGCTTTGATGTGACCAATCATCCGCTCCGAAATTTACACGCAACCAATCAATCAATCTGCCCACACAAAAACCCTGCTTCATGATTGGCTGCTCCCGGCGACGAACCTGCCTTCTCCTGTGTGCCTGTCTCCTGGCCTGTCCTGCCCTGATTGGTGGCTGCTTCCACGTGCCCTCACTGTGATTGGCTGTGCTCTTGGCGAACGGTCTAGTTCACCCAAATATGGGCTTCTTGCTGACAGGTACCACTTCTGTGAGAAGTGTTTCAACGAAATCCAGGGGGAGAATGTGTCCCTGGGGGACGATCCAACCCAGCCTCAAACGTGAGTAACCCGTCTACACATTTGTGTTTTCATCTTCTGCTTCATTGTTATTGCCGTGATGTTATTCCTCAGTATCTGATACCGTTGAGTGTTCGTTCATTGATTCTCATGACTCACTCGATTGGGCGGCCTCCTCTTTTCTCTCTCTCTCTCTCTCTCTCTCTCGATTTCTCTCCTCAGGTCCATCAATAAAGATCAGTTTCAAAGGAAAAAGAACGACACCCTCGACCCCGAACTGTATGTTTACTTTTTCACATATTTGCTCACTCCATTGTCTCACCTCAGTTTGCTTGTAGTCACGGCTTGGATCTGTTGTCGTCATCTGACCTTTGTTTCCACCCTTCTTCCTCAGACTGCTGGAATGTGCCGACTGTGGTCGAAAAATGCATCAGATATGCGTTCTGCACAATGAGACAATATGGCCGTCAGGGTAAGCTAGTTTTATTTCAGCACACTTTTATTTGACACTTTCCACTGCAAAATAGAGCTTAAAAACTTTTATAAGATAGTCTTTTTTATTTATCTTTATTTTATATGAGCATTGCATGGGTTTTATCCTATTGAATGCAGTTTAAAACTCTCAGTTTTAAGCAAGACATTTTAAATTGTTTTATTTTTTATTATTGGTCATATTAAAAAATCTATGCATCGTCTACTACTTTTAAGCTATTTAAATCTTTCAGCTGGATGATTGATTTTATGATTTTTATTATTACGTATTTTATCTATAGAGCAAAGTTACAGTTTTCTGTTTCCAAATATTCCTCTCTGTCTTAATCCCATCTATTCAGGTTTGTTTGTGGGGGCTGTCTGAAAAAAGCCAATGCAACAAGGAAGGAGAATAAATACTCTGCAAAGAGTAAGTGGGAGCTTTTAAGAGCTTTACAAATCTGCTATCCTCAAATAGATTTTTGCTTATAGAATGCCATGCTTAACCAATCAGAATCAAGTATTCCAGGGAGCCAAGTAATGAAACAAAATATTGGTAGATCTTGAGTGTGACACTATGTGTCAGTGTTGTACTGTTTTACACTAATGAATTGTCATGCTGTGTTGTAAAATGCCATATTTGTATTATTTTAAACTCCCTGCTCTTCTTTCTCTTTATCCCAGGGCTTCCTCAGACAAAGCTTGGTAACTACCTGGAGACACGAGTGAATGAGTATCTGAAGCGTCATAGTCATCCAGAATCTGGTGATGTCACCATCCGTGTGGTCCACGTCTCTGATAAAGTGGTGGAGGTTAAACCTGGCATGAAGTCCAGGTGAGGGACAGTGCAGAATTTTATGTTGTCGGTTCCAAAATCCAAAACCTTAAAAGAAATATTTGCTTTATTTCTTGTGATTTGAAGTATTATTGTGATTTATTATGAAACACAACAATGTTCCATAAGCTTACATGCAGTAATACACTTGTTCACACAATGAATTTTTGTCATTTGTCATTTTTGTCACACACAATTTTGTCATTGAAGGTCATCAAGTTGCTGCATTGTTGGTTGTAGTAGGTATTTATACTACTGAATGCCCTAACCAGTGTTATTTTAGTATCATTTACTGTATATACTATTAAAGTATTTATTTATATTTTGAATTGGCTTTTTATATTTCCAGTTTGTCATTTTGTTTTAAATAATATTTCTGTTTAGTTTTAAGTAATTTTTTTTATTTTTTTTTTATTTCAGGCAACATTGCTTTTTAAGTAGATTTTTTTTTTTTCACTTAATTTATATTTTATTTCAGTTTTATTTCAATTAACAAAACATTTAAAAAAAAAAATTAGTTTGTTTTAGTTAATAACAACTGTGCATCTTTGAACACTATTGGACTGCCATAGCTTTTGAAAATCTAGTCATATGAATTGCCTGTGTAAAAAAAGCAAAATAAAAAAAAAAAAGCTTTGTTTTAGCAAGAAATAAGTTTTAGGGGAAAACAAACACACAAAAAATTCAGCACTGCATCATGAAGAACATGAACGATTATCAATGCATGAATCAAACTCTTGTAATGCCAATGATTTTCTGTACTAAACATTAACATCTTTGTCTTGCTTGGACTCAACTACAATGTCTCAGAGAAGGCAGCTCACTGTCACTCAACTCTTTTTGCTCACTTTAACTTGGACACAACTACATTGCATTGCCATCATTGAAAATGAATGACTTCAGGATGCTTTGACACTGCAAAACACTTCCAGTGCAGAAAGCCTTTAGGCAGATTAAAAAAACAAAACAAAAAAACCCACTTGCAATACCCAAGTTTGTGTAATATATTGATAGAAATTGGATTAATGCATAGATCTTTGATTCTATAACTTTTTAAAAAATGATAAATATTCATACTTGCATAATTAAAATTTTCTGAGACCTCATTCCTTTATAGTAGGCTTTTTGAGAAGTGGTCTTTTTAATGTTCACCATGAAACGATTTAAAAAATGTACTGTCTTTCTATTATAGGTTTGTTGATAGCGGCGAGATGTCAGAGTCATTCCCGTACAGGACAAAAGCTCTGTTTGCATTTGAGGATATTGACGGAACGGATGTCTGCTTTTTTGGAATGCATGTGCAAGAATATGGCTCCGACTGCCCTCTGCCCAATCAAAGGTTAAAAATAAGAAAGACGCAGTCACACATATTCAAGCACACACAGAATCTTCTCTCACATGCACATGGATGGCATTACAAAGGGGTCTGAGAAACTCAAGTAACTAGCGATATCCTCTGTCTCTCTCCCTCTTTCTCTTTCCATGCAGACGTGTGTACATCTCCTACCTAGACAGTGTGCACTTTTTCCAACCCCGTCACCTGAGAACAGGAGTCTATCATGAGATCCTCATTGGATACTTGGAGTACGTTAAAAAAATGGGGTTTGTCACTGGCCACATCTGGGCTTGCCCACCAAGCGAGGGTGACGACTACATCTTCCACTGCCACCCATCGGATCAGAAGATTCCCAAACCTAAACGCTTACAAGAGTGGTACAAGAAAATGCTTGACAAGGCAGTAGCTGAGAGAATTGTACATGACTACAAGGTACTGCGACAGCTGCACTTATGATTGACAATAATAGAAGTTTAGACTTGAGTCAGCATACTGCAGAAAAGTCTTTTCCTTGGTACTTCTAGTACTTTACTAACTATTGCATGCTTCTCCTCACCCAGGACATTTTTAAGCAGGCAACAGAAGATCGTCTGACCAGCGCAAAGGAGCTCCCATATTTTGAGGGTGATTTTTGGCCTAATGTGTTGGAGGAGAGTATTAAAGAGCTGGAACAGGAGGAGGAAGAACGGAAGAGAGAGGAGAACAACACTTCTAGTGAGAGCATTGATGTAAGTGATGGACCAAATTTGTAACGTACTCAAGTGCCAGAGGAAAACATTTATTGGGCATAACATTTCTACCATCAACAAACTAAGTAACTTTTAGGGTGTTTTCACAACTGGCATATTTGGAGTGTTTGTTTCAGAACCTGATGTGTTTTCACCCTTAGTTGGTTCATTTAGGTATATATGAACACTGCAATCGTGCTCGGATCTGCAAAACAATTGCTCCGAGATTGCCTGAACGAGGTGGTCTCGGCCCAATTGAAAATGAATTCTGAAGCGGTTTGGTTTAGGACAGCAAGCAATCTGATCCAACGAACCAAGCAGTGTCATAATTCATAATGAAAAATGTGTTATATAAAAAGCTGCAGTGTCAGATTCTGTGAGCTTTTGTGGTTGAAAACCAAAGAGCACCTCTTCATCTTAAAATGTTGTGTAATTGCTCTTCTCCATGCATTGCACGATTGCTGCCGAAGCCTTGATTCTCACTCTAACTGCATTATAATTTTTATATATCAAATTTTAAATCAGAGCGTGATTTAAGGGTACATTTGTTTAAAGCCACAATAAGCCAGCGGAGCGAACTTGTCAATCCATCTTGATGGATGACGCAGCAGAACGTAAACAGGTGAACTCTGACCAATAAGAGGACAGTTTTACTCACATGTGACTTGCATAAACACATTCTGGTATGCTTTGAAACATTGCCTTGTGAAAGTGAACTGAACCAAGAAGAAAATGCAACATTGTAACAAATTATGTCCCTGTTTTGGAACAAAGCAAACAATCTATAGGTGTGAAAACACCCTTAAAAGTACATCTTGAGAAACTGAGCACATCCTTTGGGTATTTAGCCTTTGGGTATTTAGCCAGCTACTGTCCTCGCTTGTATTTAACTAGATTGTAGAGTTCATTAAGGTTCAGCTACTTTAATACTAAACATTTATTCTTAAAACTTTATTATAACTTAATGCTTAAGGTTAATGTGTTTTGACCATCTAGGCGACCAATGGTGACAGCAAGAATGCCAAAAAAAAGAACAGCAAGAAGACTAGCAAAAACAAAAGCAGCTTGAGCCGGGCCAATAAAAAGAAACCAGGCATGCCAAATGTCTCCAATGATCTATCCCAGAAACTCTATGCCACGATGGAGAAACACAAAGAGGTATGTAGCTCCCAAAAAGCATTTTGTCATGACATGTTTGGGCCGAACTCACAAATGTCAACACTTTGCTTAATTTCAAGGTTTTCTTTGTTATTCGTCTCATCGCTGGCCCTTCTGCCAATTCCCTTCCACCCATTTTGGACCCTGATCCCCTGATGGCCTGTGATCTAATGGATGGACGAGATGCTTTCCTAACAATTGCACGAGACAAGCACCTTGAATTCAGCTCGCTGAGGCGGGCCAAATGGAGCTCCATGTGTATGCTAGTAGAACTGCACAATCAGAGCCAGGACCGCTTTGTCTACACGTGCAATGAATGCAAGCATCACGTTGAGACACGCTTTCACTGCACTGTTTGTGAGGTAAGAAATGTCCGTTGGGATGTATGATACTTTGATTGTCAGTAAAGGTGTTTCAAAAAATACTGTATTGTGGGGTTTGATGTTGGATAAAACATCAAAAAAATTTTTTTATCTTTTTCCCCTCCTTTTGTAGGATTATGATCTTTGCATCACTTGCTACAACACCAAGGGCCATGAACATAAGATGGAGAAACTTGGACTGGGTCTTGATGATGAGAGCAACAACCAAGCTGCAGCTTCCACTCAGAACCCTGGTGACTCGCGTCGTCTCAGTATCCAGCGCTGCATCCAGTCTCTGGTGCATGCGTGCCAGTGTCGCAATGCTAATTGCTCTCTGCCATCTTGCCAGAAGATGAAGAGAGTGGTGCAACATACTAAGGGCTGCAAGCGCAAGACCAATGGTGGCTGTCCCATCTGTAAACAACTCATTGCGCTATGTTGCTATCATGCCAAGCACTGCCAGGAAAACAAGTGTCCCGTGCCCTTCTGTCTCAACATCAAGCACAAGCTTCGTCAGCAGCAGCTGCAACACAGGCTTCAGCAAGCCCAAATGCTGCGTAGACGTATGGCCACCATGCAGCGTGCAGGGCAGCCACCACCATGTGGTGGTGGGCCTCCTGGAGGTCTTCCATCACCTGGTAACAACGGGGCCACAGGTCCTAGCACACCAACGTCAGTCGGTACGCAGCCTGCAACGCCTCAGACACCCACACAGCTGACACCGAACCTTACGTCTCTGCCCCAGCCTGGTGTGGGTGGAGTCCCAGCGGGAGCTCCCCAGCAGCCTCCCCAGCATCCTGTCCACCACCAGTTTCAGCAGATGCCAGGTGCAGGTGGGATGATGACCTCACCACAGCACCAAATGGTTCCTCAGCAACCTTTGGGGCAAATCCCACATCCACACAATCAATATGGTCCCCATTCCACAGGTCCCTCCCCAAATCCACAGTCCCAGGGTAAACCAGGCCTTGGCCATGCGACTCCTCCACAACTCCCTAGCAATCCAGGCACAGCATCCATGTCCCAGCAACAGCAACCTTCAGGTCCTCCACCTGCAGCTGTGGAGATAGCCATGAAGATTCAGCAAGTGGCAGATGCACAGCGAAAGATGGCACAGATTCAGTTGCTACAAAGGCAGGCTGTGCAAGCTGGCATGATGCCACAGCACCAACAGCCACAGGGACAAATGGGAGTAGCCCACCCTGGTATTGGCATGGTAGGGCCACAAGGGTTAGCCCCGCAGGCACAAACATCAGCGAACAGGGTGCAGATGGAGCAGCAGCAAGGACCTCAGGGAATGATGGTAGGAGCTGGGCCCATGCAGCAGCAGCAGCAGCAGCAGCCTCAACAGGCAGGTGTGCAAGGTCAGATGGCACCACAAATGCACCTACAGCAGCCGAGAATGAACCCACCACTTCAGCCTCAGCAGCAACAGTGGGCAGGGCAGGGTATGCCAGCCCAGCAGAGACCTGTCATGATGGCTCAGCCGGGAATGGTTGCAATGCAGCCCCAACCGCAGCAGCAACAACAAATGCAACAACAGCAAGCATCCCAAATGCCAAATCGAAATGCCTTGATGAGTATGGTGCAGGCTGGTCTGCAGAGTGGTGTAGCAAGCGGGGTAGCAGCTGGCAATCTGCCCCAGGGAGCCCTGCAGGAACTTTTGCGGACACTGCATTCTCCAAGCTCTCCCCTACAGCAGCAGCAAGTCCTCAACATTCTTCGGTCTAATCCACAACTAATGGCAGCATTTATCAAGCAACGGGTTCAGAAGTATAAAGGAGGCACAGGTGGCCCTGCTGGACCACAGGGAGGACCAGGACCTATGGGAGGTCAACCAGTGGGTGTCAGTACTGGGGTGCCCCAACCTGGCATGCACCTTGGACAGGGTGTTAACATGCAGACTCAACTTTCTCAGCTCCAACATCAGCAGCAAATGCAACAGCGGCCGCTATTGCAACAGCAACAGCAGCAGCAGCAGCAGCAGCAAGTCACTGCTTTGCAGCAACAACAACAACAGCAGCAGCAACAGCAGCAGCAAGGTATTCAAGGCCAGGGGGCTCCAAACATGGCCAACATAAATCCACAGTTTAGAGAGCTGGTCTTGAGAAGGCAACAGCAACTACAGTTTCAGCAGCAACAACAGCAACAACAACAACAACAACAGCAACAACAACAACAACAACAACAACAGCAGCAGCAGCAACAACAAATGAGCAATCATGCCGCATTTCAACAGCAGCAAGCGTACATAGGCCAGCAGGGTAACATGCAAGTCCCACCAGGAGGCCAACCACTACAAGGGGTGCAACCCGGCCAGCAGCAGAGTTTTCCAGGCAACCATGCACAACAGCAAGCTGCAGCTGCAGCTGCCTTGCAACAGAGACTTGCACAGCAACACCAGCTACAGATGCAACAGCAGCAGAATGCGGCATCACAAGGTGCCGACATGGGGCCTGGTGGAGGTCCACAGCCCACACAAGGAGGTCCCGGTCTTCAGACATCACAGGCATTATTGCAACAGGCCTTGCATCAGCGTTTGCTTCAGCAGCAACATCATCTTAGTGGCACCTCACCGGCACAGCAGAACAACCCCATGAGCCCGCAGCAGCAACAGATGTCTCAGTCGCCCCACTTGCAGGGCCAACAGCTCCCATCCTCCCTCAGCAACCAGGTTTGTTCCCCTCAGCCCTCCCCACGACCCCAGTCCCAGCCACCTCACTCAAGTCCGTCCCCACGCCTGCAACCACAGCCCTCGCCCCACCACATCTCGCCTCAGACCCAAACGGGTTCACCGCATCCTAGCCACCTTCAGCAGCATCACTCAGGCATGGCGCCACCTCCTCCACCTCCCCAACAGCCACAGCACAACTCTAAAGACCCAGGCGGATTTGGTGCAGATCAGAATGCCATGCTTTCTCAGCTCAGTGGCATGGCAGGACTCCATGGACCTGGAGCTAATGATATGCTTCCACCTAGTAGCCAGGACCTTGGCATTAACATGAATCTAACCCTTTAGACTTCAAATAGTTATTACGAAATTTACAAAACCTCACCAGAGACAGTGTTAGCTTTTTTATATACTGCAAAGATGAATTTAGTGTTTTTCAGCATAAATGAAGATGGACCCTCCAATGAGAAATAGCAACTATTCGACAATAAGTATGGGGTGTGTTTTTTTTTCTTTTCTTTTGCCATTTGTGTACAAATTGAGGATTGTTTCTCAGCCTCAGAGAACAAACCACAAGTAATATTTTCAATGTCAGGTCCAGGGGAGTACTTTTCCTTTTTCAAGAGATATTTTTTAAGATTTTAAAAGTGGTATAAAATTAAAGTGCAAATGATTAAGGACTTTTTTTTATATATTTGACCATGTACCAGTCTCTGTTATGTGTTTTACAGTCATATGGAACATTTCAAACGTTGTGATGCCTAAATTGTTATTATAATTATCTGAACATCATGCATATCTTCCTTGTAAATTGAGTTTTGCATTTTATTTATTCTAGCTTTTTCATTTTTTTTTGTCATGATGGATTTCGTTCATGTGTTCCCAGAGACTGCTACAGTTCACATAGAATATATTTTTGTTAATACCTATTAAAATGGGGAGCTATTCCTTTACTCTAGCTGGAGATTTAGGTTGAGTATAATATAAATTACAGTGTTGGGGGATCGGGTTTGGTGTGCGCTCTGCTGCCCAATGGATTTTATTTCATGCCATATTGGAAATTCCATTGGACATCACTGCTTCTGCAACAGGACAAGTTCTTGGACGCACACACCTGCCCTCAGAATGTGTGCGCACTCCTTAAAAGACTTACTGGATAGTGGAGGTGTCTGTACAGGTTGGATGAAAGTTTGTGTGTGTATGTGTGAATGTGTATGTGTGTATTGGATGTGGTGCTGGAATTCATCTGCTCGTGCCAATGTCATATTGAGCAGCGTTTCACATATGAACTGTATGGTGCAGTGAAACGACGGTGAAGAAGCGACGGGCCACTGATTTCACAATTTTCATCCTTCAGTACCACTCCTACTTTTTCTCCACTTCCAGAATTTTCTTTGCTCTGAACTTTGGGAGTTTAATTTGAATATTTTGTACTGTACAAAGGAAACACAAACTGTGGACTTATTACTTTTTTTTAATAAAATGATAAATTTAATTTATTGGTCATTTATTATTGGGGATTATTTGAAGATTACAATTTTTAGCCACTTGCCTTTCTGCTTAAATCGTTCTCTTTATATGGCTCAAACAGATACTCTTTCTTTTGGCAGAATGGCAGTGCTCTTGGATTTGGTTTTGTTTTGTTAAGCGCCGTTAGGCTGGTCATAGTTGACTCATCAGCCAGCTGTCATTGCTAGTTGACGTTCAGGCCGATGCTAAAGAACCTGTTGCTCCTGCAAATGATGATAAGGTGATAAAAAGAACTGTTGAGATTTTCTGGCAAAACTGTGCATTTCTGGGTGGTTAATATTAAATGGACTTGATGAAAGCTGCCTTGCCATTAAAAAGCAGCTTTATGTCTTACAATTGTGACTATTCCTCATAATTGCAACTTTATTTCTCATAATATCTCGCAATTGTGACTTTATAAATCACAGTGTGACTTCCACCATGTGATCTCGCAGCGAGACTTTTGCAATGGCAACTTATTTGACAGTAATTGTAACTTTGTTTCTGGACTTGACTGCATATCCCGCAATTGCGACCTCATATCTCAGCGTGAGTATATATCTCACAATGTAACTATTTTTTACTCCGAGGCAAAAATGGGCTTAAACACACACAAATTGTTACTCACAAATTAATTAAAATCACCCACAACTTTATTTTTCCATTTATTTGCTGTAAATACAGGCAAAAAAAACTGTGTAGTTGTCACACATGAGAGCAACAACAGAGCTGACAAGCCATGTTCAACTATCACGACCAAAACATGTAATTTAGGCTCAGCTTTGATTTCTGCCATGCTAAAAGCACACCTAAAACACGTGTTCAAATGAACAGGATCTATCCCTACAAAAGCGTCCACTGTAGCAGTTGTGAATGTAAACCAATACTGTCTCTTTAAAAATGCACAAAGGCCTCCGAACAGAGTGAAGAGAGCTCTGGCGCAGATATGGAAACAAAGGAGAGTGGCCTTTCCTTTTCCCACCTGGTTGGTTACAGGACAAAAGAGGCAATGTAACAGTAGTTTTGTCTTCGATTCGGAACTTAAAAACGGTTTCTTCTCACTGTAGTGCAATGACTGCTGCTGATGGAAAAGTAGTGGTACAGATATAAAGATTCGCTTTGCATGCTGAAAGTCTTCGCATACAGCATCGCTGAGTATAATCAGAAATGTCGTCCTTCAACGATTATTTTACCACAATGACACAAGGACTAACTTAAGAAAACAATGCCTTGTAGGTGTCTTTACCTTGCTTAGACAATATCTGCTTCACTACTGCGAACTGTGTTATTCACTTGGTCCTGACTAAATGTACATTAATCTATTGTAATGTTGTTCTTGTGTTCCTTTGTCAGTTTAGACCTCAAGCTCATAGCTGCTGAAAAAGCCTTCTGCAGTCATGGCCTCTTTAAATGTCACGGTCAAGGAATTTATTGTCACCTGAGTCTCAATGACTTTCTCAGGATGCACTGTGGTCGTGGTGGAAGAAGTCTGCGATTGGTCAACTGGGACATGTAATGTTGTGCATTCTGCTGTGACATCAGTATCCATCATTTCCATTTCTTCGGCCTCTGAACTGTCTACCTCACTTGTTTCTCTTACCTCTTCCTGTCCATATCTAGCGCTCAAATGTACCTCGATAACCGAAGGTCTGTTCTGTACTATGTCAAACACACCATTCTCGACTCCTGACTTGGTACTGTTGTGTACTGTTGATTGGTCAGTGTTTGTTGTGTCATGTGATACCCGTACAGAGTCCTCACCCCCTGCAGTGTTTGTGACTGGCTCGTTTAGTTGTGTGTCGGAGACTGTACTGATTTCTGTTGCTTCTAAAACTGGAAAGATATCCTCGCTTGGCTTCTCAGCATGGTCAAAAATGGAAGAACAGTTCTCAGTTTCTTTAATGGTAATTTCAGATTCCTGTTCTGTCGAAGAGTTGTACCCCTCAGACATCTCTTTACCTGGCAGAAAACGACAGAAACTCAGAATAAACTTTCAAGGAACGGTTAGTGTAACTGAATGTTTAGTCATTATTTAGTCATCCTCAAATCGTTCTGAAGACATGTGACTTTCTTTCGTGTTGCCTAAAGATATGTCATTCCAGGTTTGATGTCAGTGATCTTCATGGACTTAAAAACCTGCCGTAATGCATCTTCAACAGCAAGTTTAAATGTACCCGAATGCGAAAGGGATTCGAAATCTTTTGCAGTGATGATTTTCCTCACACAAATCTACAACTTCAGAAGAAATGGAATATAGTGCTTGAGTCGGATGGACTACTTCGTGAAATTTGTTATTTTATAAAAAAAAAAAAGGGGCAAAACAACCTGGGTTGTGTTTCCCAAAAGCATCGTATAGATCGTAGAAACTATTTGCACCAATGGTCTGTACAATCTACTTAAGCTTACGATGCTTTTGCGTCTGTTGACGGCCTATCTTATATGTTGTATATTGTCATTTTTAGGTGAACTACTTCACAGTTGAGCATATTCAATAACATTTCTCTAAATCACATCAAACATGTGTTTGTTAGTTGTCACTGATTCAGAAAGATCTGGCAAAATTTTTCAGAATGGCCCTCATGACCCCTGAATATGTTCCATGCAGAGTATCTTAGCAACAGTTGCTGTATCGATGCCACACAACACCTACCACTTGGAATGTCCTGGTGCACTTCTGTTGTGTTTTCTTCATTTTTTCTCATCTCCTTGACCTTTTTCTTCTGTTCGTCTTCCTCGTCTCCATTCCACTCTTTCTCCGAAGAGTCTTTTGATGAAAGTAGATGTCTGGTTAGTTGCTGGGATAGTTTGATGTCTTCTATGAGCTTGGACCTGCACTGCCTGTTCTTGCGCTTTTCTATACGATGATAGCCAATGCCTTCTCTACAGCGCCGCCCATTCTGGTCTATTTCTGTCCCCATGGAACGGGTGAGCGACAGGCGGATTCTCGGGGTTGGTTTATCTGGAACCTTGTGTGCACTTCGTAGGTCCATAGGGTAGATGTTCTGTTAGGAGGTTGAGATTATGCTGTATTTATCAAATGTTACAAATACTGAAATACTAAAGTGTCTTCGCAAATGCTGTGATACATTATCTTGAAATCTGGATGGCTCTGTTGATGCATTTACAAAAAACTGTATTGGACCATGTCAGGAAGAAAAAGTCAAATAAAAATCTCTGTGGATTCTATGCCAAATTTGGACACTGTAACCAATAATTGACACCAAAATTCACATCCTCCAGCACTTCTGGGACACTTTAATAAATCAGATTTCTTTTATTATCTGTATCCGATTTTGTGCATTATGGTTAAAAAAAAAAATTCATTGTCACTTAAATTTAATATGAACTGCAACTGGACTTGAAAATAATGAAGCTAACTCATACCCTCAGGATAACTCGACGTGGTCTCAGGCCTTTCCTCTTATAAGCCAGAGCTCTGTCCTTCTCCTCTCTGTTAGAAAGAGAGAGATATGCTAAGGAATGGGGAGATGAAAAGGATAAAACATCCCATTGCCTCCAGCCTATTCATTTCCACATCAGTAACTGAAGGTTCCCAGAGTGTGACTTACTTTTCTTCATAGGCGAGGACAAGACGAGGGTCCAATATGTTGTCCTCTGGTTCCCAGGTGCTGTACCTGACATTCACACAGACAGTTCCAAACAAATCATTGGAGCAGAACATGGCCGAAACAGTTTCAAACACAGATTATTATTTTTTGCTCAGAATTAAAATGTACAATCTACAGTAATTTTGTCTGATAATGTTCAAGTTAAAATAGTTCAGGGCTACGTTTTATTTGAAAAAAAAACAACAAATTACTTTAAACACAGCATCCCGTTGTCTTCTCTTGTGTGATATCTTTTATGGCATGGGTGAATTTCATGAAACTTGTCAAGAACATACTTGGGTCATATTTCACCCAAAACTCAAAAGAAAGAAATAAGCATTGCAACATTTTCTTTCTTTGATTTTGGTGTTAAATAATCAGGTCCTCTTCTTGACAAGTTTCGATAGATTCAGCAATAAAATGTCACATGAGAGAAAATAATATGATGCTCTGATTTTTTTATTTTTTTTTTCAAAAATCTAATTTTCTAATTTATAATTTAATCTTTTCAGGGGTGAAATGTAATGAAAGCTTGTTTCCGCCACTGAAAAAAAAAAAAAAGATAATTGCAACTTTTTAATCTCACAATTCTGACTTTATAACTCGCAATTCTGAGAAAAGAAGTCAGAATTGCAGGATATAAACCCACAATTGTAAGACAATGTCAGAATTGTGCGCTGACTTTTTTCCTCAGAATTGGACTTTATAACTTGTAATTGAGTTTATCTCAATTCTGAGAAAAGAAGTCAGAATTATGAGATATAAACTCGCGATTGTGAATTATAAAGTCAAAATTGCAAGACATAAACTCGCAATTCTTACTTTTTTTCGCAATTGCGAGTTTATATCTCGCAATTCTGAGAAAAATGGAATTGTGAGATGAAAAAGTCACAATTATCTTTTACATTTTTAAAAATTCCGTGGCAGAAACTTCCATAGAAATGTGACCTTGACATGTTGTGGGATTCATGCACATATTGTGACAGTTTAAGGTCATATGGTCTTTGATAAAATTACCAATATGAGAACTTACTTAGGCGACCATCCTTGCCACTTTAGCAGATATTCCACATTTCCCTAAAATGAGAGAGAACAAAAAGGAGTCACATTCAGTTTTAAAGTTCAGAGAAAGATATACGTCACCATTCTGTTCTCAACAAATCCATGATAGAAACATCCCACAGATTTTGAAAACGCATGCCTGTCTCTTTTAGATGTCAACACTCAGTAGTATTTTGACATGTAAGATTATGCAGGATGAAAACGGCGCTGCGCGCTCGCTACTGTTACGGTGCGTGATGTCACAGAGGGGTGAGCTCGTGAGTTCCATAAAAAAAAAGAAAAAAAAGAGCAGAGTTTCAGGAACATTCATGGGATGGAAATAGGTGGGGCCATGGAAACGCGTAAACAACTCGTTTTGTGCAACGTGTGGAGCGGCGAAGGTCTTTCCCCCGTCATGCTCGAGCGTATGAAACGAAACCCGCGTGCACATAGAGCGTTAGTCATCACCATCACTAGCTATTACTGTACATTACAACATCTGCCTGTATGCTACAAAAAAATAGTAAATAAAAAACACATACCAAATAAATACTTGCTCGTGCGTGCTCTATTAATAAACATGACCTATTTTATTTATCGCTATTTAAATATATTTAATCTAGTTTATTCTGCAGTTGTTCTTAACTGGTCCGATTATTTTGACAACTGCGCGGATGTTACACGTACCATCCTTGACCCTGCACCCGTATAAATAAACTGCGTAGCTCCGAAACGCGGCGATTTTCTGAGCGAAACGCGCATTGATGGCGATGATGACGACACGCGCGCTGTTCTCACACACCCCCCTCCATCTATAGCGCTCGCAATTCAAGAGCGAGACGTTATAAAAATCCACAAACTTAGCATAGAAGTTACCGCAATGTTTTGCACACGAGAAGTCATGCAACCAAAAAGTTCCGAAATGTTATGCACGCTTAAAGGTGTTATTCACTCATGAGTCATTCCAGAACTGTCAACAGAAGAAAACTGTGCGGACTTTGGGGGTATTAATCATTTCAAAACAGAACGTAAATAGCGCGTGCAGAATAGATTGAATTAAAGCAACTGAACGAAATGCATTTTTATACGCACAGCAACATCCTTACCTTTCTTACCCTCTTCTTCGTTATTGACTCCACAGCAAACACTTGCTCTCCTATTGATGACAGCTCCATGTTAATGAGATCATCCAGTGCAGCAAATATAGTTTCTGATCTCTTCTGTTTTTCCTCTTCAGGGGATAAAATGTCGCTTAACTGTGCTGCGTAGACTCTGAGAGTGTTATTTTTTTAGGATGTAACCCCCCTGGTACTCTTGGTGCACCCTGAGGTCCGCCGCTGTTCCTGCTCTTTCTGAGTTTTAAAATCTGCGACACATGTACGCACTGGCTTGGCTTGGCGCGTGCACGCTCTACGCGCGCGCACCCACCCACTTCTCCGTCTGGCAAGCAGTGTTAACATTTATTCTTCAAATAATTAACCATTTTTTTGCAATATTTTAGTATTTAAAATAATTAGCTATCTAACAGTGGCTTGTCTCACTGTCAGTTTCACAAGGTTATGTTCATTAGTTAGCAGTAGGCTACATATTTCTTGTTACTGGTAACTATTAGAAAGGTACTAGTTCTTATTACAGTAGTTTCAATGGCTTTTTTACTTGTCACATGTAATGAGTAGACTTGAGGAGACTTTATTTAAAATTATAAAAATTTACTACAAAGATTAATAGGGCTGGGTCATGATTTGATTTCTATTCACATGCTTGCGATTCGATTAGATTCTGATTTCGATTCCGATTCGGTTCAATTCGATATTGATTATTTTGGATGTAGTATATCAGTTACAGTACATGGCAAATTTCCTAGGGGAAAAAAATCTCAACTAATGCTGTAAACTACACATAGTCAGTTATACTTTACTATAATATTGAAGGATAAAATTAACTTATTTATATACAAACACTTAAATTACACAATTACGTTTTTTTTAATAATAAATAAAGTTTAGAATTACATAATCATATTTCTACTCCAATTTGTTTTTTGACATATAAACATTTAAATCGTGGCTGTCATAACTGATTTATTCAAACATGCATTAAATATTGAAGAACATTAAAATGAATATGTAACGGTGCATAACTATATTTATCAGAATGTTGCTTTCTAGAGTACACTTTTCTAGCTGACTAATGAGTTTATGGTCACTGAATATGTTTTCTGAGGTAAATGTGATGTTACGTGACATTGTTTACAAGCTGTTTTATTGACGTCTTTCAGAGGTTGAAACACTGATTGAGCGATTACACGATACATGATACGGATTTAGCAAAGTTGTACTGTATATTTTAACATACCTTTAGATGTTTATTCATGTTTATTTCGTGCTGTAACTGGCATTAAAGCGGAGGAGAGGATGTTCACATGCGCTTCGTGCTGCCGCTTCTCTTTAACTGAGGCGCTACAGCGATCTGTCACGTCACATTAAACAGCGCCAAAACGGTACTTATTTTTTGAATCTCATAATAAGATGGATGTAACTAATGAATGTAATTTACTAATAACTTAAGAATAACTACCAACCCTAACTAGTTACTAATTCAACTGGAAGAGTTACCAGCAACAATCGTATACATACTAAATAGTTGACATCTGAACCACAGATCCCCACAGAATACAATGGCAAAAATTTGCATTTTATTACCAATAACAATAGAATAGTTATTTGATACTACTTGAATAAGGAAATTAGTAGCCTACATTACATTTATGCATTTTGAAGATCAGCTTACATTTGATATCATTTTAACTAGTACTCAAAAAACAAGTAACATGACATAGTTTAATTTTAAAGAGTTAATTCACACACACAAAAAAAAGTCATCACACCCTCATGTCGTTCCAACCCCATAAGATTTTTGTTCATCTTCGAAACACAAATTAAGATATTTTAAATGAAATCTGAGAGATTTCTGTCCCTCCTTTGACAGTATGCGAGACTACCACTTTGTTGCTTCCAAAAGTTCATAGAGATCGTAAAACGAATCCATATATATCATCCAAATTTTCTGAAGAAACTTGATCACTTTGATGAACAGATTGAATTAAGGCTTTTATTCACATTGATCAATGAACATAAACAGTAGCTCCACCGTGCTTGACGCGTGAGAACAAACCTCATTGGTTCTTGCGCGTAACACACGAGAATGAACCTCATTGGTTCTCCCACATCAAGCAAGCATGCTTAGCTTCTGTTTACCATTTCTGATGTGTGCATTGATGAATGTTTATATGTGAATAAAAGCCTAAATTCAATCTGTTCCTCATATAAAACGATTGTGTATCTTCAGAAAATTTGGACTAAACTGCTCAATTCATATGGATTAGTTTTACGATTTCTTTATGAACTTTTTTAAGTGTCAAAGTTGTAGTTGCATGGACAAATGGAGAGGCAAAAATCTCTCAAGATTTCATTAAAATATCTTCATTTGTTTTTAAAAGATGAACGAAAGTTTTACGGTTTGGAATGACATGAGGTTCAGTAAATGATGACAGAATTTGCATTTTTAAAGAATAAATGTTAACATGGCTTGCCAAACTCCGTTCGTCGCTTTAGCGCTGCACCGAGCGAGAGTCGCCACGAGAGTCGCCACGAGAGTTCGCGCGCGCTGAGGAAGGAGCGCGACTGTTTTTGCCAAGAAATGGAAATGAAAGACGGGAAAAGGTGGTCTCTCTCTGAGCGATAAAAACGTATTAGTATGATGAGTCACTTTTTGAGCTACACGAGAATACCGGGTCATTGCAGAGACTGATGTAAAGCCCTGTATATGAAACGTGATCTACACATACACCTAGAACATAATGAAAGTACTTTAATGTGTTTTCCGAGAAACACGCTGAATAACAGCGATAATGAGTCCTTCCCGGAATCTGCGCCAGCAGAATTCCACAGAAAGTTCCGCAGATTTCCAGAGAATTCCAGCGCCCATCATTTACAGTTCTACACACCTTCTATCCCCTGAGTGCTGATATCACTGTTTTAGTTTATTCGATGTATTTAGCTAATTTAAATCAAATCGACAGAATTCCGTTAATATTCCCCAACAATCAACGCAGAAAAAGTGAGAATGTGTAATTGATGCACATGAGACAGTGAAAGTGAAGGATAAATTCAACATACAACTTATTGATAGTATTTGCAGGAAAGCAGACGAGCCTAGAAGATAAAAGCAGCGCCCGAAGTTATTCGTTAAGCATTTTCCCTCAGAAAAGCGTTATTAAGAGAACGATTAGGACCGGTTTCACAGACAGGGCTTAGCCTAAACCAGGATTAGGTCTTTGTTCAATTAGGGTATTTAAGTAGCTTTTATTAAAGTACACCAGAAAAAAACATCACCGGTGTGCATCTTGAGACAAAACAATGGCACTGACTTATTTTAAGATATGTCAGTGCAAGTTGCTTTAAGTTAAATCGGCACAAACATTTTAGTCTGGGACTAGCTTAAGCTTTGTCCGTGAAACCGGGGACTAATGTATTAAAACAGTGTCGGAGAACCAAATTCATTATGGCTACATCTTGTTGATGATGCATAGATAGGTACGCTACTACTGTAAAGCAGATGAGCACAGAATTACAAACGCATTTTCGGTCCTTCAATATCTCTGTCTTAGTGTTAAGCAACGTTTCTTTATAATGGGTTTCTATCGGGGGAAAGTTAGGGTGTAACTTTTTTTGCATTGCGTTCATATTCTGGGTTTACCTGCTTGTCTGTGTTATAAATAAGTTGTGTAGCCTACCGAGTTTTGTAGTTGGTCCTGAATTCAAAACCATGAAGATATATAGATAATTAACTATATGCCAAATTTAGCTACTGTTTGGTTCCCACACAGAATTTCATTTCAAAATTAAATTTTAATCTTATTTTTGGATATTCATCTTTTTAAATTGAATGATTTGGGTGGATAGATAGATAGTCAGACAGACAGACAGACAGACAGATAGACAGATAGTTAGATAGACAGACAGACAGACAGACAGACAGACAGATAGATAGATAGATAGATAGACAGACAGATAAATAGATAGAAATGGTCAGATAGATAGTCAGACAGACAGACAGACAGACAGACAGACAGACAGACAGACAGACAGACAGACAGATAGATAGATAGATAGAAATGGTCAGATAGTCAGACAGACAGACAGACAGACAGACAGACAGATAGATAGATAGATAGATAGATAGATAGATAGACAGACAGATAAATAGATAGATAGAAATGGTCAGATAGATAGTCAGACAGACGGACAGATAGATAGATAGATAGTCAGACAGACGGACAGATAGATAGATAGTCAGACAGACAGACGGACAGATAGATAGATAGTCAGACAGACGGACAGATAGATAGATAGTCAGACAGACAGACGGACAGATAGATAGATAGACAGATAGATAGACAGAAATGGTCAGATAGATAGACAGACAGACAAACAGACAGACAGATAGATAGATAGAAATGGTCAGATAGACAGACAGACAGACAGATAGATAGAAATGGTCAGATAGACAGACAGACAGACAGATAGATAGATAGAAATGGTCAGATAGATAGACAGACAGACAGACAGACAGACAGACAGATAGATAGATAGACAGACAGACAGACAGACAGACAGACAGACAGACAGACAAATAGATAGATAGATAGGAGGGCAGACAGACAGACAGACAGACAGACAGACAGACAGATAGATAGATAGATAGATAGATAGATAGATAGATAGATAGATAGATAGATAGATAGATAGATAATTTGTTTCTTAAAAAATCTTTTGTTACGAGTTTTTTCTAGAAAAGAGGCTTTGGGTAATTTATTCTCTGATCTTTTCAACTTCAACAGTCAGGAAGAATAAAACAGTAACGATTTGTCAAACTGGACGTATACAAACAATAAGAAGTTGTGTAAAAACTTACTTGCATCGTCTTCATGAGTCTCATTTTGTAACTCATATGGATGAAGGAATTAAGTAATGAAAGGAATGAGGTGATATAAGTGCCAACCAAGTGACTTTTATAATGGTAAAACCAACTTTTAGGTACACAGTCGATTTATTTTTCGGGGGCATATGATTATGTCGTGAGGTAATCGCTTGCACATACAATAGATGGCGCTGTCGTGCCGTTGAATTAATACGCTTCTTCATTGGCGACTTGGAAGGACATAACCTATTTATCTTGCTATCCTTTTGAATGTTTTTTTTTACTCAAGCCCTCCTAATGCCATTGATTCTCAAAAAGTCCGATATAGCTACAGTATTTCAAGAATTTCCAAACTCAGATATCAGACTGTCGTGACCATTTGAGAATCTTAAGGCCGAGAGCTGCAGGACACCCGCAGACAGGCTAGTCAGCCGCATTTAGCCACCATCACAAACATGGATCAGCACAACTCGACGTTTGGAGTGCAGCTTTTCATTTATGATTTGTCGAGGGGAATGGCCAGACAGCTCAGTCCGATAATGTTGGGTGAGTGATGTAGTATATCTTTACCGTTACATTGGTAAGGGGCCGACAAATTTCCAATCCTACCATGAAGAAGGGTTTGCTCATATATATTACCTCTATCTTGCTTCGTTGCCTGGTCACCATCCAATGAGAAATCTTGGCTAATGAATATTAATTAGGTAATACCACCGTTACTTAGTAACCTTCCAATGGCGAAGACTTAGTGTTTGATTATTAATGATGTAATACTGACGTTGCGGTTTAACCATCCAATGGCGATGCTTTGCTTATAAATATTTAATAGGAGCCTTCGCTGTTCTAGGATTTATAAGTTCGCGTTACTGATGGTCGATTAAAACACTTTTATAAACTAAATCTTTTATTCACATAACCTTAAGAGCTATATTCACAGCGAGACCCGCTGATCTGTTTATCTCAGTTATCTAGCATTATTTATTAATAACAAAAAGAACAAATTGTTCTGGAACATGATGTTCTTTATGTTAATTAATCGTGTCACATGCTAGAGCACTGGTTAGTTAAGGTTCATCAGATTGAAAATAAATCTTTAAATGGGTCAAACCATAACAGTCCTACTATTATATTTTAATAATATAAATATAATTAAATATAATTTAAAAAAATTAACTGTATTATGAGGAACAAATCTAATAAAACTAATATAAATTATTTCTAAAACATATTCTTTCTTACAGGAAAACAGCTTGATGGGATTTGGTAAGTGAATTATTCTGCCAATAAAAGATTATGGTTAAAATCCTTTATCTATAAATAAGTTAAACATATAATTATATAATATTTATGTAATATCTTTTAAAAATTTGAATGTTTTTTATGCTTGTGAAGTGCTTTGAGCTGCATTTCATGTATGAAAAATGCTATACAAATAAATATTATTATCTAATATCTATAATATTAATTTGTTTTAACCATATGCATTTCCTGTTATATTATGTCAACACAGGCACACATCTATAGTGGTCTATGGAGAGGAATTTTTCTATGGTGGTGCTGGGATCTCTAGTTGCCCACCGGTAAAATCACAACCCACTGCAACACTTTTAGTACTCAAGATAGGACAAGCACTTAAACGTCACCCGCAAATATGCTTAATGTACTCTGTATTGTGCTGTTTGTGAGCCCTCACTTTACATGATCATGGTCCATGTGGAGCTTTGAACAGCACATTGTTTTTGTCCGTTTATTTTTTGGGTTGTTGAGATTAAATGGCCTTGGAACATAATTGTTCTTAAGAGGTAAATTTGTTCTGGGGCGGCTGCAGTATGTGCCATAGTGTATGCATGTGTTTACAGGGCGGGACGATGCTCGGACCTCCAGACACAGTGGTGGAACTGGGAAATACAGAGGTGACAGAGGAGATCTTTATGGATTACCTGTCCTCACTTGGAGAGACAACATACAGGTGTGTTTTTGACTATTGTTTGTTACTGAAAATAAAACGAGGAATTCCTTTCATCCAGTATAAAGTCCTTATAAAGTCTTTGTGGTGTATAAACATGTGCTTTACATGCATTGCTTGAATTCATAAGCCTCTTTTTCTGGTTCGGTCTCTCTCTACAGTGGTGACAAGTACAGATTGTTTGAACACAACTGTAACACGTTCACTAATGAGGTGGCCCAGTTTCTCACTGGCAATAAAATTCCCTCCTATATCACAGATCTACCCTCTGAAGTGCTCTCCACGTAAGTATGCTAAACATGAAATCGCTCAGACATGTTTACATATTTCAAGATTTTCAGAGTTATTTTTATTTCCACTTCCACCATGGGAAAGTATTCAGGAACTACATACAGGGAATAAATAAACAGCTTGAGATCTGTCTTTATTGTCAAAGGGGGAAAAAAAAAAATACAGTTTAACAAAAGTATAAACAATAAAAGTAAAATGTTTGGATGCAGTATGGAAATTAATACAGGTTTATTCATTAATAAAAATTTGAGGTGAAAATGCTTAAAGGGTTTAGGTCATTAATAACTCGTTCTACACCCGTAAGACCTTCGTTCATCTTCAGAGCACAAATTAAGATATTTTTGATGAAATCTGTGAGCTTTTTTGCCTCCGATAAGACTGCAATGCAATTACCACTTTCAAAGCCCAGAAAGGTAGTAAAGACATCGATAAAATAGTCAACGTGACTACAGTGGTTCAACCTTAATGTTATGAAGCGACTAGAATACTTTTTGTGTGCAAAAACAAAAATAACGACTTTATTTATTAAAGTCGACTTTACTAAACTTTATTATAAACGACTTATGACTTTATATTAGCCGGCATTCTGACGTAGAACCCAGAAGTGCTACTACATAAACAGCGTAGGAGACTGACATGGAAGGAATTGTTGAATAAAGTCGTTATTTTAGTTTTTTTTGCACACAAAAAGTATTCTCGATTGAAGGTCCTATAGGTTTGGAACGACATGAGGGTGAGTAATTAATGACAGAATTTAAATTTTTGGGCGAACTAACTCTTTAAATGTACAGAAAATATGGCAATAAAAAAATTAACGGAGTGTCTATTTAGTGCAAATAGTGTCCCTTGTTGGCAAACGCTGTTTATACTAGCTCTGCCCACCAATTTCTGGTTGGGCCACTCAAGTTTGAAAAGGACGCACAGTATTCAACGTCTTCAGTGGCGCAGCAGTAGCGAGTAAGGCTCGCAGACACGGGTTCGAATCCGCCTTTTGCCGAGCTCGTGTTTATTTTCAATAAAAATGAAAATAATGTTCTAAAAGTGGAAATAAACTGCGAACGAGTGTTCACTTAGTAAATAGCATCTATTGCCAAAAATTAAAGAGACACTCTCTATCATTTCAAAGATGTATGATTTTTATTCTGTGAAACACAACCAATATATTGAATAATGTTTTTGTCCATACGATTGTCAAAAAAAAAAAAGACATTGGATTCCACTGACTTTAATTGTATAGACAAAAAGTCATTTTTCAAAATGCGTTTTCTTTTTATATTTTGAAGAAAAACATTTCGGATCTTAAATGATAAAATGTTTATTTTTGGGTGTAGAAGCCATTAAATGGTCCTAAAAATAGTCTTTAATTTCTTTTGATTTTGTAGTGAAATGTGACCTGGACCATGTTTTTGTGAGATTCTCCCATTTGTGATTGTATAACTGATTTTCTCACATTTCCAATGTTGAAAATTTATGTAAGAAGATCTGTGTTGTTTTCACAGTTTTCACAGTACTAAATGCTCTCTCTTTCTCTCTCAGGCCATTTGGTCAGGTGTTGCGGCCAATCCTGGACTCGATACATATTGCCCCTCCAGGCGGAAACGTGATCAGCAGCCAAAATAATCATAGCTAGATCATCTTTGTAATCTCATACACACATATACACATGCAATAATTCTCAGACAGGCTTGTTTATACACACACATTTGCCCTGTTGTAAATGAGGTTTGGCTCAAAAATCCACATCAGTTCTGATCCATATTCACAGTTTTGCTTTAAGTGTTTCAAGCACAAAGTCTTGGTTCATCCTTCCAGATCACAGATGGTTCATATTTTTCTTGGTTTCTATGGTTTTCATTATATTATATAGCTTTATTTTGTATCTCTACAGCCCACCACGTGCAAAGGTCATTTGTTATTTGTTGATGACAATCCAACTTTTCCCTTCTTGCTAGTTTTGATTCATTTCACATATTTCATGCTGTTTTTTTCCCCACCAATATGTGTTCATACATATTAATATTGGAAAACCAAAAAGTATTTTCAACATTTATTTATTTATTGTGTGTAACTTTGTGGCAAAGAAGCACATGTGCTATAATATGACTTGCATTAGTTTTTGTTCTGAAGATCTTATTGAATGTGAATGGATGGACCATGATACATGTGGCTCAGATTCACAAAGAAATATATCTATGCCTTTGTCATGGCAGCTTGGACACAAGTAAAATTTTTAATGTAACTATGTAAAGTACAAATGATTTCTACATGTTATGCTTAATGTAGATTTGGTCCCCTCTATTTATTTACCCAGCTAAATGCCTTTAGATATGCTTATTTTAATTTCACTAAAGGAAGGTTTGCTGCTGTCAAGTGTTATATAACTGAATGTGTGTCTTTGTTGTTGGTATTTATTAACATGTTTGTATTTTGAATCGGTTTATTTATTCGGCTCACACATGATGTATGTAACATTCAGAGATGTTTGATGAAAGACTGTACCTTTCTTATTTTGTTTTCATGCTGTTGTTCTCATTGTCAAAATGTTGCTACAAACCCTAAACTGCACTGATTGCTTTGAGCTTTATCCTCATATGTTTTAATGGAAGTCACCTCATTAAAGAACCAGCAATGAGTCTACATAAAGAGCTTTTATGTGTGCTATCCAAACATAGACATAGTACATGGCACTACATGTAAGACTGTATATTTCCACACATACATTTTTAGCATGGCTTAGAAATTACATTCACAGTTCTGAATTAATTAAAAAACAGAAATAAAGGTCGACTGACAAAGATGTTTTGAATATTTTTGAGATTATCCTACTGCTTATTAAACATTCACTTCTAGGCTTAAGAGACAAAACCAGTTTAGATGGAAAGGATGTGAAGACATCCATTGCAAAAGCCCCTAAAAGCCACCTCAGGCAAAAAATGACATGCTTTTTTCACTTCAAACCCGCTAAATCCCAGCATCAGCCCATTCAGAAGTACCAATACATAGGAGCCTGATAAAAAATGATAATTTTAAAGAAAAATGTCAGATGGACTTAGAGGCTTTTGCAACTTAAGTCTTCATATCAAGCTGACTAAAGATGTTACTGCACTAACATTACTAGACAAGGTACTTCCTGGAAAATAAATTCTACTACAGCACTACTTCAACAATCATGATGAAATGACCCTTCACAATAGATAATGCTTCACAATGAACTCTGTTAGAGAGCTACATATGGCAATTCATCTCTTCAATAAAATATCTTACTCACCTGTTGAGTAATAAAAATGACATTTTCCTTGTTCCATTTACATTTCCAGTCCCTCAGTTCTCGAGATCTATGAAAAGCTAAGCAATCTTGATTCTGGTTTTATTACTCTGTCGCCTTCTTTTTGCCAGCAGACTCTCCTCTGTTTGGCGTTTTTAAAAAAAAAACAACAACAACAGCTGATTCCCAGAGGTTCGAGATTTAGCCGCATGTCAACACATATCAACCTTTAGAGACAAAAAATGTATTACCTGCCTTTGACTATCATATTGTTAAATTTGGTGTCTTTTTGGACTACAAAGACATTGAATTTTTGTGTAATGTGTTGATTGTAGCCACATTTTACCTACACAAATG
Organism: Anabarilius grahami; assembly: GCA_003731715.1. NCBI lineage: Eukaryota > Metazoa > Chordata > Actinopteri > Cypriniformes > Xenocyprididae > Anabarilius > Anabarilius grahami. Next base: position 859,540 of record RJVU01049122.1, on the reverse strand, counting down.
TAGATTTGTTAAAGTTTCTCCATGTTTTGAGGCATTTAAAAATGACTTAAAAATTTGGAGTGCCTTTAAACTCTCTAAATTACTGGCAATATATATGGATTAACTACGGAAGAGGATTAGGGCCAAGCAATAATAAAAAAATAAAACCATCTCGAGATTAAAGTTGTTAAATTTCGAGAAAAAAGTTGTTAAATTTCAAGAAAAAAGTCGAAATAAAATGTTGAGAATAAACTCGTTAAATTACGAGAAAAATGCGTTAAATTACGAGAACAAATTCGTTAAATTATGAGAAAAATTCGTTAAATTTCAAGAAAAAGGTCTCGTAATATAATGATTTTATTATCAACATTTTATCTCGACTTTTTTCTCGAAATTTAACGTGTTTTTTCTCGTAATTTAACGAATTTATTCTCAACATTTTATCTCGACTTTTTTCTCGAAATTGAACGTGTTTTCTCGTAATTTAATGAGTTTATTCTCAACATTTTATCTCGACTTTTTTCTTAAAATTGAACGTGTTTTTTCTCGTAATTTAACTAATTTATTCTCAACATTTTATCTCGACTTTTTTCTTGAAATTTAATGTTTTTTTTCTCGTAATTTAACAAGTTTATTCTCAACATTTTATCTCGACTTTTTTCTTAAAATTTAACGTGTTTTTTCTCGTAATTTAACGAATTTATTCTCAACATTTTATCTCGACTTTTTTCTCGAAATTTAACGTGTTTTCTCGTAATTTAATGAGTTTATTCTCAACATTTTATCTCGACTTTTTTCTTAAAATTTAACGTGTTTTTTCTCGTAATTTAACGAATTTATTCTCAACATTTTATCTCGACTTTTTTCTCGAAATTTAACGAGTTTTTTCTCGTAATTTAATGACTTTATTCTCAACATTTTATCTCGACTTTTTTCTCGAAATTTAACGAGTTTTTTCTCGTAATTTAATGAGTTTATTCTCAACATTTTATCTCGACTTTTTTCTCGAAATTTAACGTGTTTTTTCTTGTAATTTAACGTGTTTTTTCTCGTAATTTAATGAGTTTATTCTCAACATTTTATCTCGACCTTTTTCTTGAAATTTAACGTGGTTTTTTTCGTAATTTAATGACTTTATTCTCAACATTTTATCTCGACTTTTTTCTCAAATTTTACGAGTTTTTTCTCGTAATTTAATGAGTTTATTCTCAACATTTTATCTCGACTTTTCACAAAATTTAACGTGTTTTTTCTCGTAATTTAACGAATTTATTCTCAACATTTTATCTCGACATTTTTCTCGAAATTTAACGTGTTTTTTCTCGTAATTTAATGTTTATTCTCAACATTTTATCTCGACATTTTTCTCAAAATTTAACGTGTTTTTTCTTGTAATTTAATGAGTTTATTCTCAACATTTTATCTCGACTTTTTTCTTGAAATTTAACGTTTTTTTTCTCGTAATTTAATGACTTTATTCTCAACATTTTATCTCGACTTTTTTCTCGAAATTTTACGAGTTTTTTCTCGTAATTTAATGAGTTTATTCTCATCATTTTATCTCGACTTTTTTCTTGAAATTTTACGAGTTTTTTCTCGTAATTTAATGACTTTATTCTCAACATTTTATCTCGACTTTTTTCTCGAAATTTAACAACTTTAATCTCGAGATGGTTTTTTTTATTTTTATTATTGCTTGGCCCTAATCCTCTTCCGTACTCTTCCGTAATTAACCCCCCTAAAATCTAATTTACTTATAATTTGCTTTTCATGTTTGTTAGTTTTTTTGTTTGTTTGTTTTTTTTGTTTAGTTTTTTTGTTTGTTTGTTTATGTTACTATTATCTTGTTTACAGTATGCTGCTTGGTCTAATTGTTAATGTCTATCATTGATAATATGTTAATGCCTGTTTGTTATTTGAAATGACTTAATAAAAAAAAATAAATTAAAAAAAAACACATATCAACCTTTCTTGCTCCTGACAACTAACCTAATGCCACTCCCACAACATACACACGTCAAAGTAACCGGAGCAACTCTATTTCCCGCGAAAACCATCCCTTGGTTTAAAATATAACATAATAGACTTAGCATGGTGAATCAGGCTGACAAAAACATGTTTTGGAAGAAAGATTGATGATGTATTTATTTTTTAAATGTAATTAATTTTGAACAAAAAGTTACATAGTGTACCTTTAACATAATTAACTCTTTTAGATAAAAAAATCTAAAAATAATAAAATCTGAATAGGCCTACAAATACTTCAAATGTGTATTGCTATCAAGTAAATAAATATAATAGCTTACAACATGGTAATTGTATTTACTCCTTTAAAACCCCCCAGAATTTTCTCTACTTTGTACAATCAAAATGACTCTTATCAGAGAACATCTCTTATCACGGGCAGAAATTTTATTCAGATTATGCAGATACAATGATTATCCTTGTCATGTGACATAGGCTATACATCTGAGAACAGGATAGGGTTGCCACCTTCAATACAGAAAAATAAGGGACGCCTGCCGCAGCGGGGGCCACACCCCTCGGGGCCACGATGACCACAGTCCCGATGGCGTGCCAGTGGTGGTATATCATAACTTAAAACATGTTTCCATGAAAATATTAAGATTGATACCAATGGACATTATAATAAGATATCTGCTATTGAAATCAGTGTGAACAGATGCACTCAGTCTCTCACTATCACAACAGAAGTGGTCATATTCAATACACAGCTATGACAATAATAAACATAGGCCAACAAAGTGTGACTGAGACCACAAAAAATAAGCTTTTGGAGGAACTTGTGAGATGTGAACCATATTTTATTAACTTATTAAATGAACAGATCCATAACTTAGTAATTATAAATTAAACAAATTGTAAATTGTCATTTGTTGTGAACAAAGATTTTGGCTAAAATATTTGTCATTGTTTGCAGTAACACCATCCAAACAGTGAAACCACACCTAAATAACTGTAAATGATATAATATCTACAAACATTTCTTATTTAAGTAAAACACTTAACAACATTTTTATTATTGGTAAGTAAATATATTTATGTATTTATTTATTCCATTTTTATATTGTCTATTTTTAATTCTATAGTATTGAATGATGCAATTATTTAAATTGGTTAAGCATAACAAATAGTTGTTTATTTTATTCGCATAGGTACTATATTTTGATTAAATATGTATTAAATATATCTCTCTTATCTCTTATTAAAGTAATGCTTATGTGTCTGACTGTACAAATTAACCTTAATAAACAAATCATACCATAACATGATTAATGCACATTATTAACATTATTTCTTAATAGGCAGCATATGAAATCTAACGTTATCAATCAAAAACTTGAGGTGATAAAAAAATAAAACATTACACTATCTGCCTCAGGAGAGAACCGGCGAGTCGGCGTCCCGCCCTCCTCTGACTCTGATCGGCCGTGATTCACGGCCCATGAACCTGAATCAAACCAATCAAACCATGAGGGCAGCGAGTATTACCCAATCAGGGGCAGAATAGGACGTGTCTTCACACAATGCGGGTGGGGTGATTTGCATGGGATGCTGCATAATGTGGACCTATGTAAAATACGGGACAAATCGCGTCCCGTATTGATTTGTTACGGGACGCGTCATTTTGGCTGTAAATACGGGACGATTCCGTATTTCACGGGACGGGTGGCAACCCTAGAACAGGAGAAAAGGGATTTTTAAATTTTTAAATGTGTACTACCCTAGAAAAACTCAAGATGGAGACGTTACACAAAGCAACACTGTTGTCCTTCGGCTCTCTGTTACTTTCCTCCAATGGAGAATGGAATACAAACAACACAGTGAGGCAGGCAGCGTGGGACACTTCTGATCAATAGTGCAATCTCCTTTGCGAGGCAATTTAAGACAGATAACAGGTCCTTCACCTGTTCTAAACTTTAAGATACATAAATGGCATCTTAAACCTTTGATGGGTAGGATTTTTTTCAGCACCTCAGAATTAAATTTTTCTGCAAAATACCGCATTTATTTTTAGTTTCAAATAACATGTTGCCATGTTGCTTTTAAATAAAAATACTGAGTTTATTCCAGAGCTTTAATACCAAGTTACTTGACCTGAGTAGTTGAACGGAGCCCATATTTGAGGGTCCCTGAGCCGATCACAAAAACACCTACACTTCCTCAAATGACATCTTTCTTATCCATTTCTGTAGTATTGAGGACAATGTCCATTTGTAGCATTGCGACTGAATGCATCACTAGAGAAGGGACGCCTGTGTTCCCCCCTGAAGTCAACCCCGTTACACTCATTCACTGACTCATTCTCTCGTCGACTCTCCAGCTAACACTGCCACTGCGGGAGGTGTGACCTCTGCGAAGACGTCGCCAATCCTCTCACATACTTGCGGTCACAAGAGTGTGTGTGTTTTTGTGTTATGACTGTGACAGACCCTCGATCTGACAACCCACTGTCTTGGTGCACACGTAAACATGACCCAGAAAGGTTCTGAAAGTACATCTCAGAATAGAAATAAGCAGTTTAACCCAAACTTAATCCCCACATAGAGACCTATGATGGATTCTCTTGGTACTCCGTCCTGTTCTGTTAAATGCTCTGTCATTTATGTGAAAAGTCAATGGTGGAGCATTATAATAGAGGAAACACTTCCAGCAAACAGCAACACATACACAAATAATATCTATCTAAACAATTCTCATGTCATTAGCAGTTTGCATCCAAAGTTGAGAATTTAAAGGGGACATATCATGAAAATCTGACTTTTTCCATGTTTAAGTGCTATAATTGGGTCCCTGGTGCATCTACCAACCCAGTAACTTTGTTTTGGTAAGCCTTTTGTTGCAAGCATGGGAAAAAATGAGCCGCTCAGATTTCGCTCCCCTTGTGACATAGGAAGGGGATCGTATTATAATAATACCGCCCCTTAATCTGCACGTTTCCACCCATGGTGCCATCATTTTGATTTCGCAAGCGAAAAGGGTGTACCAGTTTTAAGGCCATGTTAAAAGTTTGAGCAAAGCATGGTAATTGTTCTGATGAAGCTCAATTGCTAAAAAGGAGTGTTTCTGTTCAAGCGATATTTTGGAAAAAATATTAGGTCATTCACAGCATTTGATAGCAATCATAAACGTTAGCCTGGTGTGTATGTCTCTGTTTGGCAAGCAGGTACACTATGTATAGTGGGCGTCCATATGGGTTTTTTCACAAAAGTTTAACATGATGGCAAATGCTAGTCGATGAGTTGGTTCAACTCCACAACAACTACATAAATTTATTCACTAACCGTTCAGAAACATCCAGTTGCATTATAAAAGTTGTAACTTCTTCCTGAGTCTCTCCATCAGTGTCCGACTCCGGTTTGAACAATGCAAGGCTAAACACTGTTACTGACAATCGTCATTTTGGCTGCGTGAGATTCTCCAGCTTTGTTGTTGTTGAGCAACCGAAGCGCGAGCTGTTGAGGCCGGAACACACCAAGCCGACGCCGACGAACTAGTGGTGACGAAAGCAGCCTGCGGGGTTGGTTCACGTCGGCAGCCTCTGTGTCCAAAGTTGCCCTGACACACCAAACCGACGCTCGACACACAACGGCCACGTAGCACGTCATTCTGCGCCTGCGCAAGATGAAATACCTTTCCGTACCAGCAGGTGGCAGTAGCTGAACGGCCAATCAGAATGATCAGATGGCCTGACGGACCGACGAGCTCCGACGCCTATACAACATTTCGAATCGGCCGCAAAAAAAGCCGACGAGGACCAACTTCAGCCGACGGTGCGGAACACACTGAGAAAACTTAGTCGGCCGACGAATAAAAACTGCCCGCCGGCCGACCGTCGGCTTGGTGTGTTCCGGCCTTTAAAGCTCTGCCCTCATTTGGAAAGCGGCTGGGAGCAGCAGCTCATTTGCATTTAAAGGGACACACAAAAACAGTGTGTTTTTCCTCACACCCAAATGGGGCAAATTTGACAAGCTATAATAAATGATCTGTGGGGTATTTTGAGCTGAAACTTCACAGACACATTCTGGGGACACCAGAGACTTATATTACATTTTGTGAAAAGGGGCAAAATAACTTATGTACAAAACTGTATTATCGCATTTGCGAATAAAGAACCGTTTTCAAGAGAAGAAAATAATCACTTCCTGGGAAATTGGCGCAAAATATCTGTAACAAAAATGGAAGTTGCTGCAATCAGGGACGAAACTCTTTTTTCCTCCATCATAAATGCCTCAGAGCGTGCAAAGTGCGACAAACGCTGTCATGTTATCTTGCATTCGGAGGCCTGGTGTTTGTGAATGCAATCATGTGAGATGCTTCTGTGAGGTCATTATACCAAATCATTCTGATGACAGACTTTGGCTCAGGAGTTTCAGAACAATCAAACCAACATTTAAGATGCTGTGCAATGAAATTGGTCGCTGCTTAGTCCAGTTATCCAATCATAGCCACCGTTGAGGAAAAGTCACGTGAGGTTTTTTTTGTTGTGCATTGAGGGATTTGTTGAGTAAATTGTAGTTTATGCACACGTCTTCTTATCAGATCAAAAAATCGATCTGCCTCAGTTGAGCGCATACGTTTTTTTACTCGCATTTTTAGAAAAACGTCTTGGCGCTTACATCCATCCGATGTCCCAAAAACTACTTTTAAGAAGCTTTTTTTCCCAGTTTGACAACCATGGCTTTATTCTATGGGAACATGTAGCATTCACATTGTTTAAAACATCAAAGATCACAATCATAGACATCTGAATGACATGACAGTGAGTAAATGAGTGACTTTTCAAATTACAACTGTTCCTTTAATTTGAGGTGATTATGATGTCATAGAGCCAGTTTTAGCTCCCGCTCAGCCGTTCCCAGGGACTCTTGGCGTTTCATCATAATGTCCAGACATGATGTCTCACACTCGCTCTGACTGCATGTGATGTCCCATCTTAAGTGGGTCGACTCACAGACAAAAGCAGAACTAAGCTTCTCAAAGGGTTTAATTCCAGCTTTATCTGGAGATCTCGTGTCTGACTGTCGGTTAAAATATTTCTGAGAACATTCAAACCCTCTCTGTCTCTCTGCCACTGTCATAAATGAACTGAATAAAGTGAAACGAGAGCGAGAGTCTCATGCTTGAGTGCATGTACCCATGTCTCTTCCACTTTGGCTTCTAATATCTCTCCATCCATTTCTCTCATCTCTTGTTCCTCACAACAATCTCTCATGACTTGTCAGATTCTTGAGCTCACTGACATACACTTTCACAACATAACAAGCATCTTTTTCAATATATTGTTTCATTTTCTCTTTCAGCCTCTCTCTCTCTCTTCATTTTCTCTGCAGTTCTTAGAGAGCATAGCTTTTCTAACTAACTAACTAAAACAAAAAAACAAAAAAAAACAATTGACCATGACCATAAAACAGCACTTTTGCAGTAAATAAAACAGCACTTCACTAAAAACAATAACTTTATAATAAAATGAAAATAAAATAAAGCTAGTTTTTAAATTAAATTTGTTAAAATTAAACAAGTTTTTAAATTTATTATTATTTTTTTTAGTTTTAAACTTAATTTGGAAAACATCTCCACACAATTAATTTAAGTTCATAAAACAAACAAATTCAATCAAACAAAAAGTGCTTTGTTGCAGAAAGTTAATTGAAGTTCCTCTGGAGTGTAAATAAAATCAATCAGTTAAACTAATGTAGCATTATATTAGAATGCAAAACAAACTTTTTTTTTACTGAACATCAAGTATGATATAATAAAAAGTGATTTGCCACTGATCTGCTATTAGTACAACATTTGAAAAACTCCACATCATAAGTTTCAAGTAGCCGCCCACAACCTAAGCTCAAACTACACTCTTCTGCTCAATGCTAACCACAAAATCTTCAACATAACTTAAAACTAAACACTTTCCTATTACTCAAAAGCACATATACTAAGACTTATTTTCAACATTAATGCCAAGCATGCTGGGAATTACAAATCTATCATTGTCAACAAAAAGGATTCATGTAGTCACAACACAGAATTAAGGATTAATTTAAGTATGATGAAATTTTCAAAAATTGTGTTGCTTTTAATTTAATTACATTTTTGAGAATTTGTGACTTATACAACATGAGGGTCTATTTAGTTTATTTGTTCAGAATGCATCTGAACAAATAAAATCTCTTTCGGTTCAGCATGATTCTATTTTCCATGAAGGTTTAATTTGCCCTTCTGTTCACTACTTTGTCTTTTGTAAACTTTTGTGACATTGACCCAAGGGGGACCACTGCAGGGCAGGAGCCATATGTTTCTCCTGAGATTGGCATGACCCACCTCAGTCAGGGCCAACCAGATAAACACACATATGCACACAGAGGACAGTTTGTGTTCACGCATGTGTGACTTTATAGTAGAAAAAATACTGCATGTACATTTGCCTGAAACAGCAGGAACACTGTGACCATTGTTACTTTAATGTCCCCATGTATGCATACAAATAAACACACAAGCTCATTCTCACATATGCAGTATATCAAACTCATTAAGACCTAACACATATAACCCATGTAACACATGATTTACTACTGACATCATTCAAACATGCATAAACATGCATTGGTGTTGGTTGAGGAGATTCCCCCTATGTAAAGCGCTTTGAGTACCCAGAAAAGCGCTATATAAATGTAACAAATTATAATTATTATTATTAAATTATAATAATTATTTGGTTTAATTTGCTTTTAGCTTTTTATGTGGACAGTGGTTCCATACATTTAAATTGAGTTTTCATAACATAAAATTACCATCTTGACTCAACTCACATACACTGTAAAAAAAAGTTTTTTTTTGAAGTTGTAAATAAAACAAACATTATAGGAGTAGGCTTTACAAGAAAATACTATTTCAGTTATTGCTTTAAAATGTAATTCAATGTGTTACTTGCACTGTAAACTCTAACAAGTTGTCAGAACTCAAAAAAGTTGAATGAGAATGTTTAAGTTAAGAACCTCAAAGTAAGTTTAATTTCTATTTTGTATTGTTCATAACTTGAAATATTTGAGTACACTAATTTATACATTTAACTTAAAATTGTCAGGTTCTCTTAATGTAAATATTTTGCTAGCTATAACAAACTATTTCAGAAAATGCCAACTTGCTAATTTGGTAACATGTTAACAAAAGTTTGGTATAGCACTTACTGAATGAGTACAGCAACTTAAAACATGTAACTTACCTGCTCTTAAACCAAGCAGCATTAAACCCACATTAACAGAAACTCTTCTAAATTAGCATAACAAACCATTAATCACTACTAAATCTCCCTTACCATTAATTTTGCGCAAAAAAACAAACATTATATAACACTTAATTTTAGCATTTACTCTCCCTTTTGAGTGCCATGGACAAAGCATGCTGGGAAATAAACAAATCCCAGCCCAGTTTCAGTTAAACTTAAGTTTGTCTAAATTAAAAGAAATGAGTTCATACAACTCAAAACAATGAAACAGTTCAGTTTACTTGAAATATGTCAGTGCTGTGAACTCAAAAGAAAAAAAAAATTCTAAACACTCATAACAGTTAATTTAACTGAACTAATTTGTTTAATTGAAGTTTATTCTTCTCAAACCAATTAAGTATTTTGAGCGTTAGGGTTTACAGTGTGCCATTTCTTTGTTTTTAACCCTCATGCGGTGTTCGGGTCATTCTGACCTGAATCTTTTTCCCGAAAATACTAGTTAATGTTATCGCATTGGACTGAAACTTCATGACTTTGTTCACACAGGGTATAACTACTTCTCAAATTTTTTCGTACTTTTTTTTTAACCTTGTCACACTTGTGGTGTTCCCCGTCAAAAATGACCGGCTTACAAAAAATTGCTTATAAATCTCTCATTATGCTATATTATCACCAAATATTGGATTCAATCTTTTTGACATCTTGTTTTCTTTCATTTAGGACTGGTTTTGTATTTCTTTTTGCATCTGATTAATCATAGGCCTCATTTATCTGAGAGTAGGCACCTCAGTTTTTGAGTGAAAAAAGTGTTTTTTGTGGACAATTTTGTCAATTTTTACAAACCCGATTCCAAAAAAGTTGGGACACTGTACAAATTGTGAATAAAAACAGAATGCAATGATGTGGAAGTTTCAAATTTCATTTTTTTATTCAGAATACAACATAGATGACATGAAAATGTATAATTTTAAAGGAAAAATAAGTTGATTTTAAATTTCATAGCATCAACACATCTAAAAAAAGTTGGGACAAGGCCATGTTTACCACTGTGTGGCATCCCCTCTTCTTTTTATAACAGTCTGCAAATGTCTGAGGAGACAAGTTGCTCAAGTTTAGGAATAGGAATGTTGTCCCATTCTTGTCTAATACAGGCTTCTAGTTGCTCAACTGTCTTAGGTCTTCTTCGTCGCATCTTCCTCTTTACACTCAAAAAAATTATTTTTGATGCTGTTCACTTTATTTAAACAATTTATTTTGATTCAACACCATTGTATCAGGTTTCTGGTTTAAATGTGATTGATTCATGTTAAATTGACTTGAAACGATTACTCTTTGACTTAACTTGATGTTTTCATATTGAAATAACATGTTTCAATCAAGTAAACCCAACCAGGACTCAATCAAACAGGATTTTCACTTCCCATGATGCTTTGCAAAGGGGCTGAACTAGGAGTGTAAATGTTGAAATAAAGTGTTATTTTTAGCAGTTTTTAGGAAGATGAGAAAATGGAAAGACTTTTTAATGTTTACTGTTCTATTATGTTGGTATTTAAAAGTTTCTGTTAATTAATAGTTTTAGGGTTACCATTGTGGTAAATTGTTGCACTTGGGCTTGGGTTGAGGACCTGCTAACAAACTTTCAAATTTCTTTAATAAGAAAGTAATCACTGTGGAAGTGCTCTGGGTTGAATTTCCTAAAAGCGTTATAAGCCTATATTGATTGTAAAAACTATTGCCCCTAATGGAATTATGATCAATTTAGGTTTTACAATGTTTTAGGTTAAGGCAATTTAGAATGAATCCAGTATCACATCTAGATTTCTAACACAGAACATCACAAAAGTTATGTAAATCACAAAATTAAACAAGAAGAATTAATTGTAAAAATCAATGTATATGAAAACAATTTATTTTTAATTATTTATTTATTTATTGCTTTTTATTTATTTTATTTTAAATGAACATAATTGATTCTAGTTAATTTAACATGGTTGATTCTATTGGATTTTACTTGTCTTAATCATGTGGAACCACTGTCCATGATTGAATTGAGTAAGTTGGACATAACTATTTTACATAGATTCTTCCTTAGTCAGTTGTTTTGTCACAACTCAAGAATTTTGCATAGAGTAAAAATAAACCTTTAATGTTAATAAAAACTAAGTTGGTTGTGTTGACCCAACGTAAGTACATTAAATTGGAATAACAGAATTGCATAATGCTGAAATAAAGCAACTTAATCATGTGGAAATCCTTTCCATGATTTTTTTATGTTCGTTCAAAGAGTTATTTTTTTGAGTGTATGATGCGCCAAATGTTTTCTATGGGTGAAAGATCTGGACTGCAGGCTGGCCATTTCAGTACCCGGATCCTTCTTCTACGCAGCCATAATGTTGTAATTGATGCAGTATGTGGTCTGGCATTGTCATGTTGGAAAATGCAAGGTCTTCCTTGAAAGAGACGACGTCTGGATGGGAGCATATGTTGTTCTAGAACTTGGATATACCTTTCAGCATTGATGGTGCCTTTCCAGATGTGTAAGCTGCTCATGCAACCCCATACCATCAGAGATGCAGGCTTCTGAACTGAGCACTGATAACAACTTGGGTTGCCCTTGTCCTCTTTAGTCCGGATGACATGGCGTCCCAGTTTTCCAAAAAGAACTTCAAATTTTGATTCGTCTAACCACAGAACAGTTTTCCACTTTGCCACAGTCCATTTTAAATGAGCCTTGGCCCAGAGAAAACGCCTGTGCTTCTGGATCATGTTTAGATATGGCTTCTTTTTTGACCTATAGAGTTTTAGCCGGCAACGGCGAATGGCACGGTGGATTGTGTTCACCGATAATGTTTTCTGGAAGTATTCCTGAGCCCATGTTGTGATTTCCATTACAGTAGCATTCCTGTATGTGATGCAGTGCCGTGTAAGGACCCGAAGATCGCGGGCATCCAGTATGGTTTTCCGGCCCTTACGCACAGGACCGAGGATTCAACGTTATGTTTGCAGAGTGGATCTACTTCGGTGAAATAAAAGTAAAAGCTATTCTTGCTTTCTATTAATGGCTTGTTTACTCAGAGAACCCAAGTTAAGATCAATTAGTTTGATGTTGATTTTCCTAAAAAGTTTTTTTTTTTTTTACTTACCATGATGGTGACTCATGTTCCCTTTGGTTGACCACTTGGAACTTTGTTAAAGATTTTATAATTCTCTCCATTTTAGTGTAGCCATGCATCAAGAAATCATTGATTGTGATTTCAAAGGAAGAGAAGTAATAAAAAGATAATTTTTAAGAGATGATCTGATTTCTAACTGTTTAGTTAGATGTTTAATTTTCATATTCAGTAGTAATGTTTTAAAATGTTTGTGCTAACACTATGTTATTGAAGTAACATGTGGCCAAGTATGGTGACCCATACTCGGAATTTGTGCTCTGCATTTAACCCATCCAAGTGCACACACACAGCAGTGAACACACACACTGTGAACACACACCCGGAGCAGTGGGCAGCCATTGCTGCGGCGCCCGGGGAGCAGTTGGGGGTACGGTGCCTTGCTCAAGGGTCTCACCTCAGTCGTGGTATTGAAGGTGGGGAGAGCGCTGGACATTCACTCGCCTCACCGACAATCCCTGCCGGACCTGAGACTCGAACCCATGACCTTTGGGTTACAAGTCCGACTCTCTATCCATTAGGCCACGACTGCCCCATCAACCATCAACATCTTGTTAAACTTTTAATTGAGTATCTGTAACAGTAGCTTACAGCTGACCACTTGAGCCACACACAGATCTCAACATTCAGCATGCGAACCACAACAATGGTGACAATAACATTTTATTTAAAGTAAATTAAGTACTCTCTACAGTTCTTCTTTTAGTTAGTAGTACTCTCGTGTAAGTGAACTATACTAACAAAGCTTTTGTCAGTACAACATACTATTCTTCTTTCACTTTACTTGAAGAAAATGTGGAAACCGATTGCACATAGTTTTTTAAGTCTACGTAGCATAAAATGGCAGATTAAAGCCATATTGAGAATATGTTTGAGAAAGATGTTTGCAGAACACAATATAACACTGTTAGTTAAATGGAATTTCTCGTGTAATCTTACTATTAAATCTTAAGTAAGATTAGTAAATTTTCTAGAGTATGTTAACTAGAATTGACATTAAACTAACTTGGGAAGAGTTAGATTTCTTTACTTTTAATAGATTATTAACTTAACTTCAGTTTTCACTTTAAGTTTGAGTTGCAAAAATAAGGCAATCGGTTTCCAAACTTTTTTTAAGTAAACTGTACTTGTTAGAATTTACAGTGTACCATTTTTCTTTCAGTGCACTGTACCTTGTGTTGTGGAAACTAAACTGAGTAACTCCCAATAGAATTAGAAGTATTAAATACAAATACACTATAAACTGAACAAACCATTCAACTAAACAATCCACAGGTTATAATGATCAAACAATGAGTAACCAAGGAAACAAACTACAAACACAGAAAACAGAACCAAACATAAGCAAAATCCACCCACAACAGAAACTAACACAGTTACCTGTAACACTAGTATTATTTACATTTTGTGTACTTTGTATGAATTTAAGAAATAACAATTATACATAAAACTAGAAACATTTCTCTTTCAAATACCATGTTACAGTCAAAAGATGTTTTGTTGCTGAAGGTCAGAGAAAATAATCTTTAAGGGTGCTTTCACACCTGCCTCATTTAGTTCAGTTGAATCGCACTAGAGTTGTTTCTCCCCTTGTGTGGTTTGTTTGGGCAGGTGTGAATGCAGCAATGGCACTCGGATGCGCACCAAAAGCGGACCAAACAAGCTTTCAAGCGAACTCTGGAGTGGTTCGATAACATTCATATATGGTCTCGACACGGTTAGCCTACTAGACAGCACTGGGACAGTCAGAGAGAGCGCATTTGAATTTGCCACAGTATATGAATGTAGTATATAATTTAACAGCGGGAATGACGGCGACATTTGTAAAGTTTTTGCGTGTCTCGACAGTTACAAATAAAGCCACAATAAGCTCACGGAGCTAACTTGTTAATCATTCTGATGGATGACGCTGAGAAAACTCTGACCAATAAGAGGACAGTTGTACTCGCATGTGACTTGCATAAACACATTTTGGTATGCTTTGAAATGTTGCCTTGTGAAAGCGAACCGAACCAAGAAGAAAATGCAACATTGTAACAAATTTAGTCCCTGTTTTGGAACAAAACAAATGATTCAATATGTGTGAAAACAACCTCAGAGGATCAGCCTTCGAAAAACTTAGTTAACTAATGATATATGAACATATCATTTTGGTCAACCAATGTCGCAGTCGACATAAAAAAGTTAAAACCCCCACCACCTGCAATCTGTGAGTTTTGATTCTTTACATTGTGAGTAGTGTTTTTCCCTACATCTAACAGCAGATCAATAAAAAAGCTTTTCACTACAGATGCAGCTGTTAAATTCAAATGGTTTTAGATGGCATTCAATTGCACATCTCTCTGTGTGCGCTATTGAAAAAGCATCAACTACTGGGTTACCAGATACAACAAAATGGTTTAGACACACACACTCGCAATGTCCAATGCTATTTCCTATGTGTGTGTGTGTGTGTGTGTGTGTGTGTGTGTGTTCGAGAGGGATATGGAGTGATATGGATTTTCCCTGTGGTTGCAAAGGCAAAAGAAATTCTATTATTCCACTGGTGAGTGACCAGGAACAGTAGATTTCAAGCGCTGCTCATAACTTACCTTCAATACTGACGTTGCTGATTCCATTCGACTTTTAACAGTGATTCAGAATATGAGAGTTGATATCACAGCAACATACATTGACAGTGAATATTGACTCATCTAAGCAGTTATTGCCTGGGGGCAGGACAGACAGTTACTTAGTCCGACACATGGATGCCCATGATGTAACTGGACTTGGAAATGCTGGGGTTGTACATTTTACTAGCACGCAGCATCTGGACAACAATACAGAAAAGTACCATGAAAGCTATTCAGAGTGTTGTGGACATGTGTTTAACCAATACAGCAGGCACAGTAAACGCTTTGAAAAATGTACTTTATTGCAGAAAGTGTGATTCATAGACCATTGTGACATGCAGTAAGCCTATGGCTAAACTCTAAAGATCATTTCTCACTCCCATCTATTTGTTTTTTCCCCTTCTCATGGTTTGTGTAAATGAAAAGGGCAAAAAGAATCACTGTCATTTATAGCAAAAAGAAAAACGAGTTATTTAAATGAATATGGAGACAGAGGTAATTAATAATCCTCAGAAAAAAGCACTCAACTTTTCTTCTATTACTTTGAAATTGGCTTTGTTTTAAAGCACGTCTCTTGGTTATGAACTCTATTTAGTGACGTAAAAGAAGACGCATCCCCCTCCAATATTTGCATGGTTGACCAAAGTGGGTTTTTTAAGGAATGATTCTTAAAATCGTACCCTCCCCTTCCCTTCAGTATTGATTATTTGGTTACATACGAAGAGTTCAGATGCAAAAGCCTCTAAGTGCCATCTGAAATTTTCTTCTAAAATGAGAATTCTTATCAAGCTTGTATGGTTAGGTTCAGTTATTTCACTTTAATGGCAATGAAGAGGACCTATTAATTGCCATTAAAGTGAAATTACTGAACCTAAACATACAAGCTTGATAAAAATGCTCACTTTATAAGAAAATTTCAGACGGCACTTAGAGGCTTTTGCATCTGAACTCTTCATACAGTACTTGCATCAAGCCACCTGTGGGTCACAGTCACCAACTCGCCATTCAGTTAAGTGATGATCTGTAATCAATAAGCTACAAAAGCTACAGCATGCGTGAAACATTTATTTCAGTTTTCAATATCATGTTGCAAAGCTTTATTTTTGTTTTTTCCTGATCCTGTTCCTCATTCTTCTGCCCATAATATCCTATATTGTCTTTAATTTAAATGTAGTTCCAAACGTAGGTTCGGGAGGGGCCTAAACATTCAGTCCTGTCAGTCATCATCACGAGCGTATATAAGCAGCAGTCACTACTTCATCCCAGTGACAATTCTTCCAGCATCCCTTCTCCTCCCCATCTCCTCCTCTATTTCTCCTATTCTCCCTTTGCACAGTAATGTTGGGGTTTAGCTCAGAGCTGAGTGTGTATATATATATATATATACACACAGTATCTCACAGAAGTGAGTACACCCCTCATATTTTTGTAAATATTTTATTATATCTTTTCATGTGACAACACTGAAGAAATGACACTTTGCTACAATGTAAAGTAGCGAGTGTACAACAGTAGTGAGCTTGTATAACAGTGTAAATTTGCTGTCCCCTCAAAATAATTCAACACACAGCCATTAATGTCTAAACCGCTGGCCACAAAAGTGAGTACACCCCTAAGTGAAAATGTCCAAATTGGGCCCAAAGTGTCAATATTTTGTGTGGCCACCATTATTTTCCAGCACTGCCTTAACCCTCTTGGGCATGGAGTTCACCAGAGTCCTCTTCCACTCCTCCATGACGACATCACAGAGCTGGTGGATGTTAGAGACCTTGCGCTCCTCCACCTTCTGTTTGAGGATGCCCCACAGATGCTCAATAGGGTTTAGGTCTGGAGACATGCTTGGCCAGTCCATCACCTTTACCCTCAGCTTCTTTAGCAAGGCAGTGGTCATCTTGGAGGTGTGTTTGGGGTCGTTATCATGTTGGAATGCTGCCCTGCGGCCCAGTCTCTGAAGGGAGGGGATCATAATCTGCTCATTCATGGTTCCCTCAATGAACTGTAGCTCCCTAGTGCCGGCAGCACTCATGCAGCCCCAGACCATGACACTCCCACCACCATGCTTGACTGTAGGCAAGACACACTTGTCTTTGTACTCCTCACCTGGTTGCCACCACACACGCTGGACACCATCTGAACCAAATATGTTTATCTTGGTCTCATCAGACCACAGGACATGGTTCCAGTAATTCATGTCCTTAGTCTGCTTGTCTTCAGCAAACTGTTTGCAGGCTTTCTTGTGCATCATCTTTAGAAGAGGCTACCTTCTGCAACAACAGCCATGCAGACCAATTTGATGCAGTGTGCGGTGTATGGTCTGAGCACTGACAGGCTGATCCCCCCACCCCTTCAACCTCTGCAGCAATGCTGGCTGCACTCATACGTCTATTTCCCAAACACAACCTCTGTATATGAAGCTGAGCACATGCACTCAACTTCTTTGGTCGACCATGGCGAGGCCTGTTCTGAGTGTTAAACCGCTGTATGGTATTGGCCACCGTGCTGCAGCTCAGTTTCAGGGTCTTGGCAATCTTCTTATAGCCTACGCTATCTTTATGTAGAGAAACAATTCTTTTTTTTCAGATCCTCAGAGAGTTCTTTGCCATGAGGTGCCATGTTGAACTTCCAGTGACCAGTATGAGAGAGAGCGATAACAACAAATTTAACACACCTGCTCCCCATTCACACCTGAGACCTTGTAACACTAATGAGTCACATGACACTGGGAAGAGAAAATGGCTAATTGGGCCCAATTTGGACATTTTCACTTAGGGGTGTACTCACTTTTGTGGCCAGCGGATAAGACATTAATGGCTGTGTGTGGAGTTATTTTGAGGGGACAGCAAATTTACACTCTTATACAAGCTGTACACTCACTACTTTAAATTGTAGCAAAGTGTCATTTCTTCAGTGTTGTCACATGAAAAGATATAATAAAATATATACATATTGTATATATATATATATATATATATATATATATATACATACACAGTCAAACCAAAAATTATTCAGACACTAGATATAATTTTTAAATATTTTTACTAGTGGGTACAGGACACTATATTTCATTTATGTAAGTGAGGATAGCAAAAATAAAGTAAACTGTGACATATTATACCCCAAAATTCTTCATACAGTGGACTACCAGTAAAATTTATAAAAATTTGGAACCAAAAATTATTCAGATACTTTGACCTNCTTTATTCCTTTACATATTACATATTGTTCCCCTATACTTACACGTACTTACTGTATAATTACACTATAATTATCGAGAGTTACGCTGTAAATTCGTTGTAATTACGCAGTACTTTCCGGGCTGTAATCTAAAGCGTTACCAAAAAAAATTCTGACACAGTTTAACTCTGAGATCTTGTCATTTTTTATTACCATTACATTTTATTAATTAAATCTGTTTATCATATAAAGCGATTGAGTCTCTTCAGAAAATTTGGACTAAATCCCTTAATTCATATTAATTAGTTTTACGATCTCTTTATAAACTTTTTGAGGCATCAAAGTTTAAATTGCGTAGTTGTCTATGGAGGGACAGAGAGCTCTCAGATTTCATCAAAAAGATCTTCATTTGTGTTCCAAAAATGAATGAAAGTCTTAGGGGTTTGGAATGACATGAGGGTATTTAATGACAGAATTTTCATTTTTGGGTGAACTAACCCATTAAGCTAACAGTAACTCAGTTACTACACCCAATAAAATTTTAGAGTTCAGGGATCAGAATTATGAGTGAGTCTAGCTTAGCAACTGCATAGCAACCCAAAGACAACTCACAACCCCTCACAACATCTTGCTTAGCAACTGCACAGCAGCATTCCTCCCACCACCCAGAAAACTTCAGCAAAGTGACATCAAGTTTTGCACAGGCAAGCACTGCTGGTTTAGAATTGGTTTTTTTTTTGCATTTCCGTTTGGTGCCACTAGAGGCACAGAAATGACACACAGCAGCGACATGTTCTCTCTTTCACTCTGTGAATCTCCATGATTGCACCTTACTTAGTATGCACACACAAGCATGCATGCATTCTCAAGCTGCACAATTATCTGGCCTTCAAATGATATTTAGACTTAAGTGTGAATTATGTTTACATCAAACTAAATATAGGATATTTCCTCAACTTAGGGAACTTTTATGTCCCAGGGGTTGTTTAAAAAATATAACATATTTTAACATCTTTATTGTTACTTTTATTGTTTTACAGCTGTATAAGAATATCAATATATTCGTGACTATTTTTTCAAAAATACAATATTTTCTGTAATAAGAGTAAAGTTTTTTTAATCATCTGAAACAAGCTGCAACATCTCTTCCAAAAAGACTTATATAATACAATTAACGTTCAATCGAACGAAGTGCACACGAATGAGTGAGGTATACGTGAGCCCAAATTTATTTGTATAGCACATTTCCCACACACCACCAGTTTCACTTTTGTTTAGGCTTGGTGCTTATAATAAATGTTGTTTATAATAAATGACACTATAATTTATGTTTGTTTTATACTTAAATGTTTTGTTCTGAATACCCTTAATTCTAAAGGATTTGTTATGGAGGGGAACTAAAATACTGTTTATAGTGTTTATAAACAATTTGTTTTATTTATCAATATTTTACATTATTTCTGAATTTAATAATAAAATGTGACTTATAAACCAACTAATCTGTTTTGTTTGCTTCTTTTTACTCAATGCAATTTTGACCTGGTGCAACTTATAGTCATGTGCAACTTATTCTCTCTATATTGATCATCATTTCCTATGAAGCTGTAATTTTGTCAAATTATGCATACAGTGTGAAAATATTATTTATTTGTATGTATTTAAGATGCTAGCTATAAAATAAGTCAAAGCAAACAAAGGAGTTTTACTCCAATTTTACTCCTAAAATGTTTAAAATGGTATACTTCCAAAAGATGAGATGTGCTGGAAATAAGGTGAGAATTTTTATGGCTTTCGGAAACAATGACATGATGTTTCCTGTGATATGTATACATTGTTGATGTGTATTCACTGTTAAAGGGTTAGTTCACCCAAAAATGAAAATAATGTCATTAATTACTCACCCTCGTGTCGTTCTACACCTGTAAGGCCTTCGTTAATCTTCAGAACACAAATTAAGATATTGTTGATTAAATCCGATGGCTCACTGAGGCCTGAATTCACAGCAATGACATTTCCTCTCTCAAGATACATAAAGGTACTAAAAACATATTTAAAACAGTTCATGCGAGTTCAGTGGTTCCGCCTTAATATTATAAAGCGACGAAAATACTTTTTGTGCGCCAAAAAAACAAAATAACGACTTTTCAACAATATAGTGATGGGCCGATTTCAAAACACTGCTTCATGAAGCTTTACGAATCGAATCAGTGACTTGGATCTCCTATCAAATGGCTAAACTGCTGAAATCACGTGACTTTGGCATGCTAACCCACTGATTCGATTCGCAAAGCTCCGAAGCAGTGTTTTGAAATCGGCCCATCACTAGATATTGTTGAAAAGTCGTTATTTTGTTTTTTTGGCACTCAAAAAGTAGTCTCATCGCTTTATAATATTAACGAAGAACTACTGAACTCACATGAACAATGAACTCAAATATGTTTTTAGTACCTTTATGGATCTTGAGACAGGAAATGTCCTTTCTGTGAATGCACACCTCACTGAGCCATCGGACTTCATCAAAATATCTTAATTTGTGTTCCGAAGATGAATGAAAGCCTTACGGGTGTAGAACGACATGAGGGTGAGTAATAAATGACATTATTTTCATTTTTGGGTAAACTAACCCTTTAAACAGTAGACTAATTAAATTAATGAGAGTTTGCAGTGCACATTGTCCTCAGGGCCAAAAGTACCCATACACTCTTAAAAATAAAGGTTTCAAAAGGGGTTTTTCACAGCAGTGTTTCCCAAAGAACCTTTCAGTTAACAAAGAACCATTTTGTCTTACTGTAAAGAACGTTTTAAAAATCTAAAGAACCCTTTTCCACTATAAAGAAACTTTTGTGGGATGTTCTTCATGGAACCATCAATGCCAATAAAAATAACCTTTATTTTTAAGAGTGTAAAGAGACACCCATAAAACACTGCGGCAATGCACAAGTAGACTTTTGAACCTCGGGACATATCCATAATCAGCATCATTCTCTCTGCCTTCTCTGCTGTTTTCTCCTTTGCTGTTCCCTCCAGATCTACGATAAACTGACGTTTCTTTGCTGATATGCACATTTCCCCAATCACCCCATCTCTAGTCCTTCACACACACACACACACAATCTGTATCTGGATCCGCCAGAAATTCTCTTGCTTCACGCCGGATGCCGTGTTGCCTCAGTGAATTCTTTGATGTTATAGGCCGTCACGGTGGGGGAGCCAGCTCAGGCTTTGTAAGGCGAGGTGGTGACGTCACAGCATGTAAACTCAAAACCCAAACATAAACAGGGCTCACTGCAGTGCAGCGCTGCAGGATTATAACACTCCAGTCACGCAGGCCTCTGATGGATATATCAGTGCGAAGAAGCAACATTAAAAGAATGTTTCAGGCTCGATACCAGTTAACATTCCGCCTGTGTGGCATCCTGCTGAAAATATGACTCAGTTTGTAAAATCTTGTGTACAATAGTGCACTTACTTACAGTGGTGCTGTTCACATGCCCCATAGGCTTCCATTGTAAGTGCAGTGCTTCCCACACATAGACTTTACTTGGGCGGGCCGCCCAGGTATATTAACAGTATACAAGTATATTTGGAGACATGTTTTTTTTATTTGTTTTTTTTTATCCTCTCATACTTTTTTATCCGCCCGAGATAATGAAACCACCCGCGATCTAATAACTAGTGGAAAATCTCCTTGCCCTACACGTTTTGTACCTGATCGTTCTGTGTGCACGAGAACAGTCCTGTTTACTACGGAGCCCTGCACATGACATGCAATAGTAGGCTAAATCGTGCGCACGCTTTACTAAGTGGTTCCCTCGATTTATAAATTGTGCGCACGATTTAGCACATCACGTGAATGGCCGGGATGCACTATGGGAAGAAGGCAAGCCAGCGGAGGCAGTGTGATGCTTTGGGCAATGTTCTGCTGGGACACCTTGGGTCCTGCCATCCACGTGGATGTTAGTTTGACATGTACCACCTACCTAAGCATTGCTGCAGAGCACGTAAACCCTTTCATGGAAATGGTATTTCCTGGTGGCTGTGGCCTCTTTCAGCAGGATAATGCACCCTGCCACAAAGCAAAAATGGTTCAGGAATGGTTTGAGGAGCACAACAACGAGTTTGAGGTGTTGATTTGGCCTCCAAATTCCCCAGGTCTCAATCTAATCGAGCATCTGTGGGATGTGCTGAACAAACAAGTCTGATCCATTGAGACCATCTGGTCTCACCTCGCAGCTTACAGGACTTAAAGTATCTGCTGCTAACATCTTGGTGTCAGATACCACAGCACACCTTCAGGGGTCTAGTGGAGTCCATGCCTCGACGGGTCAGGGCTGTTTTGGCAGCAAAAGGGGGACAAACACAATATTAGGAAGATGGTAATAATATTATGCCTGATTGGTGTATACACACACACATATTTTAGATTTTGTAATATTTTATAATTTGTTAATATTTAAAATAAAACAAATACAAATACATACATTTAAATATATATATATATATATACATATATACATACATATACAGGTGCTGGTCATATAATTAGAATATCATCAGAAAGTTGATTTATTTCACTAATTCCATTCAAAAAGTGAAACTTGTATATTATATTCATTCATTACACACAGACTGATATATTTCAAATGTTTATTTCTTTTAATTTTGATGATTATAACGGACAACTAAGGAAAATCCTAAATTCAGTATCTCAGAAAATTAGAATATTGTGAAAAGGTTCAATATTGAAGACACCTGGTGCCACACTCTAATCAGCTAATTAACTCAAAACACCTGCAAAGGCCTTTAAATGGTCTCTCAGTCTAGTTCTGTAGGCTACACAATCATGGGGAAGACTGCTGACTTGACAGTTGTCCAAAAGACGACCATTGACACCTTGCACAAGGAGGGCAAGACACAAAAGGTCATTGCAAAAGAGGCTGGCTGTTCACAGAGCTCTGTGTTTAAGCACATTAATAGAGAGGCAAAGGGAAGGAAAAGATGTGGTAGAAAAAAGTGTACAAGCAATAGGGATAACCGCACCCTGGAGAGGATTGTGAAACAAAACCCATTAAAAAATGTGGGGGAGATTCACAAAGAGTGGACTGCAGCTGGAGTCAGTGATTCAAGAACCACTACGGACAGACGTATGCAAGACATGGGTTTCAGCTGTCGCATTCCTTGTGTCAAGCCACTCTTGAACAACAGACAGCGTCAGAAGCGTCTCACCTGGGCTAAAGACAAAAAGGACTGGACTGCTGCTGAGTGGTCCAAAGTTATGTTCTCTGATGAAAGTAAATTTTGCATTTCCTTTGGAAATCAGGGTCCCAGAGTCTGGAGGGATAGAGGAGAGGCACACAATCCACGTTGCTTGAGGTCCAGTGTAAAGTTTCCACAGTCAGTGATGGTTTGGGGTGCCATGTCATTTGCTGGTGTTGGTCCACTGTGTTTTCTGAGGTCCAAGGTCAACGCAGCCGTATACCAGGAAGTTTTAGAGCACTTCATGCTTCCTGCTGCTGACCAACTTTATGGAGATGCAGATTTCATTTTCCAACAGGACTTGGCACCTGCACACAGTGCCAAAGCTACCAGTACCAAAGCTATCAGTACCTGGTTTAAGGACCATGGTATCCCTGTTCTTAATTGGCCAGCAAACTCGCCTGACCTTAACCCCATAGAAAATCTATGGGGTATTGTGAAGAGGAAGATGCGATATGCCAGACCCAACCTGGGCTCTCATAACACCTGAGCAGTGCCACAGACTGATCGACTCCATGCCACGCCGCATTGCTGCAGTAATTCAGGCAAAAGGAGCCCCAACTAAGTATTGAGTGCTGTACATGCTCATACTTTTCATGTTCATACTTTTCAGTTGGCCAAGATTTCTAAAAATCCTTTCTTTGTATTGGTCTTAATTAATATTCAAATTTTCTGAGATACTGAATTTGGGATTTTCCTTAGTTGTCAGTTATAATCATCAAAATTAAAAGAAATAAACATTTGAAATATATCAGTCTGTGTGTAATGAATTAATATAATATACAAGTTTCACTTTTTGAATGGAATTAGTGAAATAAATCAACTTTTTGATGATATTCTAATTATATGAACAGCACCTGTGTATATATATATATATATTTCTGTCATGACAACTCTCGGAGTGTTTTGCAAGGTAATGGGTACGACAATGTTGTATGTTTCATCTTGGCGGAATAAACCTGCTGTGCTGCTGCTTTTATTGCTGCTGTTGCTGTAGGTTATTGCTACAACTGCAGAGCAAGTACATGACTTGTTACTGCCAATACATACACAACACGCTCCTGTGAGCAAGATGCTGCTGCTGTACAATATAGTCTACATGAATTACCCGTAGCAGATCTATACAGGTGGAGCTGGGGATGGTGTAGGGTTTCTGAAGCGAGCTGCACTGCAAAGGCATTGCTACCAAAGTATTTTGAAGGTTGTGCACACAAGCTTATTGGCTACTGATACAGCAGGAACCAATCAACTGTGCCCTATAGATAATGATGGATCACGAGCAGGTTGAGTTAAAGGACCAATTAGCCTGCGCCATCTAGAGTTTCATGACGGAATATATATAGGATTTTACATAATTATTTTTAATCAGCAGCATCAGGCTCTGTAAAAGATTTAACTGTCCTTGCTGACTGGATCTCTTGAACACTTTTTTTTTTTAGATAACATGATTGACAGCAGACATGCCAGCAGCAAACACAGAAACACATGATGCAATTCCACCTAGTTTATCAGTCTTACAAAAAAAATTTATTCTATCAGGACTTGGCTTTGCCAGCACCTACTTTCTCTCATTCTCTCTCTCTCTCTGTCTGTGTTACCAGAGCAGCCAGGCAGGAACTGAATGAGCTGAAAATAGCTGTGCTCTTGTTAGTGTTAAGAATACCTGCCTGTTTCACAGATGAATGTGTGTGTGTGTGTGTTTAAGAAGTGAAATTTCCCTCCTCTCTAATTACCAGTGTACTAAAATTAATTAACAACAAGTTATATATGCAGGAAAGGAGCACATAGCTCAGAAGAGAAGACCTGAGAACTGTGTAATTCTCAGGTTGCTGAAATAATGAAGCAAAGACTGAATTTGAGTTGTTAAATGTGTCAGGAATGTATGTTCAGTGTGTGAGTGTGAGTGATGTAAACCAGGCCCTTCTGTTCTGGGGTTTAATGGGCGGGAGAGTTTGGGAATTTTCAGAATTCGCTGCAGTCAAACTTTCAATTAAATCCAGTGTGTTGTAAGCAGCCATAGTGTTTGTAATGTGGGTCAGTAGCTTTGGAAGGGGTGGCACTTTTGTGACAATCGCCTGAGAGTCCACAGTCAAATAATAGCTAATACACACAACTGAATTTATCTGGGTCAGCCCAGTGGTGAAGACAGTGACCCTTAGACAAAGAAATAAAATGAGTTTGACTGCTGTTTAGTTCTGCAAATGTGTGTAAGTGGGTTCAAACTGAGGAAAAAGGCCTTTGCATGATTTCACCCATCTACAGGTATTTATTGGTCGTCATCCTCTGGTAAAGACTAAGAAAACTCTGATAAAAACACAGAATAACAAATATGAGGTAGCTTCGAGGAAAGGAAGTCAAACGCTCAAGAATGAGTCAAAGAGAGAACTGGATGGATGTTTAAATTTTCTAATGAAAGATGCTTGCATGTGCAAAATTTGGGAGGGATGGAAGGATGGATGGACGGACAGTCAAAAAGATGCATAGACAGAGAGACAGACACATGATGGATCGATGGATAAATGGATGGTAGACAGACAGACAGACAGATGGACACATAGATAGATAGATAGATAGATAGATAGATAGATAGATAGATAGATAGATAGATAAATGACTTTCATGTGGTCTTTGTGTCTGAGCTCTTTCTGAAGCCTTTGGCTCAAACAAAACACTGGCAGTAGCGGGTAATCTGGTTCAGACTTGGATTCTCTCTTTAACCGTCAAACTTAATCTCAAACTACACATTTAGCACGCCTAAAAGAAAGTATGTGCAAGAGAAAGAGACTGCAAGCAGACCGAGGTGTGCGCTTGTGTGTGTGTAGGAAGGACACAGGGAGCTAGAAGAGAAAATAACAAGATCTGAATGGACACTAAAGGGATCACAGAGAAACAGAATCTTAAATGTGGGGTGTTCGCTCCTCTGCTTGCTTTTGGCGAGTTTCCTGCAGAAAGATCCAGCCTAAACCAGACAGACAAGTGAGCCTCAAACTAGGCACAAATATCAGAAACTCTTTTCTGCATTGACAAGATTCCAGTTAGAAATCATTTGTTTGTCCACAATATGCTGAGTGTAATTTTGGACCAATAAGACTGTGGGCGGAGATACCTAGTGCAATGCAGCAGAAATAAAAACCTAAATGATCAACAAAATGTATTTAGTAACATCCTTGGTTAGGTCACAGTCTAAGACATTCAAACATTGCTAGGTAGTTGCCAGGGCATTGCTGTGTGCATTGCTAGAGAAATCAACATGTCTGTACTAGTAACTTCCATGTTTAGGTAATAGTCTATAGACATGTTTCTTGTTTCATGACCTGAATAAATTCAAGGTTTTATCTTGAGGGTTCAAATTGCTCATATGCAATGCCAAATTAAGACAATAAGCTCTAAGATTCGGTTTTAGAGTCTCTGTATCTCAGCTGTACTTGTTCTCAGTTGCGCATGACCTCTGCTGAGGTTCAATCACTGATGTTTTCACAACCACCAGCGTGAAATTATGCTTTAAGGAAAGTGAGCTTTGAGCATATTAACACTGGATAACACGCCTGCAGATAAAAACTGTGCCTCTGTAAGAGCCGGCTGCATATCGCTCATGACATGCTGCGTAATAGAATTTATGAGGCTGTGAAACTGTTGCAAACCACTGCTCCAATGTAGTTAGGATGCAGTTAGCCACAGAAATAGAGAATTATGCATAAAGCAATTTAAAGAGTAGAAATTGGATCATTCACAATCAAGGGTTTGATCACATCAATACAATTATGCATATTTGCAAATGTATATTGATAGTAAAAGTGTGTAGTTATGGAAGTGGGTGTTTGCAGTCTAAGCTAAAATTGTTAACAAACTATTAGTCAAGACTAAGAAGCAGATGAAAGGGTGAATTTAGGGTGAATCCTCCAAACACACACAAATATTTCCTAATCATAATTAACCTCAATGTCAAAACAAAGAAAATGCATTTGGTAAAAAGAAAATGAAGCACATCTTTAATTAAGACCATTAAAACATTTTGCATTGTAACATTATTTTCATAACAATTATGCATATTTAATGTAATACAAAAATGTATTGTTAATTTATTTCTTAACAAAAATAAATTATTTAATTAAGTCCAGTAATGAGAATTTGTGGGGGAACATGTGCTTAATTGCCATAAATAATATTACAATGCAAAAATTCCTAATGGTCCTAAAAATAGGCCTTATTTTCAGAATGCAAATGTTTTATTTTGTTCTTGAGGTAAAATGTGACCTAGACATGTTTTCATGAGATTCACAAAATCAGCTACTAATACATTAATATAGATTTATTTGATACATTCTATATAAAAACATTGATATAGATTTCAGCTACTGTTACCAGCTATTTTACAACTTACCCAATCAATTTTATAATTTCACATTTATTGACACTGCTGACTGCACTTTGTACTCTATGGCATACTGCATGTATAATATACCCCCACATATACTACATTATACACACTGTATTGTCAGCGCTGGTTTATAAAGGAAGTTTATAAAGGAAATCTTTCATTTCTGTTTCAGCATTATATGTATATATTAAATGGATACTATGCAAAATGGGCTTTCAATAAAACTTGGCTGCCTATACAGTAGAAAGGCACAAACTTTTTTGAAATCGGTGCTACTTGACTAGATAAAACTGAAAAAAAAGGTGGCTGTTGTTCCCTTTTGCAAAATAGGTATGAAAACTTCAACACCCATAATGCACAGTGCATGTTGCCCCACCAGTCTGCTATGTATCCGCTTGACCAGAGTCAAACACTGCCTTGCTTTAGTAGGAAATATTTCTTAGCAAACTTTTAGTCATAATGGAGTCGACTTGTATTGTGTTCCCAGGTGCAAGAATTCAAAGAGAAAAACATTTAGCAGGAGTGAGTTACTTTCGGTTTCCAGTGAAGGATTCAGCTCATTGCAGTGGCTAAAGGCTGCAAAAAATCGTGGATGAGCTGGATGACCATGAACACAGTGTTTTAGGCCAAATGGAGGTGAAAACTGAAATTATCATTCTGTCAGTTCCCACCGAAGCAAAACAGCATCACATACAGATAGCTGTTGCCATAGTATTTCTTACCATAATGCTGTTTAAAGAGTATACAGTACAATTCAGTTTTCAGTTATAAACCTACTCTTACAGTAACTGTTCTGTTAATAACCCTCTTTCGATCCGACTGTCCGTGGGTGGGGATAACAAACTGCGGAAGTATAATCTATAGTTTTCATGAAAGCTCTGGAGCTGTCAAAGCTTTTGCTGACAAATAAACGTGAATTTCTCGTTCCAGGGGTCCATTCTTCATAACTCGCTTAATATATCTGAGATGATGTGACAGATGCCAGATCTTCTAAACATGAAAACTGAGCTCTAACTAATTTGGTTCTTCAAACGAATTTGCAGATTGGAAAATATCTGGATTAAGCTGTCTGAGATTACTGTGCATTCATATGTTCATAAAACAGGGCAGATATATTCAAAACTATGATCTGCAATTAATGCACAGCTTAGACTAACTGTACATCATGTGTGTAAGACTCCAATAAAATTATTAGGTATTCCCTCATGAATAAATCTCTCAATGAGTAAAACTGACTGTGTCTATGTTGTGATAGACTAAATATATAATTTATAATAATAATAAAACTTAGTTATAGTAATAAAACTTAATTATTTAGTACCAACACATTTTTCACTATAAAGAAGAACACAGCCAACATTTTTTCTTTGCTTTACTTTCGCTCGAGTCTGTAATTCCTGTACTAACAGTCTTACTTGCCTAATATCAAACCTCAAGGATCTTTTTTGTTTTCTTTCCATCTTCATCACTCTTTCTCCCTCACATCCTCTTCTCTCCGCTATCTGTCTCACACATCTTAAATGATCTGATCTAAATATTTAGTCTTGTAAATAAAACCATGATTGACATTTTTAAATACACTTGTGAAAGTCTCTTGAAGCCCGTCTTCCTTGCGAGATAAAACATTAAAATCCTAATACAACATTAAAGAAACAAATCCCATACTGTTTGCCAGAACATATTTTCTTGGTCTGCCATTTAATATGTTACCTTAGTGCAATTACTTAAAAAACAAAAATTATTAAAAAGTAAAGCAAAGTAATGGCTAAGAATTACGTTTAATTTGAGGTGATTATATAAATATGTGTGATTAATTAATCAGCATAAAATGTAGTTAATATTAAACTTTTAATTTGATGCAAACATCAACTATTGAGCTTGGCAACCATTGTCCATGTCTTACAGCACAACCACACTTGGATAAAGCAGCTATACTGGAAACAATTTGTAAATCTCAGAAAAAATCAAAGAACTGCACTATGATTTGCAGTGCAAGCGTGCTATATTGTACTATCACAGTGCTGACTGTGTCCTATCAGCACTACACAGACACATTACTGTCATCTAGAACATAGTGCTACACTTGATTGACTGCTCTAGGTATTTTCTTGCTCATGTGCTGTACTTTTATCTGTTTTAGCTAATCTTCTAGCTGGTAGTCCACTATGAATTATATTTTTATTACAGGTGAAGCTGGATTCACTCTTATAAAACCAAGACAACACCATACCAGAGTGAATGCTCCAAGATATAGTGGTGCAAACAGCACAAATGTGTCCAGTAATCAGCCAAGATGACAGCCAACAACACTGCTTATACTCCATCTGCCTATATACGGAACACATGACCTTCTCCTGCCAATGGATCAGATGCATGACCCATAACAGCCAAGATTTGCTGTCATCTGGGACAAATTGTTGTCATCCATTTGTAACAAGTCTCCACCAGGCTGCTCTGCTCTTGAACTTCTTAATCGCCCACAATTTATGGATTTTTATGTTCATTTTAATCATATAAGTACAGTATCTATTTCTATATCTTGCTGTATTGTATTGGGTTGACAGTAGTGGTTAAACAAATCGTTGTTGATCCGTGATCCGTATACGGATCAAGCCCCACGGTTCGGCACGCATGTGATTCGCGGATCAATTGCAAGTTTAACCGCAATAGAGTGAAAGGTTATCATTTGAACGTGTTTTGTTTTTCTAGTTTACACTATAAATAGATATAAAACCATTCCAGCGCTAGAAGAGGCAAAAGAGGGGTTAATTTGGTATTGCACCCCACGCTCACACATTCAAGGCTCGCGCGCACAGAGAGAGGCGCGTTATAGCTCGCGAACTCCAAATTGATTTCTCTTTCTCGTCCTCAATGCACTTGGATGGTCACATACACGCATTATGTCTGTCAAAATACCCCTCTCAGCAAGTATTCTCGTAAACACATTCGGTTATGTCTTAATTGATCGAGGTGAGAATTCGGATGTGTTGGTATCTATCGGATGTGTGCGTGCATGGAGTCTTACTCTTAAAGTGACAGCAACCTATAAATACCCGCTGTTGTCTGTCATGTAAATCAAACAACAAAACACAGCTTTAACAAATTAATCTATAATTAAATTTAAATTTTGATTAATCTATATTAAATTTATGCAGTGAACAGTGTCATTTTACATTTAATTATTACATTTCTGTGCACGAAAATTAATACTACAGTTAGACCTTATACTTTATTTGTAACTATATTGTTGTACAGTATTTGTTCTTTTTATAGTCTGTTCACTTGCCTTTAATAATGTATTAGTTAGGCTAGTAGTTTCTGCTGTGGTATCAGAGTAGTTAAAGTGGGCTAAGTAATAAATGCAAAGTTAAGTTACCCCCTATAATTTTTTATTTTTATTTTTTTTTGTGCTGATCCGAAAAAAGATTCGATCCGTGACTTCATAACCGTGATGTGACCCGAACCGTGAGTTTTGTGATCCGTTGAACCACTAGTTTTTCTTGATTGCTAACACACTAACTGATTCATTTGGCTCAATTTCCCAAATCATTCATTCAGTTCTTAAAGGGATAGTTCACCAAAAAATTACAAATTTGTCATCACCTTCATGTTGTTCCAAACATGAATGAGTTTTTTCTTCTGTTGAACACAAAAGAAGATATTTTGAAGAATGTTGATAACCAGACAGTTGACGGAAGGCACTGACTTCCATAGTAGGAAAAAAAATTACTATGGAAGTAAATGGGTGCCATCAACTGTCTGGTTTTCTTCAAAATATCTTCTTTTTTGTGTTGTGTTCAGACTTGGAACCACTTGAGGGTGAGTAAATGATGACATTTTTTTATTTTTGGGTGAACTATCCCTTTAATACAAGTTCTAT
Organism: Anabarilius grahami; assembly: GCA_003731715.1. Taxonomy (NCBI): domain Eukaryota; kingdom Metazoa; phylum Chordata; class Actinopteri; order Cypriniformes; family Xenocyprididae; genus Anabarilius; species Anabarilius grahami. The sequence continues at coordinate 827,841 of RJVU01049122.1, read as the reverse complement.
TACAATACATAATTCTGCAAAACTTTGCACAAAAAAATGCCCTATTTTTTGATGTTCTCATTTAGAAGATAAATAACTCAAGCTGTCACAATATGAACTCAAATAACACACATTTATCTATGTGACACACTAATCATAATCTTAATATAAATGGAGCCAAAGGTGATTACATTTCAACATTGGTGAGAAAGCTGGAAAAGGTGGGAGAGAGAGGAAGAGGAAAATGAGAGGAACCTAAAGGGAAGAGGAATCGAAGAATATTTGTTCCTGATGAAATATGAAGCACTCTAGTTGATCATGTTCTTGTGCACGGAATGACCGTAAGGGAAGCTGGTCTACAGGGTTTTATCTACTACTTACTCGTACAGTATCATTACAGTATCAGTACAGTACTTTAGATGAGACAACTTTCACTGTTGCACATGTTCTAAACCTTCAAATTCGTAAGTACTTCTTTCATGTACAGTATTTTTGCAGAACCGAGAGGCGACTGCCTTGGGGACAAGAGTGAATGAAGTCTTTTGTCAGAGAAACAATGAACTGCTATAGTACTGTAAATATGGTCACTGCAATACTGGATGCTGATTTTATTTATTTATATAACTTTTCTTAAAGCTTATTGTTGTATTTTACTGTATCTGCTGCCATCCATTTATGTTGTAAACAGTAATAGACAATGACCTACATGATTCCTGATTCCCAATTTGAGGTTTTTATAATAGTGTTTTGAATTGATATGTTCAGTATTTGTTAGGTTTGTGTGTCATCTGAGGCCAAAGTTTGATTTTGACAGAAGAGAATATGTTTTTGACTGAAATATTTGAGTCCAACTTGGAAGTATGAGGACTGTACAAATTGATGATGAGAATGTGTTTATATACTGTAAAAAAAATTTTTGTTGATGCTTCAACTTAAAAAATTTAGTGTGGTACTGCCTTAAAACTTCAAGTTTAGTCAACTCAAATATCCAAGCTGTCACTTAGTACAACTTCATATTTCAAGTTGACTAAACTTAGAATTTTAAGGCAGCACAAACACTTACTTTTATAAGTTGAAAACATTTTTTATTGTGTAGTTGTGAGAAAATGGTGAATTGTTTCTTGAATTGTTGTGTTAGCAACACCGACTGTAAAAAAATATGGACTGTGACTCCACCCGTAAGTTTCTGAAGAGCAGTTTTGAAAGCTAAAGCTGGCCGTTGCCATCACCCAGATAACAGAAAATGGGCAAAGAGGTGGGACGTGAGTGGAGCTGGGGTGACATGACGGCAGCAGACAAATGGCTAGTGGCGACAGCAGCATCAATCCACCTGTCACTCAAGTGGCCACGCCCTTAATTATGCAGAACTTTAAGGCTTAATATAATTTAAACAGATGAGTTATAAAAAATTCACCCCCCTCACAGTTTAAAAATTAGCTGTATAGACCAAAACTACAATTTGTACCAGCCTGTGAACATATTTGTTTTCTGCTGTAAAGTTGGGCATTTTAACATGGGACTCAATGAGATTCTGCTCTCTTTTGAAGCCTGTCCCTAGCGGCCAGTCGATGAATTGCAGTTTAAGTCACTTCCGTATTGGCTTCAAGAGAAACAGAGGGAGGTTAGCAATCAAGAAAATCTCTGATTTAGATAAAACTAACACAACATATTGAAATGTAATACTTTTCAATATTTATTCTACTTTAGAGAATTCAATTCTGCATCATGTTTGCTACCTCAAATTAAGAAACTGAAATTAAAAATCATACTCAATTAAAAAATTGTAATCATGCTTGACAAAGGTTGACCTTGCTGATTAAACTAGTTAAAAAGCTTATTAAGGACAAAAGCATCCAATGCGGATTGACTCATGCAATCCCAAATCCTCATACTCCACCAGTAAAGTGGAGTGACTTGAACCAAACATGTCCAATAATACACTGGCACTAAAACAAATAACAGCAAGCACTCAGGCACTAAAACAAATAAAAGGCCGCAAATTACAGAGCCCAATCAGAAAGAACAGATTCAGAGGAGAAACACACAGCATGACACAAGCAGTAGAAAGGAAATAAAAGCTGTATTTTGGGAGCAATGTTATTTATATTATAATGAGCAGGAGAGAAAGAGAGAGACTGTCTAATTGCACAATAACAGTAGCTGAAACAGTAAATCTTTGGGGACGTTACCATGACTGTCAGTCTCTTTGCCGCTTTTCAACCATAATTAATTCAAGCTTCTGTTACTAATTAATTTGGCTCAGCTAATTAAACAAAAGAGGCACCTTGGGTTCCTATCTTTCTTTCCCTTTTTTCCTCTGTCCTCTGTCGTTGTTCTGCTTTTTTCCTTGGATTTTTTTGCAATTCAAGCAACAAAGTCTTAAAATTTGTTCTCTTCATCATACTGATGTTATTATTTCTTGTATTATGCCTGTTTGCCTTTATATGTTATTTAAGGTCCTAGTATAATATAACTAAAATATAAGGTATAAGTATAATAAATATTTTTGTTTCATAGTGCACCATAGAAATGATTATACAATATATTATGTATAAAGGGCAAGCTATATATGTATATTTCAGGATCATCTTAGGTAATTGCAAAAAAACAGATGCATCATAATAGAAAACACCTAGACCTCAGCTTCAATTATCAGTGGATGATACGAAAGGAGGTTGGCATCTCAATAAGGTGAGCAATGACTCCGGTGACACTTACATGTCTCTCCAGTTGTAACAGGAAGCAACTGAACAGCATCACCTAACCTCCTGCTTGTTGACAGAGAAAGAAGCACAACCTAAGCATCAGATCACCCACACTTAGTATGCACATTTAGTATGCATTTAGTAAAAAACCCTTCTAGGTTTAATATTCATCTACCTGTGATGTAGAATGAGGTTTTGTATGTGTCACCATGGCTAATATACTTTTTTCCTGCAGCACATCACGAAACAACAGGTACGGAAAAGGATATCAGGATAACATGGATAAGACTTCCTTCATAGATGCTGAGGTCATCGCCTACTGCAGGGGTTTAAACTGGGGTCCAGAGACCCTCAAGGGGCCGCAAGAGAAAAAGTGTATATATATATAAAAAAACTTACAATAAAATAAAAATATAAAATAAATAAATCTGATTGAAATAAATAAGAAAATTTGATCAAAATAAAATATAAATTTGATGAAATAAATAAATAATAACAGTATAGTAGTGAGAAGAAAAAAAACATAAGTGTTTCTTCCATAGTGCAATAAGGCATAAACGTTTCAGAAGTACCAAGTCTAAGCCAACTAACTATAAAGGGTTAATTATCTATGCAATGCCAGGTGCAATAACTGTGGGGAAATGACATTGGGATTGTAAAGTAATTGGTTTCCAGCTTGACTGGTCTACTAGAAACAGTCTGACAGCTACCAAATTCCAAAGCAAGGTTCACTTCTACTCTGGATCTCACACTACTGGCAAGGTCACTTTTGGTCCAGGTATCATTAGTTCATTTGTTTTTGCTATCACATAGGAAAACGAGAAAACAACTCCTTTTTTCGTTTTTTCATTTTTTTTTTTGAAAAACGAAAAAACGAAATTATGACTTGATTTTTGGTTTTCCCGTTCTTGCACGGAAATCAGAAAAAACACTTGATATTCCGATTGGGTCCTGTGGGTGGTGCTAAATCTGATTGGTCATTGTTTTTCAAAATAAGAGTTTTCTCAACACTGTATTTTTTAGCCTGTAAAATTAATAGTCTATATATGCATGCTATTTGTCACCCAATTATTTGGCTTCACTGACTGAAAAAATCTATTGAAATAGCCTAAATGTAAACATGTTCACGCATTGACAGTTGTGATCATACAAATTTAAACTATTTAAGGCCTGTATGCACATACAGGATTTAGGGGGCAGGACTTAGGGGGCTGGGGGCTTGAGTTTATGTTTGGGCCCTACTTACGCTACAAACATCATAGATGTATGATGTATGGAGTAGCACAAATTACACAAAAATTTAAATATGCTTTGAGGTTCCTAGAACAAGTAATATGCAACTTGCCTTTAGTCAAAGTATAGCGGTAAGCTAATATTACATCGTCAATATAATACAATATAATGCAGGATGTGCTCACTCAGTTGAGAGAAGATCAAAACCAAGAGAAAGAGAGAACTGTATTTTTAAATTCATTGTTATAGCTATCTGTCCTCTTATGTCAGATTCTTAAATTTAGAATGTTTTTAGGAACATCTGCACAATCGCAAATGTGACATTTATACAACAGTTCAATAAAGTTACTGAGTAACTTTTATAGATAGGCTACATTGTTTTTGCTCCGTCCAAGAAAACTCCGAGCAACACGCGCTTTGATCCTAAAAATATCTGCATTTTTGACAGAATCAGATGAGTAAATGATTCAAGTAGGCTACCCAGAGTCGTTTGCTAGGTTAAACGAATTAGGATTTTTGAACGACTCGTTTGAATAAAGGATTCAACTCTCTCATTAAGTTAGAGGCTTACCGCCACCTACTGGCGGTGTTAGTTTCATAGTTAAAAAGTAGACGTTTCATTTTTTTCAATCATTTCATAATTCTACATTAAATTTTAACATTAAAAACATTAATCTCTTAACATAATTTATGCAATTATAATTTGCTGTGTCAATCTAAAAATGTATTTTATTTATACCGACTTCCTTTTATTTGGTCATAATAGCTATACACCGTGTCTTTGCATTCTGATTGAATTTGTTGACTAAATTTAAGAATCTGACATAAGAGGACAGATAGCTATAACAATGAATTTAAAAATACAGTTTTCTCTTTCTCTTGGTTTTGATCTCTCAACTGAGTGAGCACATCCTGCATTATATTGTTTTATAATGACGATGTAATATTAGCCTACCGCTATACTTTGAGGTTCCTAGAACAAGTAATAGCCTATGCAACATGCCTTTAGTCAAAGCATATTTAAATTTTTGTGTAATTTGTGCTACTCCATACATCATACATCTATGATGTTTGTAGCGTAAGTAGGGCCCAAACATAAACTCAAGCCCCCAGCCCCCTAAGTCCTGCCCCCTAAATCCTGTATGTGCATACAGGCCTTAAATAGGCCTAGTTTAAATTTGTATGATGACAACTGTCAATGCGTGAACATGTTTACATTTAGGCTATTTCAATAGATTTTTTCAGTCAGTGAAGCCAAATAATTGGGTGACAAATAGCATGCATATATAGACTATTAATTTTACAGGCTAAAAAATACAGTGTTGGGAAAACTCTTATTTTGAAAAACAATGACCAATCAGATTTAGCACCACCCACAGGACCCAATCGGAATATCAAGTGTTTTTTCTGATTTCCGTGCAAGAACGGGAAAACCAAAAATCAAGTCATAATCAAGTAAAAAAAAAGGAGTTGTTTTCTCGTTTTCCTATGTGAAAGCAAAAACAAATGAATGAATGATAGGCTAACGTTACCTGAATCAGTATCTTCCGTTCATTCATGTTTTGATTTGATATTGAAATCAGAAAAATGGGAAAACCACACTTTTTTTTCGTTTTTCATTTTTAAAATGAAAACGAAAAAACAAAAAACTGGCTTGATTTTTTCTTTTTTCGTTCTGGGGTTGGAAACAAATAAGCAGTTTGAAAATTCGATCTCTACATGTGGGCGGGAATGAAACGCCTCTTTCCGCTGATTGGTCAACGAGAAGTCAAACCATGTCGTCATCAGTTGTTCATCGGTTCCGCTCAACAGAATAAAAGTCCCTCTACAGCTGTACGGATTCTTAACGCGTTTGTTCTACATTTCATCTCTTTCTCATCAAATAGCCAGACAAGTGAATGGCTTGACACAAATCGTTCTGATGCAGAGTCAGGGCTTAATTCTGTGTAGACATTAATTCATAACGTGAAATATTAGTTTATCTCATAAATATAAATTTACTTTGCAGCTGCACACAACTACCCCCAGCCTACAACTTCGATACATTGAGTGTAAAAACGTCTTTTGTTTTAGACAACATGGGATGGATTTGAAATGATAGATAGGCTATGAAAATAAATATATATATATTTTTGTATTTTACAGTCACAGCATATCAATTAGGCCTATTCTATTTTGATTTTTTTTTTTCAAAGAGAAGTGTAGGACGTCAAATGTCAAATATTCAGTTATCCTTCTGTTTCATATATGTATATAATAGGCAACATAATATTTTTTCCTTTTCTTAAAGTTATAACTTTTGTTTAAGGCAATATTCTGAGTTTATTTCATTAATATTGAGTATTAATGAATGTCACACAAACCGGTGTTTTAATTTCTCTTCCAACTAAACTTCCAATGCATATCAGAACCGTTGTCTGACTGACTCCTAGCGTACAGAGCAGTGTTTCATTCCTGAATGAATCAGAGTCTGATTCAATGGCCCAAAAGATTATAGAGATTCAATTGATATATTCTTGAATGAATCAGCGTTTTGAACGAATCGCTTAAATAAATGACTCAATGATCATTAACACAATGACTTGCTGACACCTACTGGCGACATTAATTTCATAATCCAATTATCGTTTAATTTTGTCATTTAAAATTTTCTGTATTCAAAATGATGTGTAAAACATTAATATCATTACATTATGCAATTGTAATTCCTACACATATACTGCCCTCTCTAAGCAATCTAACAACTCATAAATCTAAAGGCAACTTCAGGTGCTGCTTCTTTGACACCTCTGCAAGCCTTTGGTTGATACTGATTTAATTGGTAACAACCTATAGCATCATATTATTCTAATTTAATTTACTAAATTTAAGAACTTAACATTAAAGAAAGCATACATATTTAATAAGATTTGGAAAAAAAACTAAAATCCTCTGAAAATCTATTAATCAATTAAATCGATTACAGTTCATTTCTGACACAGACAGATGACAATAAATAGGCTATAAAAATACTCTTTATCTCATTATTGTTAGTGTTATTTCAGGTTTTTGATATATAGCCTAATATTTATAAAGTATAATTGATATCTTCTTAAGAGAGCACTATAATGGTTATTTTTTAACACTGTTTTAACATTTTTCCCTTTATTTATTTATTTTACTTTTTTTTTAAATGTGTGCCTATTTCAAATTGGCATAAACGAGTTCACCTCCGTCATCAAATCATCCAATTCGCATTTTAAGTCCATCTCTCTATAGCACCGCTTTGATGAACTAATAACATGTAATATATTTTCATATCTGTCATATTTTAAATTCATCCCATGTCCAAAACTCAGGGTGTTGTCTAAAACAAAAGTTATGACTGCTGCATATTTACATCGATAAGCTATGATTTGCACTTTTTAATTCACTGCCCAGTGCGTTGAGCAGCTTCGCTAGATTTTTATAGTTGGTCACTTCAATAAAACAGGCATTGTGCCAACGTTCTAGAATGGGGGTAATTGTGTGCAGCTGCAAAGTAAATTAATATTTGATGAGAAAGAGATGAAAATTAGGCTGCGCCTGAAAACTGTAAAATGCTGCCTTCTGAGGACACATTTCAAGGTAGTAAGGCATCAAGGCACATCCGAATCAAATGTTAGCTTCACTTCCTGTCTCATGAGATACCTTCATCTGATAGATGTTTGAAGGAAGCATAGATGTATCCTTAGCTGCCTTTGATATCCCACAATCCTGTGCTTTCCATTCTGTGACAGTTGAGCTAGAAAAACTAGAAAAATAAAGATGGCGTCCGAAATTTGCGTTTGCTGCTCAGTTTGTGTATAAATGTACGATTTTGACCAACATATTTCAATTTTGATATCATTCCTATCGAGAAATTACTACTGTAATAATTAAATATTTGTTTAGTTCTCACCAAAGCTCGCGCTATATTGCTGTAGATCATTAAACTGTTTGGCTACCTCAGAAGTCTGTCCGAAATCAGTTTCGTGAGGTACCTTCATGCACAAACGCTGCCGTACAAGTCATTCTCTTATAAGACAGCGAGGCAGCAAGGCAGCTACCTAGGTTTTCGGACGCAGCCGTAGAACAAACGCGTTAAGAATCCGTACAGCTGTAGAGGGACTTTTATTCTGTTGAGCGGAACCGATGAACAACAGGGGCACGTTCAAGCTCAAACCGGTGCGCAACGTTTTGCTACGTTTTCCGGGTTGAACGACATGTTTCCTGGGGTGCTTCTCAATTCTTATTTGTGCATCCTCGTTTCCTTTCCTTGCTTCCTTTCCTCGCGTCTTAGCTCCACCTCTTCAGGATGCGANGCGGACAGAGGCGTTTCATTCCCGCCCACATGTAGAGATCGAATTTTCAAACTGCTTATTTGTTTCCAACCCCAGAACGAAAAAAGAAAAATCAAGCCAGTTTTTTTCTTTTTTCGTTTTCATTTTAAAAATGAAAAACGAAAAAAAAAGTGCGGTTTTCTCATTTTTCTGATTTCAATATCAAATCAAAACATGAATGAACGGAAGATACCCTGATTATACCTGGACCATTTTTCGCCCACAGTGAAGGGAAAGACCTTATGGGCCACATTCTATTGATTAATGCATAGGTTGCAGCCTCACTAATGCTAAGCATCTGCTTACCTAGATGACGTCGTTGTTCACCTTGAGAGCTGTGGTGCTGAACATCTGTTGCGACTCTGAGGACCTTTGCAGGGCTGGAAAGAGAAGTGCTGGCAATAAACTTGCTTTATCACCTTCTGGGCAGCACTTTTTCCTCATCACAAACCAATGCAGTGGATTGCAAAGGTAGGCTAACGTAACTAACTCGCGCTGTCAAACATCGAGTAGTACAATAGCTTAAATAGTTAAAAAAAATAATAATGTAGCGTCTAGTCGACATTGGTGACAGTTAAAATACGTTTCCGGGCGTTAATATGTGATATCTTTAGATTCATGTCTTCACAGCGCGCGTCGGTGTTTACCGCAGCAACTACGAACACCGTGATACGAACACCGTGATACGAACACCGTGATACGAACCGTGATGCCCGATTCGCGAACTAGTGACTCTTATGATCATGTTCTTTTTAACGAGTCAATTCGATGATTTAAAGGGATAGTTCACCCAAAAATAAAAAAATCTGTCATCATTTACTCATCCTCAAGTTGTTCCAGACCTGTATGAATTTCTTCTGCTGAACATAAAATAAGATATTTTGAAGAATGTGAGTAACAAAACAGTTGATGGACCCCACTGACTTCCATAGTAGCCTATGAAAAAAAAAATACTAGAGAAGTCAATAGCTATGTTTCCATCCACTTATTTTTATGCCCATTTTTGGGATATCGCATAAAAAAAACGCTGGATGGAAACGCCAAGATGCGCATAAATTCAAAACGCGCATAAAAAACCTATGCGCTCAAATGAGTAGGATAAATTTTTTATGCGACACGAAAACATGCGCATAAACTACGATGGAAACACTTTTACTGAATAAATTCCTTGATGCGCAACAAAAAATACATTTTGCGATGGGACGGCACAACTGGACCAACCGTTGCACAGCATCTGAAATGCTGTTTTTGGTTATTCTGTAATGCCTGAGCAAAGTCTGTCGTTAAAGTGGTTCGGTTTAATTGACCCTTCGCCGGGAGTTTGATGGACAAGCGATCTAACAAATCATAATGCAGAATCTGCCATTTTGTCCATCAAAGCAGTCAGGAGTTAGAAGATTAACCTCGGTGGACTTGAACTTGAAAAATAGTGTGTACTGACAACATTCCTTCTCATGTTCATTCATGTTTATTTGATGCTATAAATTAACTAGTAGGAAGAGATGATCGGTTCACAAGCCGCTTGAACTGAGGTGCTACAGTGATCTGTCACGACACATTAAAGAGCCACAAAACAGTTTTTATTGTTCGAATTTCTTAAAAAATTACACAATTTGAAAGCTGGGACTTTAATATCATAAGTAACCTGCTCTGTCTAGTCTGTCGACATGTTGTCAGTGTCCTCTTTGCTCCACAATGTATTTTTCACTCTGTGCGGCGTGACAGCGCCATGGCTTGTCGGACAAAGCAACAGTAACTAAGGGAGGCGGGTCTTTGCGAAGGGTCAATTCCCTCTCAGAAGCGCCTCACACAATTGCATTCACAAAAACCAGGCATTCGAATGCAAGATAACATGACAGCGTTTATTGTGTTTCGTCTGCATGCTCTGAGGCGCAAATAATTTATTATATATGAAAATTATTATATTCATTGGATTCTATTGCAGAAACTTAATTTTTCTTAGTGATATTTAGCATCAGTGTATCAGGAAGTGATACACTGCTGTTCTCTTTGACTCACTGGATGGAAACACTGCTTTATTCGCAAATGTTTTATGCGATATTCAAAATTTGCGCATAAGTTAAATACGCAACTTTGGATGGAAACATAGCTAATGGGGTCCCATCCGCTGTTTGGTTTCTGACATTTTTCAAAATATCTTCTTTTGTGTTCAGCAGAAGAAAGAAATTCATAGAGGTCTGGAACAACTTGAGGGTGAGTAAATGATGAAAGAATTCTCATTTTTTGGGTGAACTATCACTTTAATAGAGAACCAAAACTTGTTCTTTTGATAGATGTTTAAATGAGACCCAGTGGATCGTTCAGGGTGGCATTTCACAAAAGCACCGTGAGCTAAGTTAATCGTAGAGACCATTGGTGGTGATGCTTTTGGGACAATGTCTAACTCCCTCACTGTAACTGCGATTCCGTGAATCATTGTTCGAGTATGTACGATTAGAAAAGAAAACGTTCATTTTCAGTAATTGAAACAAAATAAAATAGCCTAAATATTACATGTAAAAGTTAAACTTAAAGGGATAGTTCACCCAAAAATCATTTATTCACCCTTAAGTTGTTCTAAACCTGTATGAGCTTCTGATGAACACAACAAATGATATTTTAAAGAATGTTGGTAATCAAACAGTTGACAGTAGCCATTGACTTCCATATTAGGGAAAAATACTGTGGACGTCAATGGCTATACCGTCAACTGTTTGATTACCAAGATTCTTCACAATATCTTCTTTTTTGTTCAACAGAAGAAAGAAATTCATACAGGTTTGGAACATGATGAGGGTGTGTAAATGATGACAAAATTTTCATTGTTGAGTGAACTATCCCTTTAAAAAACTATAAATGTTAACTTGGTTGCAGTACTAAATTACTGTAATTGAAATAAAAATTAATTAATATAGAAATATATATATAAAATAGCCTATAAAAAACTAATATAATTTTTTAATAATTAGTAGGCTATGTTAATAATGCTAAAACTCTGCTGTGTCAGCAACATGTTGGAACCATATATGACCTTTAAAAAAAAAAACAGAAGGAAATATAAACAAAACAGAGTGATAATTATATGACAAATAGCCAACAGCATGCATGTAATAGGAACTAAACCATTTTTGAACAACTAACTTTATTGAACAATTCTGTAGTTTGTCAACAACAAATTTCATTTGTCTCTTAGGGTGCTTTCACACTTGGTTCGATTGCCTGGACCGAACCCGAGTTCGATTGCTCCCCCCTCCCCCTGCCCCCACTGGACTGTGTTCACATTATATTATTTGGGTCCGACCCGCGGTTCGTTTGCGTCATCAAACCAGCAGCTGTTTACTACGTTGCTTAGTAACGATGGCGCAGGAGAAGGCGGCAAAATGCATAACGTTGCTCTCCTCATTTTTATATTTTTGTTTTTGAACCGTTGGTTTTGTTCATAACGGCTCTTGCGTCTATCTGCCGCGAATGTAGAATGCTGAAGGCGAGCAGAAATTAGAAAAGCTACGCTACAGCTCTCTGTTTGCAGCACGTCAGTCACGCACGTCGGGAAAGTGAGTGAAACATACAAAAACACACATTTTTATCAAATAATACGGCATTAATAGCGGTTCACTTCCGCAATTTGGTACGTTTGCATTCATATCAGAAGCGAACCGTACCGGAGTTCACTTGAACCGCACCCCAGACCACCCTTTTTAAGCGGACTCGGGTACGGTTCGCGGGTGCGCACCCGAGTTCAGAAGACATTGTTCACATCATCCAAACGTACCGAACTCTGACGTCAATCGAACCCGGGTGCGCACCAAATGTGCTGATGTGAAAGCACCCTTAATTGTTTAATCTCTCTGTCCTAAATATTCTGCTATAGTATTCACTTAGTTTATGTTTGTTTTCTGCATTGTTAAACTGACATTTACATTCTCGAAGACATTTTGTAACAGTGTGAATCACAATCGCTGACGCACTGTCCCAGAAATAACGACAGCAGCAAACATATCCATGATCCTCACAGTTATATTACTGCTGTCACAGTGACAGATGTTTAAGAGCTCTGCAATTGATTTAGCCACAAAGTGGGTTCAATGATTTCTATAGTTTGTTTAGAGATTTTGTTACTCTATGGTTAAACATCACTAAGGGGATCAAGCAAGGTTGTTCTGGCCCCCAGGGGCCTCTGGTATCTATGCTGATGTACTTAATTGATGAATTGATTGCCTTGATTAATGGGGAGCAAGAGCAAAGACAGATGTTCGATTCTGTTGAGCAAACCGACGGCCTCACACGCTGCTCACAATCATGTGGGATGAGCACCTTCATGTATGTAAAGCGATGTAGGCCTGCTTCATGTCAACGTGTCAACTTGTGTTAACCTCGCAATTTATTTTAAAGACATATAGCTGATTGCATTTCAGGTTCTGTTTTCAATTTCTGACTGATGTGCTGGTCAGTCGTAGTAGAAAAGCTAGGGTATGTTTTAATAGCTTTCTCACTGCAAATTTTTTTATTATTTCTCAATAATTGCACAGTAGCACTGACCGTTCGCAAAGACCCGCCCCCTTTAGTTACCGTTGCTATGTCCGACAAGCCATGCCGATCTCTCGCAACATATCATGTTCTCACACAGTGAAAAATACATCGCGGAGCAAAGAGGACACTGACAACGCGTCAGCAGACAAGACAGAGCAGGTTACTTTTGATATGAAACAAAGTCTCAAATTTCAAATTCTGTCATTTCTAAAGAAATGTAAACAATAAGTAGGCTACCATTTTGTGGCTCTTTAATGTGTCGTCACAGATCGCTGTAGCACCTCGTGAAGCGATCATCTCTTCCTACTAGTTAATTTATAGCATCAAATAAACATGAATGAACATCAGAAGGAATGTTGTTTAAATCATGGAAAGACGTCAGCACACACCATTTTTCAAGTTCAAGTCCACGTTAATCTGCTCCCCTGACTGCTTAGTCGGACAAAATGGCGGATTCGGCATTGTGATTGGTTAGATCGCCTGTCAATCAAACTCCTGGCGAAGGGTCAGTTGTAATTTAACATGCACTAACAATGAGCAATTCTTCTACAGCATTTATTACTCTTAGTTAATGTTAATTTTACCATTTACTAACACAAACCCGATTCCAAAAAAGTTGGGACACTGGTACAAATTGTGAATAAAAACATAATGCAATGATGTGGAAGTTTCAAATTTCAATATTTTATTCAGAATAAAACATAGATGACATATCAAATGTTTAAACTTTACGGAAAAATACGTTGATTTTAAATTTCATAGCATCAACACATCTCAAAAAAGTCGGAAAAGGCCATGTTTACCACTGTGTGGCATCCCCTCTTCTTTTTATAAGAGTCTGCAAATGTCTGGGGACTGAGGAGACAAGTTGCTCAAGTTTAGGAATAGGAATGTTGTCCCATTCTTGTCTAATACAGGCTTCTAGTTGCTCAACTGTCATAGGGCTTCTTTGTCGCATCTTCCTCTTTATGATGCGCCAAATGTTTTCTATGGGTGAAAGATCTGGACTGCAGGCTGGCCATTTCAGTACCCGGATCCTTCTTCTACGCAGCCATGATGTTGTAATTGATGCAGTATGTGGTCTGGCATTGTCATGTTGGAAAATGCAAGGTCTTCCCTGAAAGAGACGACGTCTGGATGGGAGCATATGTTGTTCTAGAACTTGGATATACCTTTCAGCATTGATGGTGCCTTTCCAGATGTGTAAGCTGCCCATGCCACACGCACTCATGCAACCCCATACCATCAGAGATGCAGGCTTCTGAACTGAGCGCTGATAACAACTTGGGTTGTCCTTGTCCTCTTTAGTCCGGATGACATGGCGTCCCAGTTTTCCAAAAAGAACATCAAATTTTGATTAGTCTGACCACAGAACAGTTTTCCACTTTGCCACAGTCCATTTTAAATGAGCCTTGGCCCAGAGAAAACGCCTGCGCTTCTGGATCATGTTTAGATATGGCTTCTTTTTTGACCTAAAGAGTTTTAGCCGGCAACGGCGAATAGCACGGTGGATTGTGTTCACCGATAATGTTTTCTGGAAGTATTCCTGAGCCCATGTTGTGATTTCCATTACAGTAGCATTCCTGTATGTGATGCAGTGCCGTCTAAGGGCCCGAAGATCACGGGCATCCAGTATGGTTTTCCGGCCCTTACGCACAGAGATTGTTCCAGATTCTCTGAATCTTTGGATGATATTATGCACTGTAGATGATGATAACTTCAAACTCTTTGCAATTTTCCTCTGAGAAACTTTTCTGATATTGCTCCACTATTTTTCGCCGCAGCATTGGGGGAATTGGTGATCCTCTGCCCATCTTGACTTCTGAGAGACACTGCCACTCTGAGAGGCTCTTTTTATACCCAATCATGTTGCCAATTGACCTAATAAGTTGCAAATTGGTCCTCCAGCTGTTCCTTATATGTACATTTAACTTTTCCGGCCTCTTATTGCTACCTGTCCCAACTTTTTTGGAATGTGTAGCTCTCATGAAATCCAAAATGAGCCAATATTTGGCATGACATCTCAAAATGTCTCACTTTCAACATTTGATATGTTATCTATATTCTATTGTGAATAAAATATAAGTTTATGAGATTTGTAAATTATTGCATTCCTTTTTTATTCACAATTTGTACAGTGTCCCAACTTTTTTGGAATCGGGTTTGTACATTTTAATATCAAAATGTTAATGTTTATGTTAGTATGTAATGTTAGTTAATGAAGTAACAAACAATGAACAGTTTTATTTTTATTAACTACAATAAGAACAAAAAAAAATTGCTCATTGTTAGTTCATGTTAGCCAATGCGTGAGATAGATGAGACCTTATTGTAAAGTGTTACTAGTTACACATTAAATGGGTGAGAAAAAATACAATGCCACAAACCAAACCAAATTTATATTAGATGCTGGGTTGTTTCAACCTAAATTTGGGTCAAATATGGACAAACCCAACCAATGGGTTAAAAATTTAATTAAAAAATTTACAACAGCTGCGTTTGTCCATATTTTACCCAAATTTGGGTTGAAACAACCCAGCATTTTTTAGAGTATAGTCTTCGACAAGCCTAAAATCTTAAACAGTATGGATATAGTGCTAATGGATACTAAATTACAAATTTTCATTTCAGTTCAAATTAACAAAAAATTAAATAATGAGTCAATACCTAATCAATCCTTCTTCCAAAACGTATTTTTTACCCTGATTCACTATGGTAAGCCTGTTATAATTGTTTAAATTTTAGACCGTCGGGATGGTTTTCGTGGGATATTTCGTACATATATCACTCACCCGTGCGTGTCTCATCATATAAATAGAGAAAACTTGCTCCGGCTACTTTGGTAGTAAAACAAAGTAGTGCATATTTTATTGGTGCTAAGATACACGAATCAGGCATAACATTATGACCACTGACAGGTATATTATCTCTTCATCACGGCACCTGCTATTGGGTGGGATATATTAGGCAGCAAGTGAAAATGTTGTCCTCAAAGTTGATGTGTTAGAAGCAGGAAAAATGGGCAAGTGTAAGGATTTGAGCGAGTTTGACAAGGGCCAAATTGTGATTGGGTCAGAGCAGCTCTTGTGGGGTGTTCCCGTTCTGCAGTGGTCAGTGTCTATCAAAAGTGGACCAAGGAAGGAACAGTGGTGAACCGGCGACAGGGTCATGGGCGGCCAAGGCTCATTGATGCACGTGGGGAGCGAAGGCTGGCCCGTGAGGTCCAATCCAACAGACAAGCTACTGTAGCTCAAATGGTTTAAGAAGTTAATGCTGGTTCTGATAGAAAGGTGTCAGAATACTTAGAGCATCACAGTTTGTTGCGTATGGGGCTGCATAGCTGCAGACCAGTCAGGGTGCCCATGCTGACCCCTGTCCACCTCCGAAAGTGCCAACAGTGGGCATGTGACCATCAGAACTGGACCACGGAGCAATGGAAGAAGGTGGCCTGGTCTGATGAATCACATTTTCTTTTACATCACGTGGATGGCCGGGTGCGTGTGCGTCGCTTACCTGGGGAACACATGGCACCAGAATGCACTATGGGAAGAAGGCAAGCCGGCGGAGGCAGTGTGATGCTTTTGGCAACGTTCTGCTGGGAAACCTTGGATCCTGCCATCCATGTGGATGTTACTTTGACATGTACCACCTACCTAAGCATTGTCCCTTTCATGGAAACGGTATTCTGGTGGCTGTGGCCTCTTTCAGCAGGATAATGTGCCCTGCCACAAAGCAAAAATGGTTCAGGAATGGTTTGAGAAGCACAACAACGAGTTTGAGGTGTTGACTTGGCCTCCAAATTCCCCAGAAAAAAATTTAATTAATTTTTAAATTTTGTCTAATGGGTATAGCTACAGTAACGTCTTCAGCTAATGTTTTGTGAGCAGTATTATTTCTCTCTTTTTTAGTTATGGGAAAGAACCATACTTCATCTGCACAGTCACACAGAGCCAAGCACAACCAAAACAATGTTCTTCTGCAAAATGCATGCAGTTTTGTTTTGAAAAAGTTACATAGTGTTCCATAGAGTTCCAATGTAACTATACATACAATTAAATGTATAGCTTTGCTATACATATAGCTTTTATATATAGAGAGTTCCTGAATATTATTTATAAAAAAATACAAAGATCCAAGTCAAATTTATTTTTATAGTGAAATTCACAATATGCATTGTTTCAGAGCAGGTTCACAGGAAAATATTGCTTTAATATGATATCCAAGTTATGAGAACACAGTGTTATTTTTTCAGTGCTTTGTTTCCATATTTCAACCCAATCTTTTTTTATTCTTCTGTCAAATAATGCATATACTTCAGCTTCCTTCCTGTTTAATGTTCATTTGCATCGTTGGAGGGCATTTACTCTGTGCAGCTGTGTTCCAGATGTGCGTCATTATGTCTGCAGCAGCTGCTGACATGCAAATTACTGGAGAAAGAAGGTGCTACAAATTTATTCCGTTTTTTTAAGTGTGTAAATATGACTTAATCAGTCGCCCTCCACATGTTCTCCCTCTCTCTCTCTGTCTCTCTATCCTGCTGTCTCCCTGTTCTCCAGGTAAGCTAGGCACTAAAATAGAGCTCATAATTTCAGAATAAGACAGACTTAAACAGCCTCTGACAGCCATTTCCAGCATCTTTTCCCAAGATGCTTTGCTTCACAAGTAAATGGCCTCTCTCTGACATTTACTGCCATTTACTCGCCTGTATGAAATGCGAATGGGTCGATCTCTCTTTGTGAACCAGTGACAACCACAGCAAGAAGTAAACCTTGTTTTGGAAACCAAAGACAGGAAATAGGACTCTTTCAGAGCCCGACAGACAGTCCATATATTTAACCTAGTTTAACGAGTCTGCTCCCAGAACAAAAATATGTTATTTACAGATATTTCGACACATATTACAGTGCTACATAGGAAATGTGGCATCTTCGTACGTAAATGCGATCAAATAAATGTGTTTTTGTTTGTGTATTTGTGTGTAGGCAATACAGAATTATTATCTCTTGTAAATCAAGAGCATTGTCGTCTTTTATGACCACACTACAGTGCCGTAAGATGTTTTTCTTCTTGTCTTCTTGTTTCTAGGTCACTGTCTCATTGGTTGTTGCTATTCCAGCTATTAGGAGGTTGGAATATCATAAAGGGTTTGATACTTCCTGCTGACATGGAAATCTCTCTCTCTCCATGAGTTAAGTCCTCCTTTTCCCCTTCCTCTCTAACTCCTCCACCTCTGTGACGTCTGAAACGTGAGCTGTAATTTCATCCGTGAGTTTGAGCAAATCTTAAAGATGAGGAGCACCTCCTGTGACTTTTGTTTTCTTTTTCTCTGAGTTAAAGTTAAAGAGTCATATTACCATTCAAAGGTTTGCGGTCAGTAAGATTTTTTAGTTAAATAATTAATACTTTTTAAAAACTAGCAAGGATGCATTAAATTGACCAAAAGTGACATTAAATACATTTATATTGTTACAAAAGATTTCTATTTCAGATAAATCAGTTCTATTCCTTAAAGAATCCTGACATTACATATATATATACAGTATATATATACACACACATACAGTGCTGCTTGAAAGTTTATGAACCTCTTGCAGAATCTGTGAAAATGTGAATCATTTTAACAAAATAAGAGGGATCATACAAAATGCATGCCATTTTTTATTTAGTACTGTCCTGAATAAGTTATTTTACATAAACGATGTTTACATAAATTCCACAAGACAAAAAAAATAGCTGAATTTATATGACCCAATTCAAAAGTTTATGAACCCTTGATTCTTAACACTGTGTGTGTTTACCTGGATGACCTATGACTGTTTTTATGTTTTGTGATGGTTGTTCATGAGTTCCTTGTTTGTTCTGAGCAGTTAAACTGCCCAATATTCTTCAGAAAAATCCTCCAGGTCCCAAAAATTCTTCAGATTTCCAGCATCTTTTGCATATTTGAACCCTTTCCAGCAGTGACTGTATGATTTTGAGATCCATTTTTTCTCACCGAGGACAGTTGAGGGACTCAAACACAACTTTTAAAAAAGGTTCAAACATTCACTGATGCTCCAGAAGGAAACACTATGCATTAAGAGCCGGGGGGTGAAAACTTTTGAATTTGAAGATCAAGGAATATTGTACTTAATTTGTCTTCTGGCAAACATTTAAGTGTCTTCTGTTGCTTCCGAAGGGCAGTACTAAATGAAAAAAAAAAAAAAAAGAAGATATTTAAACAAAATAAGAAAAATTTGGACATCTTTATCCTGTTCAGAAGTTTTCACCCCCGGCTCTTAATGTATAGTGTTTCCTTCCGGAGCATCAGTGAATGTTTGAACCTTTTTTAATAGCTGCGTTTGAGTCCCAGTGTGAAAAGACGGATCTCAAAATCATACAGTCACTGCTGGAAATGGTTCAAATATGCAAAAGATGCTGGAAATCTGAAGAATTTTCGGGACCTGGAGGATTTTTCTGAAGAATATTGGGCAGTTTAAGTGCTCAGGACAAACAAGGAACTCATGAACAACCATCACAAAACAAACAAACAGTTGTGGATCATCCAGGTAAACACACACAGTATTAAGAATCAAGGGTTCACAAACTTTTGAGTGGGATGTTTTTATAAATTCAGCTATTTTTTTTGTCTTGTGGACTTTATGTAAACATTTTTTATGTAAAATATCTTACTCAGGACAGTACTAAATAAAAAATAACATGAATATTGTTTTATCCCTCTTATTTTGTTAATTTTTTTCACATTTTCACAGATTCTGCAAGGGATTCACAAACTTTCAAGCCACACTGTATCTGTATATATATATATGTATGTATATATATATATATATACACACACACACACACACACATCATTTTTTTCATGATATTTTTCCTCTGAGGTCAATGTTCAATGTTTTTAGTGCCAAATCCAGTCATAGTTTTCCACACTCTCTCTCTGCCTGACCTTTACAATTGAACAGACTGTTATTTGTGACTGCGCCTTTAAGATGTCTATGTCTTTTACATGCAAAATGAGTAATAGAGCCTTGTTGCGTTGATTAAAAAATTAGATTAGGTAGGTAAATAAAGTACATTGTTAATTATAAAAGTAAATTAGTAAAAAAGGTTAGTTCAAAGTTGACTTTAAGGACAGCTTCAGCCATGTGATGCTGCCTTGGAAACATTCAAGAGTAAAATGCCTCACTACCATGACTCCCTTCTCCTTCAAAGGGCAAAAATTCAGTCTACAAAATTGTACCTTTAGGGGTACAACAGCTTGTCACTGGGGCAGTAACCTTAAAAGGGCAACTTTGTACCTTATCTACACCTAAAATGTGTATTTTAATACCTTAATACGTACCCTTAAAGTACTACTATGAACTTTTACAGGTAAACATTTACAATTTTACAGTGTAGCGGGTTCACAAACAGGGAAGAAGAGCTGAAAATGTATGTTTTTTTTGTACCTCAAACTTTGTAACTTGCTTATTACCTTGTGGAGTTGCTGAACATTGATAAATACAAAAGCAATCTGCTTCTCAGTGTTCAGTGCGTACATCGGCAACAATAAAACACCTAAATGTGTGGGATTTTTTTTGTTTGTTTTGTTTCAAAAGTTTTAGTTATCTGTAAGTTGTATACAAAGCAATGTCTTCATGTACAGCGTCATGTCTCTCTTTAAACCCAAATACATTGTAAATTATTCAGGCTACAACATCTTCCACCAGGAAAACACAATACTAAAACAATCCCATTGATTCAATTTTTTTAAAAACACAAGCCTACTGTAATTGAATTATTACAAACATTTCTGGCTGCCTTACTGGCTTTTAAAAAGCTAAATTTGCTCTTTTAATAATGAATAAGTCTGTCTTAGATAAATATTTTAATGATCTTAATAAATTATCAGGCTGATCAAAGAGCCACGGAATGCTCAAGTGTCCCAAAATGTCTGTTCATCCCTGTTTCTCAGATGATGAAGGTGAGGAAAGACAGTAGAAGTAAGTGAGAGAAAAATAGCAAGAGTACATCAGGTTAGAAAGAAAGAGTATTGAGAGAATAGAGGTATAAAGTAATTGGGGAGTTGAGCTGATGGAAATGGAGGGATCAGGAGAGAGAGATGAGCTCATTTGGCGGCGAGAAAGAGGGAGGAGTTTGATTACAGAGACATTTTCTACCCTCTCTCTCTCTCTCTCCATCTATCCATCCATCTCACACACTCATACTCTGCCAAGGGAGCTGAACAGACGTATCTGGGAAAACAAACATGAGGGATTATATGCCACAGAAACACACATGCACAGACACAAATCAAAACAAACAAACCGAAAAGAGTTTTCCTGATGGAGAAGAAACAGGAAATGGATGCAGAAATTATGCACGATGGGGAAAGACTGAAATATAAATGCAAAGCTGCCATGACAACAGGTGGATAGACACATAGCATCCTTGATTCATAGTTAAAGAGTTTGAAAGTCTCAAATGATCAGTATCACACTCACATGATCAGCTTTTCTCTCTCTTTGCACCATTTTTCTCTTCTTTTAGTCCTGTAAAATAACACCAACAACCCCTCCCCCCTTTCCTTCTGGACTCGGAGTCAAAAGTAATTTATACTGACTGACAGCTCCTGACAAACAGAGTGAGAGAGAAAGACAGAGAGAAAAACAAAAAGAGGGGGAGGCTTGGTGGAGGTGAGAAGATGAAGTATCGGATTTGTTTGGTCACAATAAGAGATTAGGAATATATGAGAGAGGGCTGACTAAATTCTGATTGGATGAGGGGAAAAAAAAAGCTTAAATGAAAAATATTAATGTTGCCTTGGAAACAAATAGAAATTAAGTTGAAGTATTAAAATGACTAAAACTAAACTAAAATTAAATGAAAACTGAAAATATAAAAAGCTAATTCAAAATATTAATAAATTCCACATAAATAACACTGGTTAATACTTCATGTACACCCACCTGTGACTGCACATCTTGGACAATTCCATTATATAAAGTTTCTCGTTTTTGCAAGGGAATGCAAAGTTGTAATTTGCGAGAGAACACAAAAGCATTGACAAATAATTTCTCCTCAATCTTGTATCTTTTTCCTTCATCATGTCCCATTAGGGGCTTAAAGAGCTTTCACGCATGTTGTTCAAAATAAAAGTCTCGCATCAAAAGAAAACAGAATTACATTTGTTGTTGTTGTTTCTTCTTTTGCTCTCTTCTTTTTGCACACTCCAGTTGAGACCCAACAGTTGAGAATCACTGGTTTAAATGACATAAGGAAGAATAAATGAGGTTTTTTCTATGATACAGTTTAAGTTTGAGGCATTTAGTTACATTATCATCTAGCTCCATCCAAAATCAGTTTTTTGAGCAAGTACATAACCAGCAGTGTTCAAAACTATCTCCTTACATTAGCCTGATTTACAACGGTAAGCTTGTAATAATTTTTTATAATTCGGATGGTACTGGTGGGTTTCCATAGGAAATTCGAACATGCAGCCATTTGTCTTTGGTTCATTATGTCACGTCTGATGAAGAAGGAGTCCCAGCTAGTAGGTTGTATGGCAGACATGTTACTTACTTGTTCAGATGACATTTTTCGGTGAAAATTCTTTTTTTGGTCATACTTCCAAGACTACAATCTGTGATTCCGAAGTACAGTATCCACACCACATGTGGTGATTGACAGAAAACATTAGATTAATCCATGCTGAGGAGCCGTGCCGATGCACAACCCATGTAGATGATAATTCCGCAAATAATTGCAATTGCAGGTTTCAAACAGAGATGGTGACAAAGAGGCAAAACTTATGGACTGCAGCTTTAAAGGGGACCTATTATGCAAAATTCACTTTTGCATGGTGTTTGGACAAAAATGTGTGTTGGCAGTGTGTGTACACAACCACCCTATAGTGATAAAAATCCACGACTCCTTTTTTTTTAATCCCCATAAATCATAAGCAGTGTCTCAGAACAAGCCGTTTCCAGATCCCTGGCAGTGTGACGTCACAAAAGCCACAGGCCCCGCCCACGAGTGTTGACAGACACTGCCGTTTGAACATAGAACTGCCCTGAGCGCGTTCACAGCGAGTTCGCCATTGCTGCACTGAGGAGAATGTGTCCCAAGCGTTTTAGGTGTTCTGTAGCTGGATGGATTAATCCACATAGCTCTCTCCATTTACTCCCGAAATTGCTGAAATAGAGGTGGATTAACTTGGTTTTCCAGGAAAATGCTCCCTCAGTTCTGTCAAAATTCTTTTATGTCTGCGCGAATCATTTCACACCGGACTGCTTTGTGAACGAATATCAATACAAAGGGACAATACAAAACAGACTGTGCTAAAATGTGCTACTCAAGGATATATAAGTAAAAACTGTTCGTGATCCAGCTTACAGCCTCCAGAGTGATACTGGATACGGCAGTAATGAAGGTGAGAGCACTTTATTAAAGTTCATCTGAGTTTATTTACGGATATAAAGTTTATTAAGCACCACCCGAAAGGCATAAGGTCTTTATATATTTGTAAACTGTTAGTTGTAACGAGTATTTTTGTGTTCTTCGCTATGTATGTTGGTGATGATAATACAAGGGAAAGAAAGAAAGTGTATGGATAATATTTTAATAGTGTTTTATTAAGCGCTTACAGTGATTTTCTAGAGTGAAAACAGATGCTTCATCTTTTGTGTGAAGTACCATAAATGTCATAAAACCAAAACTCATCTGTATAGTTTTGGCCATCATTCGGAAGGTACAACAGGCTTGTAGTAATATAGTGGATAAAAACAAGGAGACAATATAAGTTATAACCGTAATTTCACTAAATTATACCTGTTTTATCTCCATGCAGCACATATTCGCAGTTTCTGACATTACAGTGCATCCTAACTGAATCCTGACAGGGGAGAACGAGCTCTTGAAGCTCCGCCCTCTTAGGCCAGTGCAGCAGCTCATTTGCATTTAAAGGGCCCACACTGAAACGGCGCGTTTTTTGCTCAACCACTAAAAGTGGCAATTTTAATATGCTATAAACAATGATCTGTGATGTATTTTGAGCTAAAACTTCACATACACACTCTGGGGACATCAGAGACTTATTTTACATCTTGTAAAATGGGGCATAATAGGTCCCCTTTAAACAATAGCCTATATAATAAAAATGCTTGTTTGGATTATTAGTAAGATCTTGTTTTTTTTTTAATTGTATGTTGCCACTGTTTTATAAAAGTTGTGCATTACAGTGATTTTACCACAGTAAACATTACTCCACATCATGCCTAATGAGACTTCTAAACTGTGGTAAAATCACAATAACAGTGCACTGATTTTTAGTTCTAGCAATATTTAGTTCTAGAAACAATTTTCACTCAGAAATTGCTAGTAAATGTAACAAACAATTACAAAGGAACAAGAAGTAATACGTTGAAGTAAATATGAAATTTTGAAGTAGAAAAAATGAAAAAGTATTTTCTTGTAAAACACACTCCAATAATCTTTTATTTAGAACTTCAAAAAAAAAAAAAAAGAAAAAAAAAATTTTTTTTAATTTTTTTTTTTCTTGCAGTGTGATGCACTGCCCCTCTTGGCTTATATGCTAAATGCCAGTAAACCCTTTTGCATGGAAGATCACAGACCTTCAGAATTCAGATCCTGGAAGAGATGAACCGAACAGACAGATAAACACAAAACAAACGAGTACATGGGTTTATCCAAGGCCACTTGCCTCCATTTAGAAGAGAAATGGCATGATCAGACCGGAGAGAGAGAGAGTATCTGAAATGATTAAAGATAAGTTACCCCCGGCCTGAGCACTCATTGCCCCTTACTTCTCCCACAAGACCTCTGGACTCATCCGTTCCTTCCCTGTGGTGCCTAGAGCCGCTGCTGCATCACAGCAATAATTCAAAAACACAGACCCGGAGACTCATTTTGAGTACAAAGATACTACGGGAGCAGAAAGAAACACAGGGAAACAAATGCCATGGGTTCAGTTCACAGAGAACACCTTGAATGCACCGTAAAAGTGATTGATTGTAAATGTGGATATGTAAGTGATCAAAAGCAGAAAGACTGGATTGTGTGAGATGAGTCCCCGTGGCCAGTTGAAGGCTAAGCTTCCCCCACCCCAGTCTCTATCGGCTCCGGCCCGTTTTCTGAAACATCAGTGCTGTAGATCAGCCTGTTTAAATGAGTTAGAAATATTTAACAGCAATCAAAGCTCACAGAGCCACCGGCAACCAAAACACTCAATGAAAACATTATCATATATGCAGATTATTCTCCCTCTGTTCCTCTTGTTCTTTCCTTGACCTCGTTTATTTTCTTGTCTCTGCTGCTTTTTATTCAACTCTCAGTGGGTGAATCTCACGAAAGCAGTCGGGAAAGTATTGTTGTAACCTTTACGATTTGTTGCATTGTGACAATATTTTCATGATAGTTAAATAGGTACTTCACTGCTGGCAAAATGGGCTTTTTTTATAAAACTTGGCTGCCTATACAGGAGAAAAGGCGATTTTTTTTATTTTTATTTTTTATGTCTGTGCTACCTGACTGGATAAAACGGGAAAAAAGGCTGTTGTTCCGTTTTGCCAAATAGGTAGGAAAACTTCAACACCATTAAAGTACTGGGCATGCTGCCATCAAAGGCCACCAGTCTGCTATGGATACACTTGACCAGAGTCAAATTCTGCCTTGCTTTAGTAGGAAATACTTCTTAGCAAACTTTAAGACATAATGGAGTCAACTTGTATTGTTCCTTGGAATTCGAAGAGTAATTGTTTAGTGGGAGTGAGTTACCTTTCCAGATCCAGAGTGTTGTAGGTAGTGGCTACAGCCTGCAAAGAAATGTAAATATGTAGAGAACGCCACAACAGGAAATCTGAAAAAACTCCATGTTTGTAGTCAACATTTCAAACTGAATGACCATGAACACAGTGTTTTTGGCCAAACAGAGGGGGAAACTGAAAGAAACTGCTGTTCTATCAGTTTCACCCAATGCAAAATGCTGTCACATACAGGTAAGAAAGCTGCTGCCATAGTATTTTTTTTTTTTTACCAAAATGTTGTTTAAAGAGTAGACAGTACAATTTTCAGTAATAAACCAACCCTTACAGTTACTGTTCGCTTAATAACCCTCTGTCGATCCGACTGTCCATAGGCGGAAATTCAAAAATGCGGAAGTATAGCCCTGGAGCTGTTAAAATTCTGCTGGATGATGTGTTTTGCATCATCCGGCAGATTTTTGCTGACAAATAAATGTGAATTTCTCGGCCCAGGTAACATGGAGAATGAATAAANTGTGAATGTCCCACTTCAGGTCCTGTGAGATGGTGGTGCCCAGGAACCTGAATGACTCCACTGCAGTCACAGTGCTGTTCATGATGCTGAGTGGGGGGAGAGCAGGGGGGTTTCTCCTGAAGTCCACGATCATCTCCACTGTCTTGAGCGAAAATAATAACCCTCTGTCGATCCGACTGTCCATAGGCGGAAATTCAAAAATGCGGAAGTATAGCCCTGGAGCTGTCAAAATTCTGCTGGATGATGTGTTTTGCATCATCCGGCAGATTTTTGCTGACAAATAAATGTGAATTTCTCGGCCCAGGTAACATGGAGAATGAATAAACACCACTTCCCCAACTGCAGTTGCAACACAGGCTCACTGGAAATACTGAGAATGTAATGGTGTTCAAATTTGCTATCCTGTTCTGCATTGTTTTCTTTTGAATCTGTGGGGAAATATGAGATATTCCAGATATGAGATAAAAAGACCATTATTTCTTTAAATTAAAATAAATCTCTTTTCTTAGTCCATATTTAATTTCATGACAATTAAGCACATAGTAACATTACATATAATGCATAAACTATAATGCAAAAACAAAAAACAAAAAAAACAATTAAATCGCTGAATACACTTGTAAAGTACAATTATAACTACACATCATGGTGGTATTTGTTACAAAATTTTAGTATTCTGAATTTTTTAAAATGTGTTGCTTGATTCTATAGAATCATGATTCTATAATTCTATTTTTAAGACCCATATTTTATTAAATGGGTCTGTTATCTGTGCACTTATTCTGCTTAGAAAAATCCAATAAAGAAAATTTCAAAAGTGTTGAATAGGATGATTTTAATTATTGTATTTTGCAACAAATATCAGGAGGAATGCATTTAGTAGTCATGTAAATTGTCACAACAAAAAACTAAATCTTATACGGTATGTGGTGGTGCCCCAAACATGATTTTTTTTTTTTTTAAATAAATAAATAAATNAACATGATTTAAAAAAAAAAAAAAAATAAATAAATAAATAAATATATTTTTCACAAACTACTACAGCAAAGTTGAGTGAGTTCGACCTCACACATACAGTACTAAACTATAAATTGCTTTGAATAAATGTCTGCAATTTGGAAATTATTTTTTCATTGTTTTTTAGATTAAAATATTCTACATGAGATTCACACATATTTTTGCTTTTACAAGAGAAATAAGACCCATCGTTCCTTTAAATTTATTCTCTCCTCAGTCCATATTTCTCACTCCTCTCTTCCATCATTCCTTCCTCTCCATGATCCCTCTGTTCCGTTAATCTCCTGCTGCTTCCTGCCCATCATCTCAGCCAAACCCCAAAAGAGTGCTGCACACATGCCACACATTCACACTTACACACACACAGATCTGTGACCTGCTGTCTTAGTAAACACTGCTGCAGTCATCTGTTGAACCGCAAGATTTTGAGAGAGAGAGAGAGAGAGAGAGAGAGAGAGAAAGAGAGACAGTCAGAAAGAAAATGGATAATTAACACCAAGGGCATAGAATTTATAGGGACTCATATTCCTAATTTCCAGTGACTACTGAATTGTCCCTAGAAATTTTGACCAAATTTATGTAACGACTGTTGTTTTAATTTTGGCCGCATCTGAAATGATTCATACAATTGACATTACCCGAGTTAAATTGGCATGAAACAGAAGTTGTAATAATCTTTCTCCACAATGATTAAGAAACCTTAAAGACAAGAGTGTATTAGCATAAAGTCACCATCGAAATTCTCATTATTTTATGGAATATTGCAGTATTTATTTAAAATGATTTATCCGTGCACATCATTATTTCTTTAAAAATTCATGTGTACTGATCATTTTGAAGCAAATTAACTTCCCCTCTCTTTTCTCTGATGACGTGTGTACTGGCGTGAGGGCGGGGCGTCCTGTCACTCACATGACATCACAGCAATAGCAAACCACACCCATCCAACCATCCAATCAATTCCCGATTGACAAAATCAAGTCCTGGCCAACATTTTTTATTGGTCGAGAAGCCGTTTCACTTGGATAAACATCACAATAGGGAAGAAAAGACTATTGCAACTTTTGTTTCATGGTGACTTTAAAGGCTTTAGTTGACATGAAATTGTGGTCATAAACACAAAAAAGGTTGGCCTGAACTGCTTTTATGTCCCCATTCATGTCAAAATCAAACCTACGCACTTGACTGACGCACTAAACAAAAAAAGAAAGAAAAAAAAAACAGAAAGCATGTTGTGGAGACAGTGAGAGCAGGTAAACATATGGCAAAGAGGAGGCAGGAACAGACAGAAACAGGGGAAAATGACAGGAATATTTTTGAACAGTGAGAACAAAACATGGGACAAAGGAAGGAGAAGGTGTCAATGACAGAGAAAGGAAGGGGGGGCGAGTCAGCAAACGAGATACGCTCATTCGCTCACGAGACAAACTGAGTGAGAGAGAGAGAGAGGGAGGGAGAGGGAGAGCGCAAGCCACTATCATTCGTTCCTGACTCCACACGGGAACACACCATCCCTGGAACACGGAATCAGGCAGGCTGGGAACGGAGAAACAGGAATGCACTGGGACGAAAAAACTGAGGAGAATAAAGATTACCTGCCATCTGTTGGTCTGCCTCACTCATCTGTCATCCACTGTCACTTTTTCTTTTTCTGAGGAGAACTTCTTCAGAGCCTCCAGTGAAAACACATACATATAGAGATATATCTATAACAATCCTATACATATATCAATATACAGTATGCCTGTTTTCATAAACAGCGTATGGGTAAGCCGATGGATTCAGATTCTACGCTTCAGAAGCATTTCCTCCGTTGTAGGAAGCTGATCTGTTGCATTCTGAGACGTGTGCATCTGCACCGTGCATTTTGCCTCATCCACATGGAGAAATACAGACACAGAGAGGGAGCTTAGAGCAGGTGCTTTGGAAGCTGGATTAGGTGTGCTGTTGAGACTTTTAGTGTGTGTGAGCGTTTTGTGTTTTGTGTGGGGTTTCTAAGTGAAGAAACCGAGGAGCTGTAATGCTGAGACCCTCTTTTTCATTCTCTCTCTCTCTCTCTCTCTCTTTCTCTGTGTGTGTGTGTGTATGGTAGATTCAGAAGGACAGCAAAGGAAAGAGAGCTGCAAAATGATAGAAAAAAATAAGAAGAGGCCCCAAAGAAGCCACACAATCCCAGAGGAAAATGTGTCGATGTTGCTCAGAGGTTGCTATTTTATAGCTCAGGAGACTTCTCACTGTTTGTTTGAGTAGCAACTTTGTCACAGATGTTTCTGTTAAAATTTATTTGGAGAAATAAACAAAGTAAAACGTAATGTGAGTAGTGTAGATTTTGATTACAAATGAGTTTGAGCTCATTGCAGACTTTGGTGTCTTGGTCGAATCAGAGCACATTTTGAGACAATGTTTCAAAATCTCTTTTGAAACTCTCCTCAGGAGAAGCATCTGAGCAGCTGGAGTCCTCCATTTAATGGAGACTGTGGTCTAGGAGAAAGAATGGAGATGTTAAATAGATCTCATTTGTGATTTCTCTTTGGGGACTGCAAGTATGTTTGTGAGCGAGAGAGAAGCAGAGAGAATATCTGATCAAAAGTGCCCAATGTGAGATACAGCTGCATGTTCACACACAGAACAGAGTTCTGCAGATCAGATCAGCCCTGTTATTTTGAGATAAAATGTGTTTTGGCTCCTAATTTATATTGATATATTTAGACCAATAACTATATATTCTGATTAACATCTACGTTTTCACACTTAGTATAAGGTGAAATATATTTGGGACGGAATATATTTGTATATATATATTCAGACATATAACATTATATTAGGAGAAATCTTTAATCTTTTTCTTAGGAGAAATCTTTAATCTTTTTTTTTTTTTCAACTAGAGTCTACAAACTAAAACTAGAGTGTATGACAATATGTTTGGTGTTTTGTCACAGGGGACAGAACTGAGCAGAAGGAAGACACCTTGATTGTGAAAACAAAAGCGTCAGGAGGACTAAAGAACAACAGATATTCCTTTGAGGGAACAGAACAGTGGAAAACACAGAATGACTTGTAGATTACCTACGAACTGTAGCGTGAGGCATCTCTTCCTTGCTGGCATCACGCAATGTTCGGTAGGACAAAGATCACGGATAAGGCTTGATTCCAACGCCGTGATTCCTTCAGGCTTCTGAATTGGAATTCTACCAAGTGCTGTTTTTTTTTCTCGGGCCACGAAACAGTTTGTCTCAAGGTGAGATCCTTGAATCTGGAGTCTCTCCAAAGGGGAGGAATCTTGTTCGCTCTCGCTCTCTCCCTGTAGTGAGGACAACAGCGAGCATGTTGTGTGCTGAAGTGGAGTGTAAAGCTCTCCGTCTTGTTCACTGATGAGGGCTGCTTTCCCTGTATCAGCTTGCCGTTCTCTTAGGAGCCGGACAACAAGTCAGCAATAAACCTGCTCTAAACTTGGAGACATAACTCTTTGCTCAGCAAACTTGCTTTTTTGGTTCACATTAACTACACTCCACTAGCTTAATTTTCCCCAGTGGCACTGTTGCTTTTTTGGATACGCATTGTGGGATTACTAAAGAGGACCATGGCTGCCTCACACCTGTTTTTGAATGTGTTAACTGCTATTTTGCTGTTGAGCTACGTTTCTTACGGTCAAAAATCCAACACTGCCAGCACAGGTGTGGAAGCCACCAATCGGACGGCTA
This sequence comes from Anabarilius grahami, assembly GCA_003731715.1. Taxonomy (NCBI): domain Eukaryota; kingdom Metazoa; phylum Chordata; class Actinopteri; order Cypriniformes; family Xenocyprididae; genus Anabarilius; species Anabarilius grahami. The sequence continues at coordinate 797,061 of RJVU01049122.1, read as the reverse complement.
CTCCGTCTGGTGCTCCGGAGGTCACTCTTGCGACCCCGGGGTCAGACGCAGAGGAAATCCCGTCAGTCGGGAGCCGTTGTTGGGGTTACTACGACGTGATGGGGCAATGGGATCCTCCGTTTAACTGTAACGCGGGAATCTACCTGTTCTGCTGCGGCTCCTGCTTCTATCGATTTTGCTGCCAGTTCAAGGTCCACAGCCTGGACCAGACGTCTTGTTCCAACTACGACACGCCGGTGTGGGCCAACACTGGCAAGCCGGCAGCTCCGGTGACGGATGTCCAAGAGGAACCGGATCGAGACCGCACTCACATGATCGTGTACATAATATGTGGAGTGGTGGCCATCATGGTGTTGGTTGGGATCTTCACCAAACTGGGCCTGGAAAAAAGTCAAGGAGGACAGACGGACATGACAAACTCCAGGTGAGTGGGTGTAAGGATGACTTCATAGCTCAGAGGTTGTTCGTTAATGAAGTTCTCTGATATGTCTCATTTAAGTATCAACTTTGCATTAGATTTTGCATCTGAAATTACTTATAAGCAATAAAAATGTTGACATGCAGTCAAAATACAGAGCTGTAAAAAATAAACATTTTGATCTTGGTACACTGAAATATCTGACTTTCTATTGTACACTTTTGCAACTTGGCAAATCTGAGCACAGTTTGAGATGTCTTCTGAAACTGTAGAGGAAGCACATGTGAGGTTGTTTTTCTCAGCGGAAAAATCTGAGAAGGAGATTCAGGCAAAATCTCCAAAATCTCCTCGTGTGCATAGGAGAACCATTTTGAGTTTCATAAAGAACTTTTGGTTGCACTTTATTTTAGGGTCTTTTAACTAGTTGCTTATTAGCATGCATATCAATAGAATATTGGCTATTTATGAGTACTTATTAAGCACATATTAATGCCTTATTTTGTATGACCTTATTCTACATTCTTAATCCTACCCAATACCTGAACTTAACAACTACCTTACTAACTATTAATAAGCAGTAAATTAGGAGTTTATTGAAGGAAAAGTTGTAGTTAATAGTTTATATGTGTTCCTTATACTACTTTTTATCATCTTCACTCTTAAAAGTAAAGGTTCTTTACTTCCATCTATGGTTTCATGAAGAACCATGAACAACAGTTTTGTGTTGGCACATAGGAGGTTATTGAGATTATTAAAATATTCTTCACACCAAGAACAAATGGTTCTTTTAAAAATTGTTTACTGAACTGTTCTTTGGGGAACTCATACCTGTAATTGTTTTTCTATGGTATCATTTGGAACATTTATTTTTTAAGAGTGTTGGTCTTTAGAAAACTCTCTATATACTAATACTCACGCCAACACGGCAATCTAAAAAACATGTAATGTAACATCAAGAACTTTTTTTAACCTCAAAGAACCATAAAGCCAGTTCAATATATAGTTTTTAGAACCTTCTATTATTCTTGATAAGACAAGAGATCTTTCTTGAATATTAAGGTTCTGCAAAGAACCAAGGAACAACCACAGAGAGGACCAAACATCTGAGACCACTAGTGAAAAAGCTTCTATTTTGGAAATGCAAATGTTTTTCATTACAAATTATATTCTTAGCATAACAATTTGAGTTAAAACCTGAAAGATATGTCTTAATATTTTGTATATTCTTTAAAGACAGCAGCTCTTGAGTTGCATAAATTCTACAAGTTTGTATAAAACCTGATATTCATGTCTCCTGCATAATTTAAGATGATTCAAAGAGATTATTCGTGCTTTAGTGGAATTAAGGACATCTGACTGTCTGTACAAAGTCACATAATCACTGTCACAAATTTGCCTATTTGATTAGTAACATAGAAATAGGGAATAATCTGAAATATTACTACATCCTTTTACATCATAACTTTTCACTGTTATACATATTTCAAAATCATTTTCAGTGTGGTCTCAGACATTTGCACCCCAAAGTATTTCTAAGATCATACGTTCATGTTTATTTCTCAGATCTCAGATTTTGTTTGAGTGAAACTATACAGTACTGGCTGCAATCAGTTCAAAAGAAGAAGCACAATGAAAAATTTAAATTGTTCTACTCCTCTATTATGTGTTCTGACTATATCATGTATGTAAAAAAAAAGAGAAATAACAATTTTAAAGCACTCAAAACCATCATAATGTAAATAAAGTTGACACTTTGGTCTTTGCGGCACGAGGGGATGCGGAGCGCTGTCCTCCGGGGGTGGGAAGAGTGGGACGTCAGTCCAGCTATCTGTCTCTCATCCGTAATGTGGCATGGCAGACAGACACCACCATGATTTAATGAGGGCTATTGATAAGGGCTGGAAGCATGCCATGCCTGAGATAGAAAGTGTGCGTGAGAGAGAACGGATGATAGATTATCTGCTGTTTGATGATTTTAGGGGGTGGGTAAAAACAAATCTTTTACGGTTTGTGACGGAATAAAAAAGTCGCATGGCACAGAGGTTTCTGAATGTATTCAAGTTTTTGAGAGTTTCTCTTGGTAAGGACGTACTTGGGTTCCAGTACACACAGGAATTGTGTATGTGTGTGCACAATGACACAGACAGTGTTGGAAGGGCAAGCTAGCGACATGTTGTAATTTAACACGATTTATCATAGAAAAGCTTAATGAGGCTCGATAAATGGGTGCCAAAAGTAGCAAATATAGTGTGTGTGTCATAATGGCACAACTAAACGTATATAGTGTGTGTTGGGATGAAATACAAAGGCACATCGAGGAGAGCGAGAGAGTGATTCTATTGACTAGCTCTGAAAATCCAATGAGGCCAACATGACTGGATTCATCCAACACAAACATCAGCCAGTATAGAGTCCAACGTGCTCACAAACACACATCCACAAAGCCCATCCTATGCCACTGACCTTTTAAAATTGCAGGGTCAGAACAGTGACTAATGACTGGTGAAATGTCTAGAAACCGAAATGATGTGCTTCATTTGGGTGTGCGAATGCACGTGCGCTCTGAGCAAACAGACCGTGCCGGATTGAGTCCTTCAGGCTTTACGTTTTTATGCATAATCTGACCTTTAATAATTACCTTCAGTGTATTTGAAGGGCGTATCATATGCAAGTACGTTTGCAAACTGCGTGTTCGCTGCAGTGGGTTTGTTTTTCATGTGTAAAATCAGTCCAATTCAGCATGAAATGACGAGTGATGGTTGGACTGTACAAACACGCTGCTTTCTACTTGTATTATTTTTATGTGCATGCTTGACAAGTCTCTTGGTCGGACATGCTGAGTTTTACCAAGACAGAGCGAGTAAACAGAGGCCGAGAGAGAGTTTGTGTGTTTACCAAGTAAACATGGTACGTCCGTGCTGAGTGCTTCTGTATTACATGATCATCCCGGCAATAATGGACGTGGCTTCTTGATGTTTTTTTAATGTCTAAAATGTGTGAACATGCAAATAAAGAATCACATTAAGAGGCTGGGAGAAAAGAAAGAGCATGAGAAAGGACAAAATTAAGGGCAGAATCTAAGTTTTTAATGAGCGTGTCCTCGGTAAACACACACACACTGTACCAAGATGCCTGATTTCTATTTTAAAGTCGGCATCAGATTGGACCTTATTTACTTTCTTTATATATGTATTGGTTACAGTTTATTTCGACAGTTCACTTTAGACATTCTTCTAACTGTAAGTGTAACTTTGCAACTACATGTCAACTAATATTAATTTGCAACTGTGCATGCCAACTAATTTTGTTAGGTAGTTGACATAGTTGCAAAGGGTAGTAGAATCGAATGTCTAAAGTGGACCATCGAAATAAAGCGTAACCCATGTAGCTGCCAATTTTCCAGGAGTTAGCCATAATAGCAAATATTGGTGAACTTGAAAAAATAGTTACCATCGGCTATGATGCCCTCGAGGACTAACTTTACCTTCAGCCTCCATGTCCTGGTCAAAATTTCTGTTTTCAGCAGGTGAAGGTGAACGGGTCAAGGTTTGTCTGGTTAGCATGGTCCAGTTAACCCCTGGTGGTTGATGTCGTAACTACACCATCTGGTTCAACAGGACATCTTTCACCAGTGATGTCCATTCAAAAGTATAGCTGTGTATTCTGACAAAATACAAATTTTGCAAGCAACATATTACAAGTATTTCATTATATTATTGTATATAGTTTTTCCACTGGCCAGTTTTTGGAAGGCTCCTAAAAGTATGAAATGGCATGTGGCAATCAATTCCTGACGGTTTCAAATGGTGAATGTCATTGTAACCTCCTAAAACTGGCACATTGTACCAGCGTAGTTCATATCAACAACACATTAAAGATCTTCCAGATGGAAATGCACACTGAATGTACATTGGAGGACCTTGTGGTTCATTTTATGGATAAAACTCAAAACAGATTTCTCTTTCTCTCATTTCATAGAGTTTTTTGCTAGTCTATATTTAGCTTTACTGACCAACACACTTGGGCCACAGAATACAGTTGTGTGGCATTAAAAATGCATTACGACTTCTGATAGAGATGATTCCCAAAGCTGGCCCTGGAACTATGAATGCACTAGACAAACAAACACCTCAGTGAGGCAGAAACCAGCGGGAGATGTCTCACAGGCCCTTCCTTACAAACCTCATGAATACAGAGAAACCTGCTGCACTTTATTTACCCACAAGTCAAAAACTCCAGGGTGTTTTTCACAGCTTTTCAGAAGGGAAGGACAAAAATTGATGAGAACTGATGCAGAATGACTCTTGACACATTTGGCAGTGTAATGAGGAAGAAATGAATCTTGAAGTGCAAAAAACAAAAAGCAATTCAAGTTGGGCCAGAAAAAAAAAGAAGGAATTTCATCTATAAATTTGTTACATATTTACTTCCTTTGAGAAACTAAAATTGTCCAAATGGTAAAATTAATGCAATATGTGTAAATAAAATTCTGAAGACTTAACTCCTTGATTCTTTCATTATCTGTAACGGTAAACATATTTCCGCCTCCCGAGGAGTTAAGTACCCTGCCCACACGTAAATTTCCATCAACAACAAATCATGGATATGCTAATATGTCTTGTACTCTTGTTTACCCTTTTTATGAACATTCTAGTAAAGCAATTGTGTGTTCGTAGGCCTACGATAAACCTTATTGCTCTACTTAACATGCTAATGCATGCCGCTAACTGGTTGCGTTAATTGTAGGTATAAATTAAAACTTTTCACATGATCAGGGCAGGTTAATTGCTAGCATAAAATACTAAGTTATGTAATACCTCCCCTAGTTGAACTTCACTGTTAGCATGTTAACGCTAACAAGTGGACTATTGTAATGATGTGTTTGGCTTTGAAATCCTGCTCACTGAAAACATTTCAAAGCGAACAATAATGTCCTTACTAGTAATTAGCTTCCCAATTAACTGTAGCGTAGCCTCATCAGTGTCATTGTGATATTGTCTCCTGGCTCAGGCCATGAGAATATAGTTTGATTAGTCATTGTCTTTATATGCATCTAGAGAAAAAAATATGTATGTAGAGGAGACCGGGGGCTTGTTGACACACAGGGAAGGCTGTCAAATACTCTCTCATGGAAGATTTCAGTCAAAAGCCCATACACAAATATATGTTTTTCAGAAACGTTTGTTAGCTGAAATTAATCTGGGGAAAAAAAATCTAAAATCAAAATATTAGATGAAAAACAAACAAAATTAGATTAGTTTAAGTTGAAGCAATAAAGTTACTAACTGGAATAAATAAATGAAACTGAATTAAAAATAATTTTAACAAATAGTAATATTAAAAAAAA
>RJVU01049122.1:755004-791252 GCA_003731715.1 Anabarilius grahami | reverse complement strand
TATAATATATAAATATATATTCCTCTCAGGGATATTTTTAGTAAATGTAAGGTCGAGGCAGATTGTCATGTGATTGCATGTTGTAATTTTTTCAATTACAATATGTGCTAAAAATAAATTTGTATGGTTTGATATTTTTGTCCATCATAATGTTAACATTTTGCTATGAAGATATTAAATAGCCTATTAGCAGTTCCCACTGTTAAAAGATACCCCATGTGTGTGAAAAAATGCCCCGCTAATATGTTCATTAATGTGTTCTGGCCAATAATAGTGGCAATGTTCTTTTTGTAGCCAAGACTTTAAAGTCTATGTCTATGACTATCTAAACTATCCTCTAAAATATTCAGTGAAGTGTGACAACTAGCCCTGGTCGCCTTTACTGTTCCTCTACAGAATGTCCTGTTGGTTGAAGACGTGACCTGTCAGTTTCTATTCATGTCTGGAAATATTAAGCCGTGGTGCTCATGCGGGTGACAGAAAATGGCAAAATCTCATCTCCTCATAATTTCCTGTCAATTTTATTGACTCTATCTATCATTAACAATTGCACCCTATAACCCCACTTCGGCGCCCCTGACACACCAATACCCCACCACAAGGACAGATACGCATGTTCACACACACATGTCCTGTTCTGCTTCACTGAAGATTGAGAGGGTTCAGAGGGCTCTTTGGCAGCCCGAGGCTCAAGCAATCAGAGCCCTTTGAGATTTGCAGTTTCACTGCATGTACCTGTCTATCAATGCCTTGGTGAGGAAGCTGAACTGCACGATACACACGGACGGACATCACTCCGGCTATAAAGGTGACCGTCTTGTAAAACTACTAAATGGACCATTGCGCCCATGATTGTTTCAATTCCTCTAGGAAACTGCCTCCCTGAGCTCAAGAGCAAAGATGTCAGTGACGGATGCTGCCACTACGGATGGATTAGACACCGATTACAGAGCTTCACCGCAGGATACTGCTCTGCCCCAGATTTCATTTTGACTAAAATACCATAAGGAGTAAAAGGCTAAAAGCAAAAAATGATGTATTTTGCTGGGGCGACATAAAAAAATAATGTCAGAAGGCAAACTATTCTAACAGCAGAGAGACATTACTTAAAGGGACAAAAATTAAAATTGTGCCATAGTTTACTCACACTCATGTCTATTTATACCGGTATGACTTTGATTTCCTATAAAACTACTGAAAAAAAAAGCATAACATCCTGGCCAATCTTTTTGATATAAAGAGAGTAAATGGAGACTTGACAACCCTAGTCTCACATAGCTAGACCTTCAGACTGACGGCTGAAGGTCTGGACTCTATCGCAGCTTTCATTGGCCAAGGACCGAGGACGTTTGACTGACATGTAACGCAACCAATCACAGTTCATTTTGTTCCGTGTTTAGGGTGTGAAATGTAAAGCCGATGTCTCTACAATAACAGACAGATGTGCATCTAATAAATTATTCATTCAAAAACATTGTGCAAGTTTACTGCAACAATAGAGCTGCGAACTTCACAAACTTTTAAAAATCCAGCATTTAGTTGATCCTGGAAAGCGCTCGTTGTCACAGTTGTGAACACGACGGCGTTTTTTTTCCATGAGAGGGTTTGGCCTCACGGCATTTGTTTCCAGGTGGACCGTTAAAGAACGTGACACACAAGTCTCCCGGACATCCTGTAGAATTTAACCAACCAGATGACGACTTTGAAAATCCTGAAGACTTTCCAGTTAAAGGATTAGTTCACTTTCAAATAAAATGTTCCTGATAATTTACTTACCCCCATGTCATCCAAGATGTTCATGTCTGTCTTTCTTCAGTCGAAAAGAAATTAAGGTTTTTGATGAAAACATTCCAGGATTATTCTCCTTATAGTGGACTTCAATGGACTCCAGATGGTTAAAGGTCAAAATTACAGTTTCAGTGCAGCTTCAAAGGGCTTTAAACGATACCAGACGAGAAATAAGGGACTTATCTAGCGAAACGATCTGTCATTTTCGAAAAAAATACAACTATATATGCTTTATAAACTCAATTTACGGAACGAACGTGGTGCCAGTTCCGTGTTTTTCCATAAGTACAATAGGGAAGGCGTAGGACATACGGCGTAAGCTTTCTGAAGAATACGGAAAGCAGAAGCAAGTCCAAGGCGATCATTTGTGTTTATAAAGCATATACAGTTGTATTTTTTTTAGAAAAGGACCGATCGTTTCACTAGATAAGACCCTTATTCCTCGTCTGGTATCGTTTAAAGCCCTTTGAAGCTGCACTGAAACTGTAACTTTGACCTTTAACCGTTTGGAGGCCATTCAAGTCCACTATAAGGAGAATAATCCTGGAATGTTTTCATCAAAAACCTTCACTTTTTTTCGACTGAAGAAAGAAAGACATGAACATCTTGGATGACATGGGGGTGAGTAAATTATCAGGGAAATTTTATTTGAAAGTGGACTAATCCTTTAAGTGTGCCATATGCATCAGACGTTCAGCCAGCGGTCTGTGGGCGTGACGTCTGAGGCTGAGACTAGGACAACCCAGGCTCATTGAGAAAAACATACCAGTGATGAGATTTCTGCGAAATGACTCTATGTTGCTTCTTGCATGTCGCTTTCGCAGCATTTTAAAAGTGAAATGTCCAGTGAGTGGCACTAAATGCATGTTCAAATCCTCTAAAACAAACGAATGTGGCAGCAATTTTACATTGGTTTTTGTGAGTACCGTGGCAGTTCAGAAATTAAATGTCCAGTAAATTTGCTCTATTGCTACATTAAACTCTAGCCTGAACCTAATTAATGGTGTTAAGAAAAGCAAACATGAGATAAAAATGCATTTGCTGAAGCAGTCATTCTATACAAATCTTTGAGCTCTTTTATTGTAGCTAATTCGTGCTTCAAGGGACTTGTTCTCAAGGGCTCTGAATCTCAAGTGCAACGCTGTACCAGATGAGCAACCAAGCAAGTTTACCACATCAGAAAAGCCATAAGGAGCTGGTTATGTGATGCAGATGTCGAATTGGAAAATCTATGCACAATGGTTAAAGTGTTTTGCATATTTTGCAATGAACAACAAAATGAACAATAAAAACTAGTTTTTATTAATTGATAATCTGCCCCTGTAATCATAATTTGTGTGAAAAGTAATAAAAGTTGTTGGTGTCTTACATCCAGTGTTCATTTCAGCTGGAAACTGCAGTGAATTGTATGTATAGGTATGTTTTTAGAGTTTTGCAAGCACTTTAAAAAAAAAAAAATGAGCCTATGTTGGGACTGGTGCTGTCAACCTCCAAAAAAAAAGAAAAGGAAAAAAAAAGGTGCTTTATTCAACTCAAGCGCAACGTTCCAAGTCTTCTAAAGCCACAGTAGATCTGTGTAAGAAACAAACCACATATCATTATTTACTATTAATATTTGCCTCCAAAACTTTTAAAATGGACTGAAAATGAAAAAAATGGTAGCCTATATCGATGCCATTTGATGCCACTGATGCAGAATGACATTGGTTCTTATATGTCTTATGACCAAGACTTGGAATATTGTGCGCAGGTCATATTGCTGCTTTTTTTGTAATTTTAAAGCTTTACAGCCTCAGTCCCTTTTCACTTTATGGAAAAGAGTTGCCAGGATATTTAAAAAAACAAAAAAACAAACAAACACTTTTTTTTCTGAGAAAGAAAGTAATTGTGGTTTGGAATGACATGAGGGTGAATAAATGAGAAAGAATTTTAACTTTTGGGTGAACTGTCTTTTTAGACATTTCTTTTCACTCAATCACGTTATCTGAACAATAATAATAAAATAACATATATGCTGATTCAGGAGGCTTTTTGGCTCCTAAATCTAAAACTATTTGGCTTCAAAATCTAAATCTCCTTCTTACGCACAACCATAAACTGGACACACTGAACCATGCCGACTTCAGTTTAAAAAGCCGTAGATGCCTGTGGTTCGTGTGCGTGTGTTCTGTTTTCGGCTTCTGCCGCATGCAGAGCATATTTGTGGTCCCCAACTGTTTAACGGTAACACACACACAACACATACAGCCAATTTGCAGCATTACATAACGTGGGGTGATATTGAATACACCCCGGGCACAGCGTGTGACATCACTTAAATGCATCTCATTTCCCACCCTTGTAATATAGCTAATGAACAGCAAACTTAACACACATACACACACACACACACAGTATTCATACAAGCTCTGTTGCAAAGCCTAGTGAACTGCCTTGCTGTCTATAATGAGCAGTGAAATGGAACTTTACAATGGTGCTCTAGGCTAGCATACATGTACCACACAAATCGAAGTGCATGGGAGATCCAACTCACACTTAAATCCAATAGAGTTACACATTAGCATCGCAGCTAACAGGGAACATTCTCAGAACTTTGGCTAACCTTCTGGAAAAGGTTCTCGCAAAGTTATGAACAAATGTTGTTCTAGTAACATTTATAGAATGTACATTCAATGTTATCTAGTCTTTAATAATGTTCTCAAAACGTTACTTTTATTCTGACACCTGGGAGAGTTTGTTGCAATGCTTTCTAGTATAGTATTGCCTTCTGAGTGAAGAAAACATGCATTTTGAAATGAGGTACAGTATCTTAAAAGTCAGCATGTTGTTGCATACATTTTTGAACAGCCCTCATGTCAGGAGCATGCTATGAATCTTGGAAATAAGCCTACTTGAAAAAGTAGGGAGAGAAAATCGAAAGAGAATATAGCTACACATGGTCACCGTGCTTTTGCCAAGTAAGACATTGTGACGAGCAGGGCGGGCGAGAGCCGTGAGGGAACGGCGCGAGGCCGGTGACGCGAGTGTTAATGATCGTCACCTGTGAGGCGCACCGGCCTCGAGTCCCTCGCGGAGGAGCTCCGGGAGCATAAAAGGAGGAGCGACGACAGTGAAGGACGAGAGAGGACCAGGCCTGGATATTATTTTATGTTTTATTATGTTTGTGTGGCCGGCAGACGTCCGCGAGGGTCTGCCGGCATTACTTTCGTTTTGTTCTGTTGTTTATTTTATTTTAAACTTATGTTGAACGTTCGCCGGTTCCCGCCTCCTTCTTCCCGTATATACAAACATAATAAAACATAAAATAATATCCAGGCCTGGTCCTCTCTCGTCCTTCACTGTCGTCGCTCCTCCTTTTATGCTCCCGGAGCTCCTCCGTGAGGGACTCGAGGCCGGTGCGCCTCACAGGTGACGATCATTAACACTCGCGTCACCGGCCTCGCGCCATTCTCTCACGGCTCTCGCCCGCCCTGCTCGTCACAGACATGTTTCTGGATCAACATGTTGCTGATCCTGGAACAACATTCCTGTCCAGAGATTTAGTCCTTACCTATCCCTACCCCTAAACCTAACCCTACCCATAACTTATCCCTAAAATTAGAGGGAAAAGATAGGTGAATAACACTGATGTAGAAGGACCTAACCCTGGTTGTAAACCTAAACTGTAAACTTGTCCCTCAAATCTGATTGGTTGATCCAGGAACATGTTGTCTTTGGTAAAACCATTTTCACCAGCTACACATATGTAGCTTCAAGTTCGTATTTAAGTGGATTTATAGAGAAAACATATTAAACCGCTAGTGTGTGAGGGATGTATTATGTTACATTACCTCCTAAATATTTATGTTTGGTGGTCACATGTATTAGAGTAACTTCCTCGGGCCACTCGTGAACTTCATACCTCAAACGTCTGCAGACAGAGAAACAAAATAGAAGGATCAAAAGCTGAAGGGGTGCTTGGTTTGCTCTACACCATGTTTTTAATGAGATAACGTAATTTTTCTTTACAGTAAAACTAACTGTATTTGCGGTTCTTGAGCCAGTGAATAGTTTGTACACATTGTCATAACCAGATGCGACAAGCTATTTTCTGAGTTTTTCTCCAAACCAGCCATGACTGCAACATGACATTTTGGTTTCTATGCCTGTGGCGTTGGGCTACACAGTAAGACATGTTTTGTCTGGTAACATAAATTGTCTTGCATAATTCTGTTTTACATAACTGGATAAAATAGTTTTTTTCTTTTTTCCTAAAACCAGATTATTAGAGTTTTTAAACTGATAAAATCTCTGCGCATTATCAACTTACGGTGAAAAGATCCGTAAATATTAATAATTACAAAAGGAAGAATGTATTGATCAAAAACATACTTCTTGGTACTTATATGTTAGTGATTAAAGTCTATGCTCCAATGTTTTTTTTTAAACAATTTAACCATTTTGTGTTTTATTTTTTTTTTAAACATTTTGTGGCTCTTTAATGTGTCGTGACAGATCGCTGTAGCACCTCAGTTCAAGCGGCTTGTGAACCGAGCATCTTTTCCTATAGTTCATTTATAGCATCAAATAAACATGAGTGAACATGACAAAGAATGTTGTTTCAATTGCGGAAAGACGTCAATACACAGCATTTTTTAAGTTCAAGTCCACCGAGGTTAATCTTCTGACTACTTTGTCGGACAAAATGGCGTATTCGGCGTTATGTTTTGTTTGTATGTATTGTTGGTTAGATCGCTTGTCAATCAAACTCCCGGCGAAGGGTCAATTGCCCCATCAGACCTGGATAAATGACAACTTTTGCAGTACTCACAAGAAATTCTTCATTTGCATTTGAAAATGATCCAAACAGATGTACTTTTTAGAATGTAAAACAGTACAAGTGTGTTTGGCCTTCACAGTGAGTTGTGTGTTTGTACATGTGCTTTGTGCTTTTATCACATTGATGGAAAGTCGATGGCTAATTTGCAGTTTGTTACAGCAATTGAGTACATTCTTTCTCTCTTACCTTGATCCTGAATTACTGCTGCACAGTTTCCAGTTAATCCTCCATAAAAAAAAAAGATTGTGAAAACACAAAACAGCTCAGTGATAAGTATCACCAATGAGCTGTTCAGAGCCGAAGCCCTGCGGGAGGAACAATTCTCTCCCTCTCCGCGTCTCATCCCTCATTTTAGAAGCTCAGCGCTGCTCACTCATCCTGAACGGACTTGTTCCAGGAAGGGATGGCAGGATGGGGTGGATGGGGGCTTTGTCAAGGCCGAGTGTCAAAAAGAGGACCTGATTGAGACCAGGGGGTGTGGGGTAGGGATTGTCCAGATATTTATCTTGATCTCTGTCCTGTCAATCAAGCTACACACACTGGAGACAGTCGGTGGGAAGATGAGGGAGATAGCGTGAGTGGAGGAAGGACAGAGTGTGAGAAGTGGGGGAAAAGAGGGAAATGTATATTGTTCATTTGACTGATGAATCAAGTAGAATCAAATAATGAAGGTTCATTCTGACAAACAAAATGGGTTATTGATACACCACCTCAAAAACTAAATGTTTATGATGCGTAATGCTGAAAAGAAAAATCATTCTGATATATAGAGTATTTACAAATACCAGAAATTAATAATAATAATGATAATAATAACCCACTCCATTGCCCGTCTTTTTCAACCCTGCACTGTAAAAAAATTATTTTCATGATTTGTTATCATAAATTTTTTCTTTTGTCAAATCAACTTAGATAATTAATGTGGTTCATCTCATTAACTCAAATTTTTCATTTCAATGAACTCAACATTTTAAGGCAACCACTAGGTAACTTACTTTTTTAAGTTAAACCAATATTTTTTACAGTGACTACTTAATTATGTGTAGCTTACTTTTTTTAGCTGACAAAAATTATCAAATTGCACATCCCTAACAGTGTTGTTATTGTTAACTAAAATTAAAATGATTAAAATGTGTTAATTTAAATAAAGCCAAAATAAAATAAAATATAATTATTAGATAACTTTTAAGTTGAAGTAATACAATTACCAAAACTGGTTGATTACTTAAGTTGAAGTAAAAAAAAAAATATATTAAAAATTACTACTAAAATAAAAATGAGTAGTAATTACTTAAAAAACTAAAATAAAAATGAAACCTGAAAATATTATAATAAAAGCAATTCAAAATATTAATAAATACTATAATAGTAGATATAAATAACTCTCTGGATCACTCAAGAATATTAACAAATATTAATTGCAACTATAAAAGATAGATTTTCGTTTTGAACAGCCACATTAACCACAATAATCCCTGCAGACAGGGTTCATATCTCCTCTACAAAGCATGCAGGTACAGTCTGACCTTTACAGAAGGAGGTGCAGGTCCACATGGAGGTTCAGGTCATTCATCATGGAGGTGGAGAGCGGTTTTCTCTCATTTCAGAGAGGAGGCAGTTGGTGTGCCAGTTGGTGCAGTGGTGCAGGATTGATGTTTTTATAAACCTTCACTCAGCAAAGGTGCTGGTGGTTCATCATTTTCCCCTAATTGCACCGTCTTGGACTGTGGTGTGTGCACCAGTTAAGTCAGCCGATATGTGTGTGTGAAAGAGAGAGACAGTGTTTTTTTTTTTTTCCCAAGTGGATTAAATACCTATGTGAAGCATTTATCCTCATAAGGGAGTGATAAATGTGTGTGTATGTGGATTTATTTTCTCTCTTTAAACCCCTCATCACATTCAGCCACTCAGTTCACTGAACCTGGTCTAACAACATTCTGGTCCCTCAATACCAAGAACAAAAACCCTTCGGTGTTTCTTCCACAAGCACATTAGTTCGAGAACAGCTGACCCAAATTGAAGTGCTTGGCTGAAACCACATGTCCATCGTGGATGTGTTTGGAATTCTCTGTGCGGCCGTATCCTAAATGGCTCTTGGTTTTCAGACAGTAGAGCAGATTAACTTGATTTAGGATTAAATTGCTTGCACAAAATGTCATTTACTGCATACCTCTGGCTGAAGAGCCCACATCACAAGCAAACACAAGTGTTATCTGTTTATCAGAGAAAGTGACAATTTTCAACAATGATAATAAAAATGTTTCTTGAGCAGCAAATAATCATATTAGAATGATTTCTGAAGGATCATGTGACACTGAAGACTAGAGTAATGATGCTGAAAATACAGCTTTGACATCACAGGAATAAATATTTAGTAACACTTGACTTAAAACCTTTATATATAATGCATTATACAAATATTTTATTAATATTAATAAGCATTATTAATGCTTTGTAATGGACCTTGCAATGCATTGTATGGTCTAATAGTTATAATGCATTATATAATGCAAACCTTTATAAAGTATATTGCATTAGAACACATGACAAACATACAATTTTATATCTGCAAATATTATAATGTGGTTTAACTTTGGTTATTTACAAAAACATATAATAATGACTGTATATTATGAATATAATATAATAATGTACATTATGAATACCTTTATAATGCATTATACATAAAGGCTTTAAGTAAAGTGTAACCAAATATTTTTGTGCCATATATATATATATATATATATATATATAAACACACACACACACAATACATATAACAACTAAACTGCCCCCACAGCAGTAAAATGTCAGTAGTTTTTTGCGGCAAAAAAACAAAATAAAGACTTTTCAACAATATCTAGTGATGGGCCGATTTCAAAACACTGCTTTGGAGCTTTACGAATCGAATCAGTGAATCGGAGTGCCAAAGTCACGTGATTTCAGCAGTTTAGCATTTGATAGGAGATCCGAATCACTAATTCGAAACAAAAGATTCATAAAGCTCAGAAGCTTCATGAAGCAGTGTTCTGAAATCGGCCCATCATTAGATATTGTTGAAAAGACATTATTTAGTTTTTTTTGGCGCAAAAAAAACATTCTTGTCGCTTTATAATATTAAGATAGAACCACTGAACTCACATGAACTGTTTCAAATATGTTTTTAGTACCTTTATGGATCTTGAGAGTTTGAATGGTTTTGCTCTCAATAGAGGCCTCACTGAGACATCAGATTTCATCAACAATATCTTAATTTGTGTTCTGAAGATGAATGAAGGTCTCAGGGGTGTAGAACGACATGAGGGTGAGTAATTAATGACATTATTTTCATTTTTGGGTGAACTAACCCTTTAAACCTGGACATTATATTATGTACATTAAACATCAAATATGTCCTGATTGGCTGTGATTGTGTAATGTTGCACACCAGTTTCTCTTCTCTTTTGGTGTGGACAGTCAAATTACCTGTCGCTCACCAGATACTTGTTTGGACATGGAGTATTTGCATAGGCCTACAATACAGTGAAAAAAGTAAGTACACCCCAGAAAAAGTGACATACAGATAATGGATTGTACACTAAGTGAAAATGGCATATTTTCTTAACGATAGATGCTACTTACACTAAGCCCAAATAGCGATAGATTCATTTACACCAAGTGTAAATAGCAATTAGATGCTATTTAAACTAAGTTAAAATAGCTGTAGGCTTTCTGGTGTGATTTGTGATGGGAAAATTGAGAAGAACAAGCTTGGCAAAAGGTGGATTCGAACCCGTGTCGATCATGTTAAAAGCCAGGTATGCGAGGCTTACTCGCTACTACCTTATTTGCTACTATAGCGCCAATGAATTCTGTGCATCTGATTTTTAAACTTGAGTGGCCCAACCAGACATTGGTGGGCGGAGCAAGTGTAAATAGCGTTTGCCAACAAGGGACGCTATTTGCACTTAGTGTAAATAGACACTCCGAAAAGGAAGAGATAAACTGTAATATAATAACAGATGACACTTGGAATGTATTTTGTAATTATTTGAACAGGTTAAATAAACAGATGCCACATTTACATTTATCGCTACTACATCAAGTGGCTAAAATTTGAATCAACAGGAAACTAGTTGAACATCATTAAAAAAAGGTGTCTGGTTTGGTCATAAGCTTTGAAATGCATCAAAAGAGCCTTTTGAAGGTTGTTGAGACTTATGAATTTGGAAAGGGATTTGAAGCCACTCATAAATATGTCCAGAATGAGTTCAATAAGACCACGTTGAAAAAGGACAAACCTTTTCACCGTGGGTACTTACTTTTTCACAGCACTAGATTGAATTGAATTCTTTCTTGAATCTGCTTACAGTCTATTAGTTCTCACTTCTTTTTAAAAAAAAATGTGTGCCTCATCTGGCTCTCTCTTTTAAAAATATCCCAGAATTCTCTCTCTACCCTTTTACCTAACACTTTAATTTCAATTCACGCGCACACATTCTCAAATCTCTTGTGCGTTCAGACTAAAAGCTCTGTCTCCCCTCAGTAAATACTCTCAAATCGCTCATGGATTTTATCTGAAACTAGCGTTTTATTTCTCACCTCTCTCTGACATCTCTTAGGAAAGTGTGAGTATGTGTGTGTGTTTGACATCCCAAGCACATAATGCACTGCTCGGTTTAGCTCAGTCAGCTCTACAGATATTAACACAATTTACACAGTTATAGCAATGCAACCACTAGGATCAACGTGACGCAACCATAGAAGGNCACACACACACACACACACACACACACACACACACACACACACACACACACACACATTCATAAAAAGTGAGAGCATGTGCCCTTGAGTGAAGTGCAGTATATAAACCCAATATTCCCGCTGGCCCAGTTTAAAAACAGGCAATCAATGAAAACTGACCTGTTCATTTGAAAGTGAGGAGGTATGACCCAGCATTTTGCCCTCTGAGTGTGTGAATCTCTCTCTCCATCTCCTTCTTGATAAGGCCATAATGAAACGTGCCGTTATAAAACAAAAAGAGTTGGTCCAGAGGAGAGAAAATGAGTTCTTTGATGGAGTTCCACAGGGGACAAGATCACAGGACGTCTATATGAGAAAGATCAGAAAACAACCTCAGCAAAGCACAGAAAGAGGCATGAGGAGGAGAAATGAAGCTCTTTAATGTGTACTTTTCTGTGTCGGTCAAAAAAGAACATCCTTCGTGTCATGAGGTTTGAGTTTCTTTTTGCAGAATCGTACTGGTTGTACTTTTGCACATCCAATTACAATGAATGGGGACAAAAGTAACAAAGCACTATAAAAGTATCATAAATGTAGTATGCACAATACTCAAATTTTTCTGAAGCCCATACTGCAGCTTTGTGAAAAAGACACACATTTAAGTTGTTTATGTCACAGCCTGTTAAAAATAACATTACTTGCTACATCCTAGCATTTGCTCAATTTCAGGTGTTCAGAGAGCGGTTTCCAAGAATTTGCTTTATTTGTGAACAACTCTAAAATGAAATGAACTCCTTAAAAGAACTCGGAGTACAGTTTGCTGTGTACACTTAAAATGTGCTTTGTGAATGCAAAGGGTGCAGAGTTCACATAAAAATAGTGATTACATGAAACAACAGTAAAAGGCCTATTCTAGTATTATGCAGACAGAATGAGGGATAACTTTTTCAATGATCACCAAATACACAAAGAAAATCGAATGTCATCCTTTTGTGCTAAAATGATGACTGTATGGTTAAATGCAATTCCAACACGTTTCTATATGTATTCCGTATGTAAAAATGTTTTTGAAAGAAGTCTCTTATGTTTGCCAAGGCTGCATTTATTTGATAAAAAATACAGTAGAAACTAATTGTCATGAGTGGTTACAAGGAAGGATGAGTTGAGGCTGGATCCAAGTGCAGCAGTAATTTTTAAAAACAGTAAACCAAAATACAAGCACAAAGGAGAATCAGGTGAACATCGAAGATTAAGCAAACCACTAACGAGAACAGACAAAGAACAACTGAAACTGAGGACTATATACACACAGGATAACCGAGGAAGGAAACAAGAGACAGGTGGTGCTAATCAATCAAACAGTGAGTAACTATGGCAACAAATGCAAACATATTTAGAAACCATTACAACCAAGGAAACAGAAAGTAAAAACAGGAAACATTGAGAAACAAAATAACACTGTCACTGTGTCCAAAATCAAATACTTCCTTAGGCTACTATATAGAATGCGAAAAACAGTACGCCAAAAGAGTAGTATGTCTGAATACATGGAATTCAAAGTAAAAAGTACTGGAAGACCTACTTTCCGGCGAGATTTTGAAGTGTGCATTCGATGAACAATTTACTATCCTATGAGGCCATGGGAGGGGATTTCATGAATGGCTTTTTTCGTGGCAAATGGCGCTGCTTGTGTCTGATGTAGACACTGGGTCGTTTACACAATAGCTTTTTGGCTTTTCATTTACATGACAACAGCGTTTTGAGGGCCTGAAAAAGCATACTTCTGAAAATGGATTTAAAAGTGCAAGTTTTTGAAAATTATACTGTTTTCGTCTTTGTGTAAACTACAAAAACGAGTATTTGTGAAAATGTTGATGGCATGCGCATTCAGTCTATAGGCACGTAGTTTTTCTTTACAAAGTCATATCGCCAACTACTGGCCTGGCATGAATAATACAACGTTTTTAGTTGTTTTCGTGGATCTGTGTGAACGGAGATAATTTTGACAACGTTGTCATCTGTATGTGAAAAAAAAAAAAAAAAACGCTAAGGAAAACTTTCCCATTTTTAGTACATTGTTGTTGCATGAACATACCCTAAAACAATAACTGAACGTGACATTAATATAGTGAAATATTACAATTTAAAATAACTATTTTAAAATGTAATTTATTCATGTGACGTAAAGCTGAATTTTCACATGATCCTTCAAAAGTAATTCTAATATGCTAATTTGCTGCTCAAGAAACATTTCTTATTATTCTCAGTGTTGAAAACACTTCAAATGGACCAAAAAAAATGTATGCACTCTTTGTTTGACTCAGTCTCATTTAAGAGGACTCAACCCTTAAAATTTCAGGGGAGGATTTTAAAATGTGTTAAAAGCACATGACTCATATTACTGAGCCCAAAATATGTCTCATGGTGTATTTGTTTAATTTAAACGGTCCCATTTGCTGAATTTTATGAAGAGTGCCAATACGTCTTGGGTTGCCTTTAGACTTCATTAATCTGCATTAATCTGACGGCAGACTGTTGAAAGAGAGAGCGAGAGAGAAAGAGAGAGAGAACTGCCTTAGGGTCTGACGTCTTGCTAGTACAGCTTCAATCTGTTCTTTATTCTGATTGCTACATGAATTTGCTTGTGCGTGTTTGTGTAATAGGTACAACATTTTAGGATGAGATACAGGACGTTTCTCTTCTTTTTTGTATCGGCCGACTTGTACAATCACTTACAGCTTTTCAAAGTGCTTACATGTGATATACAGGTGTCTTAGGCATAAAACATACTCAGTGCAAGTATTTGAACACAGATATTCACGCTTTGCATTGATTCACTAATGTCACTGCAAGAGTTATTGTGATTAAAGACTGAAAGGGCACATGAATAAAAAAATGATGTGCATGGATAAATAATTTATAGTAAATACTGCAATATTCCATTAAAAACAAGAACTATCAATTTTGATATCATGGTGACTAAGTAAATGGGTTGCAAACATGTACTCTGATACCATCATGATGCTCCGGTCAAGCATTTGTGTCTACATTTGCATTCTGACGCAGTATCTTTTTGGCCCTAGATTGTCTGTGCTTGTGTGAGACAGCGAGATTTTGAAGGCTTAAAACGTCAGTCAAAGAATGTAAATGTGCAGCCAAAAAGCATCTATAAATGTTTATCTGTGTATGCGTGTGTATGTGTGAATCACAGGGAATTTTGTTATAATACAGCTTTACAGACCTGATATGAGCTGACAGGTGTAGCTAAGTGCAGCTAAACGGCACGTATAACACAGGGACAGCAAGAAAGAGAATCGCATAAACACGCACACAAATTTTATGCAGTGCGCATAGTCTTTTGATTTATGTAGGGTATGTGCGTGAGTCATTATTCGGTAGCAGCATGTTAGTGACGTGGTCATGTGATCACAGGAGGTCATTACGATGCTGGGACGTAGATTTAGATATTCTGAATTCCACAGCAGAGATCCAATCAATAGCCATGAACTGTTAGTAGGTCGCCACCCCTCTGATCAGCATTCAGTACAGATGCAGCTGCAATGAGGAAATAAGAGAGAGGATGCATCTCACAGAAGCTGTCAAAAACATGTCCTGGTCATATTCTACCTCTAAAAAATAAAATAAAGTAAAATTATATTGACCAAAATAAATAAAATGTATTTTCATTGGCTCATTATATACATGACAATTAAGTACATTTGCCTCCTAAATTCTTCTTATTATCATCTGGATGTTTTATTCCTCCTAGGCCTTTCAATCCACCAAGATCTGCCCAGTCCTTCAGGCTGTTCTGATATGCTTTCTTTTTTCTAACTGATTGAATCTATGTTTTTTTCAAGCACCCAATAACACCATTACACACTATTGCACTACTCAACAAGACAGAACAGTATTTTCAAATTTACTCAAAAACACAACAATATTTTCAAGGAGCAGTCGTGGACTAATGGTTAGAGAGTCAGCCTGGTAACCTGAAGGTTGCGGGCTCGATTCTCAATTGACTGAAGTGCCCTTGAGCAAGGCACCTAACCTCCAGTCACTCCCTAGGCGCCACAGCAAAATGGCTGTCCACTGCTCCAGGTGTGTGTGTCCACGGTTTGCAGTGTGTGTGTGTTCACTACTCCTTATGTGTGTGGATTAACTGGATGAGTTAAATGCAGAGGACAAATTCAGAGTATGGGTTACCATACTTGGCCTTCACATGGCTCTTTCACTTTTTATCCGATGTATTGTTTACATAAATAAAAAATAAAANCACTTTTTATCCGATGTATTGTTTACATAAATTTAAAAAAAAAATAATTATAAATAATTTTTTACTTTTCAGCCATTGTCAAGTAAGCCATAATTAGATCAACAGTCCTAGGTATATAGATGCATGACCTTTTAGATTGCAAAAGAACAATATAAATGGCATACATTATTAATAATACATAATTTAATAATTTATAATTTAATTTGTGCCCCTGGACCACAAAACCAGTCATAAGTCGCACGGGTATATTTGTAGCAATAGCCAACAATACACTGAATGGATTAAAATTAACGATTTTTCTTTTATGCCAAAAATCATTAGGATATTAAGTAAAGATCATGTTCCATGAAGATATTTTGTAAATTTACTACTGTAAATATATCAAAAATTTATTTTTGTGAGTGTATATGTATAGCTAAGGACTTCATTTGGACAACTTTAAAGGCGATTTTCTCAATATTTAGATTTTTTTTGCACCCTCAGATTTTCAAATTATTGTATCTCGGCCAAATATTGTCCTATCCTAGCAAACAATACATCAATGGAAAGCATATTTATTCAGCTTTCAGATGATTTATAAATCTCAATTTAACAAAATTGACCCTTATGACTGGTTTTGTGGTCACATTTTTAAAGCACACTATTTTTATTATTACTGAAGTGTAGTCTATTTATTAATAATAGAGTCTGTATTAATAATGTGTGTGTGTGTATGTGTGTCGTTGCTGTCGGGTGGAAACCTTGTAACAAAATGCTACAAAAAATGCTACTTCAGGAAAATGGAAGCGAGCGAATTTAAGACACGTGTTTTGTCCATCATTCGAACAGCCGCATCTGAGGCAGTAAGTGCATCGCATTACGTTAACAAGGTACAAGGCCAAAATCTCACGTTACTGAAGATGCAGTGTTACGCACAGGCTATTTTTATACAGCTTTGGCTATAACTCGACAGCAAATGCTAAGACACTCTTCTCTGCTCCTCAAATACATAAAACACTGGCCTTTATATAGTCTATACATAGTGTTTCTTGAGTAAAGAAAATGCTGTAATTATCCAAGAACCAGTTATTTATTTACTCTTGCATCGCAAACAATCAGTCCAAACTGTGCGCACTTCATTCATGATAGATGTGGGTGAAGTTATTCGATTTTACTGACAGCTTGAAGAGCCAATGGAGTTACGAGGTTTAGTCACAAGCTTTTTTTAATGCTTTTCATTGGTTCAATATTTGCTAAATCCACAGACAGACATAAAGGGTGACCAACAGTAATGATTTAGGAAGAAAAAAAACCCAAAACAAAACATGGAGCTACAAGCTTAGAGGTATACATATATTTATGACAGTAAAAATAAAATTTTTAATTTATATAAAATGTATATATATATATATATATATAGCCTTTGTAATGTAAATATGTATATATTGATCTCTAAATTCTTTTATTGATAAAGCATTCCAAATATTAGAAAATATAAATCTATGCTTTACATTTTCATCATGCCTTGAAACTATTTTTAAACTTTCAGGCAAAGCTTCACCACACCAACATTTTTCTAGTTTGTCTAGTTCTATCATACTACACCAGAGAACATTCGAATGACAACATGTCTCGCACATACATCAAATACAGTTATATTTATAGTACGCCACATCTGCTGAAAACTCTACTGTATTTCGCTAAAAGCACTTCATCTCTGACCACATGTGCCTGACTTCCAGCAGTGTGTGATGGGGTGTCTCGAGTGTAATCACATCAAACACAAACACACTTGATCTGTTCCCTGCGGTCTGGGTATTTTGATATTACAAAACACACTGTGCTCTTTGGTGTGAACAGTCCTATTTTGTCTGAGTGTTTCTGTGTGTGATTATTTAGCATCCATATTTACTTGTTTAAGTGTGAATATATACACGCAAGCTCTACTTTACAGCATATGTTCACATGCTGTCCTTGTGTGTGTGAGTGTGTTTGATGCATCACAGTGACGTCAGTCATTTTAGTTTTGCCCTGAAGCTTCATCTGTTCTGGAAAGTGTGTGTGTGTGTGTGTGTGTGTGTGTGTGTGTGTGTGTTTGCAGCCCCAGTCACATTTACAGAGTGTGTGGCGGTATGGGGGAAGCCTTTTGTGATGTTTTCATTCAGATAATGATGAAATCCAGGAATCTGATATAGGGATAGATTTACAAATCTGACCGCACTGAAGGCAGCAATAAGAAACTGAATTGAACACATTCTAGTTTTAATTTCATATTTTTAACACGTCACATGCCACATCAATCTGTTTATGATGACAAAGGCCTAAAACAAATATGTGAACAGCTTCTAGCAAACTCAAAATCACATATTGATGCGTTCAGAAATGTGTCTGAATCCATATCCATAATCCTGTTGACATGTTTATAACCAGAAAGCATGCAAAACATTATAGTCTACTTAAAGCACCCCTGTGGTGAAAATCAAGTTTTTTGTTGTTTATATGCCTGTTTTTTTGTGTGTGTGTTTTTTTTTTGTGTGTGCAAATTCATAAATCAACACCATTGCTGAGTATTTTCTCTTTAAAACTGCAGCGAACTACAGGTTCAAAAACACAGTTTGAAATCGTTGGTGTTTCTTACATCACAAACCCCCCCCCAGTGTTGCCAACTGCTTTCAAATGAAAGTAGCTAAAACTGGTAGTTAAATGTCACTAGATTACATCATAATGGCAAATTCATTGATCTATATAAACATGAATATAGATCAGTGGGCAAAATAAGAATATAGATAAGGTTTGTCCAAGAAGTTGCTAGATTTGTCTCTAAACTTTTTTTTTAAAAGTTTCAAAAGGGGCGGTGAAGTCACTAA
This sequence comes from Anabarilius grahami, assembly GCA_003731715.1. Taxonomy (NCBI): domain Eukaryota; kingdom Metazoa; phylum Chordata; class Actinopteri; order Cypriniformes; family Xenocyprididae; genus Anabarilius; species Anabarilius grahami. The sequence continues at coordinate 772,798 of RJVU01049122.1, read as the reverse complement.
ATCTAGTGACAAAATCACTAAATTGGCTGTCCTCCCCAAGAATCGTGTCTCTTTTAGGACCCTGAGTGATCCCATTGGTTCAACAGACTTTTAATGGGTAGTATTTTTAGTGCCTGATTATAATTCCTGCACCATCATGTTATGATTTATATAATTTAAAATGTGTTAGACCATTAATGTCTTTTAAATTACATTTTTCATTTACCATGTAGTATATAACCTAAGCTACAGGTTGTGAAATCAAGCATTTCTTGTGCTGACTACTTTTTAGTTGATTTACATTCTTGCATGGCATACATCTACCCGATTAGCCTGCTAGCTTAGTTTTTTTTATATTAGGTGTGTTTTTTGCTTCCAATATAGTTCCCAATTACATGTTTCAAATTAATGATGTTTGGGTGTACTTAGCATGACAATTAATTTATTAAAATCTATAATAGTAATATTATATACTAGCCTATATCACATTGCTATTGTTGTGTAAAATTAATATTAATTCACTTTTACAGAACATAGTATGTTGCAACAATCCATATCCTTGTAAAAAAAAAAACATTTTTAAGCATGGTTGTGTTTCCAGTTTGTTTTATTTGGCAATACATAGACATTCGCAATCGTTTTATACTATTTCAAGCATGTTGTTTGTGCCCTTAATGTAATGAACATCATACAGTAGTGAAATAGATTATAATTAGTCAAGACATCACGATCAGGCATTACCGCCGGGGTCCTAAAGGAGACCTGATTCCTGGGGGGACTCGATTTCTCATGACACCCACCGGCAGGCTTTAACATATCATTAACTACGACCGCTCTGAAGCAAGGGAGTCTCAAGAGAAGCTAGGTTATCCTGGTATATTTTTCTGTTGATATGAAAAATTGGGTAGATTTAGCAATATGGCAGGTGTATGATGTATATTATTACGTATGATGAACTATATGCACTTCTGCACTGATGTTCTGAGTTGTTCAAAGCGTTTGTAAGGATACTGATTGTTAGAAGGCAGCTGTCTGACTCTGACATGGTTTGTGTAACATTAGCAACACATTATTAGCTATTTTATATCATAGTCAAGCAAAAGGCTAATCATATCAATTACCGTTATGTGTCCGACGTTGTAAAAAGTGATACCATTGTGCAGCATTTACCTCAGAAAGTTGACCGAGTGGATCTCTGAGTTCGTGCGAGCAAGTGGAGGCGGGGCTAATAAGCATATTCATAGATCTGTATATACTAAATGAAGCAAAGATGTAGAGTTACATTTAAGCTATTTTAGGCTTGAAGATTTTTTGGTGATCAAAGATGAGTTTTCATGGATAAAATTATTGACTACAGGGGGACTTTAACAGCAGGACTGCATGCTTGCAACATTTGTTTTAGCTACGTATTAGTGTGGAGTATGTTTCCAGCCTTTTTGCATCACATACAGCAAACTGCATGGTGATTACAATTAAAATAATAACACAATTTTTTTTGCAAAACTATTGTGTTCCCCCAAAAAACATGTTCTGAAATAATTTCCCCTTCCACCTCATATTATTTCCATCACAAAAGTTTTGTGAGCAAACACAAAAGCACTGATTTTTTTTTCTCCCATGTATTGGCTCCATACTTTTCATATTTTGCAAATAGGAATATAAATGGAAGAGCTTCAACCTGTGTAAACAGCTAAACAGGAATATTGTTTTATTTATAATAGGATCAGTAGTGTTTGCNACACACACACACACACACACACACACACACACACACACACACACACACACACAAAATCACACATAGGTACACCTCCTTCTGCGTTACGGGACTGTACTTGGCAGCTGTCAGGTTCATTAGAATTCAAGAGAGGGATCATAGATGGAAAGGGATCTTTTTTTCAGAAGAAGAATGACAAGAGAGTACAACAGACTGCATTCATGTGCAGATGACAGCAGAAAGACAGACACAGAGAGACGAGGATGGAAAACAGACCTATGATCATGACCTATGATCTGTCTGCTGAACTGTGAGTGTGTGGATGTGCAATTAAAATGTCTGTGTTATTCCAATAGGTGATCAATATCAGTTCATCCATCAAAATATCCACACAAACACCCCCAGGGACAAAATTTTGTGTGTGCAAGTTTCATTACCTCTGGGTTTGGAGTGGCACTCATGAATAGTCTGATCATGGGTTTTCAAGGTATTCCTTAGCTGGGCAACTTGAAAAGACAGAAAAAACAACGTGCGTCATATTGTCTCAATGTAAAGAATATCAAGGACAAAAGCACAAATGAAGTTGGTTGCGTTAAGTCAAGCTCACATTTATTGTATGGTTAGGTGGTTTTCAAAATCCTTTGTATTCAGTTTCAACATGTAACTTTGCCCATGTTCATGCTACAGATTTAAAATGATACCTCACCTTGTTGAGGATTTTCAAATAAATTCAGTGAAAAAATCCCATACGCTAACATCAAAGAAGTCATATCTAGAGACCAGAAAATCAGGCTTGAGCCAGAAAGAAATCACCCAGAAACCACCTGGAATACTCACAGCACACTGGCATTATTATTATTATTATTTTATTCAGAATATGGGTCACTGACAAACAAAGCTTCAAAAAAGGTGTTTAAAAATCTTTTCAAAACTGACGTAATGCATATTTTTGATTCATGAACTCAAGTGTTTAAGTTCATTTTTTGACTGTTTTCACACCAGGCGGTACAACCAAACAGTTGTATGTATATAGTTGTACCACCTGACATGGAAAGTGTACCAACCTACACATACTTGAAATGAGCAGTTTTTACCAGTATTTGAGAGAGATCTACAAACTTTTTCACTCCACAAGGATCAGTTAGGGTCCTCTGGATGATGTATTGTCATGTTTACTGTTATTGTAGTTGTGCCACCCTGACATTTGAGAATATACAATTGCTGGTAACAACAGCTGTAAAACAATAAGATTTATAAAATTTGTTTCAAAATGATGACACAGTATTTATTTTTTAATTTTGTATTATTAAGACACCATTTTAAATAGTTTTCTTAGTCTGTTTATTTGTTCGGACAGTTGCACCACCTGACATTTCGATAAGAAAACATAAAATAATATGTATTATTTAAATGTACTAAAAATTAATTCAAACTAAATAGGTTTTATAGAATAAAGTGATATATGTCATGAATTTATCAAATTATTTTAAAAGGAAATAATACATACAGACACAAAAATACGCAGTTATGTAATTGACCCATATATTTATATATATATTTGTTATATTATATTGTAGTATATTCTCAAATGTCAGGGTGGCACAACTGCAATAACAGTAATAATGACAATGCATCATCCAGAGGACCCTAACTGATCCTTGCGGCAGAGTGAAAAGGTTGGTACACTTTCCATGTCAGGTGGTACAACTACAGTATATATACACTGATATAATACAATAATATAACATTTCCCAACAATGCTCTTGTCTCAGGTTTAGTTAATAAGCAGAGAGTCTATAAATTCCAGAAGTCAGCAGAGAGAATCTACTGCTGTCAGATGTTATTGACTACAGAAAATCAGTCAGAAGGGGAAGGATGTCAAACTTCATTGCTTTTCTGTTACCCAGCAAATCTTCCTTTCCCGCCAAACAGATACATGCACTGACATCTGAATGATTTTATTTCCCAGCATACAAACTTGAACAAGATCACATGATTTCTCATGTAAATGATGAGGAAGGGGGGGGGGGGGNTAAAAGGTCTCTATTAAGCAGATTAGTGCGCAAAGACACACACACACACACACATAGAGTCTCTAGTTTGCTGCTAACCACATCTGAGGCTTTTTGTAGTGTGTCAGGCACATCAGGGCCAAATATTTCCCCTACTGTGATATCGCTAATGGCTAATGCACCAGAAACACACAGAGGCACACATATTCCACACAGACAAACATACACATACAGTCTGTCCCACTGGAGCAGCATTAGCCCAGCGGCTCACCGGGCCACTATGAACCATCTGCCTCACCAGCTCAAAGTTTGAACTAACTGATTCCCAATGCATGACGAGATTTAAAAAACTCTAGTGAAACACATTATGATGTTATGGGTGCTCCAAACTTCATTGAAACAGTGGTTGTATGTCAGGCTAACCAAGCTAAACCCTGCTGAAAAAAATAACACAGACCAAATACGCAGGTTTAGTCAAGCTTAAATGACCAAGTTAAATGACCAGCTGCAACCATATTATTGCATAATAATGTAAAAAGAATGTTTTGGCCACTTTCATGCCTCATTTTTGCATGGCTGCACTATTCAAGCTGGTACAATAAGCAGCTTAAGCTGGTGCCATTGCCTGTATACTACTGCATCAAGGTCATTACTGACAAAAATGCTTACTGACAGAATTTATTCCCAAAAAGATGCATTATGACGATAACTACATTATTGTAATTATCAACGAAAACCATTTAATTAAAGAACACTCTTGAGGATTGAGCCAGTTGAGCTGAGAGCTGAGCACTGCCTGAAACTCTTTGCTAGCTGGTTAATTAACTGAAATGAAAGCAAATGCACAGGTGAAGTTGAACAGTTACATGCTAGTCAGAATGCATAATTCATACTGTTTTTATGCCATTGCAGAAGCAAAGTGCTGCACATGATGCAATATCCTAAACATGGATTAAAATGAATTAAAAGCATGATTAATTCAACAGGGTCAATGCTTCATTGTACTCATTATATGCTATTATTCTCACAAGGGCAGTTTTCACATTCTATTGTATGCTTTTATATGTTTACATACTCCTTCCTGGTAAAAGAGGCAAAACATCTCAAATGTAACTCCCCCCCCCTAAAATCAATGCATTATATTTTTTCAATTATATATTTTTTTATTTAATATTTTGTATTTTGAGTAAATTTCATGGTACTAAGTAATATTTATGCGATAATTATTATCCATTTGTTTCCACAATTGTTTACAATACAATCAATTAATCCATGCGTTAAAAAAATTCAGTCAACCCCTTTATTGCTGTGTGCTTTTTTCTGCATCATGGTTGATTTGTAGGTTGTACCCCACTAAAAGTTCTCTGTATTTTCATATATATTTTTTTATTATTTCCTATTGATTTTTATGATGGTAATTTCTGACTGACAGGAGTACAATTTAACCTTTTCGAATCATGTCCACAATTTTTTTGTTCACATTGCAAATGCCACAAAAGTCATCAAGTAAAGCCATTCAAATATTAAGAAATTTAAACGTAAAATGTTTTACTCAAAAGTTACCAAAGAGCACCAGGGGGTCAAAAAAACAACAACATTTTAATTAATAAAAGATTATTTATTTTAAAAATATCTGTGGTAAATGTGGGTAAAAGTTGGTCTGTTACATTTTGACATTATCATAAACAGTGTTGGGGTAACGCATTACAAGTAACTTGAGTTACGTAATCAAATTACTTGTTTTCAAGTAACTAGTAACGTAACACATTACTTTTAAATTTACAACAAAATATCTGAGTTTACTTTGTTTTCCCATTTATTAACTGACAGCTCTCCTGTCCCTATGTTAAAACATCGTAAATAAGTGCAGAGGTGTTGTGTGCGCTGTGTAAACATGATGGTTATTGTAATTTTAGAATAAATGTGAGAGAAAAAAAACCTGATTGCGTATTGCTCAAAATGAATAAAAACAGTGAAATGCAATCTCAGAATATTATGCAAACCTGCAATAATTAAATATATAGAATTACACAAATATACTTTATGTATTTAATCTCACTTTATTTACCAATATCTTTGCTGCTGACCTTCGATGATCCACTTCAACCATACTAGTAAGCAAAAATGACTTTAGATAAACATCACATGTGTTGACTTTACTGCTGAAGTAAGAGTGTTGAACCTATTCTTCTTCAATCCAGAATGACAGCACAGCTGAAAGTTTTTTTTAAACTGCACCCTCTACTGTACAAGCATGAATGTGCATTTCCCTCAGCCTTATTCATTTCATTGTTGGTGTGAAAGGGCCTTTAGTTTACATTTGCCAAAAATAGAAGTTTTGTTGTTGTTGTTATTAAAAACAAACAAGCAAGCCCAGCCCAGGTGAGAAAAAGTAAGGCAAAAGTAATGTAAGGAATTTTTTTAAAATAAAAAGTAGCTAAGTAACGTAATTAGTTACTTTTTTAGGGAGTAACGCAATATTGTAATGCATTACTTTTAAAAGTAACTTTCCCCAACACTGATGGAACAACTAAAATGTTTTCTCCCCCATTAAGGAAGTGACTATATTGATTAGGAGGGAATCTATAGATTACTATAGTTGAGGCCTACGAGTTCCTGTCCAAGTGCCCCAAACGAGTCTTTAAGTGAGTTTAGGAGCCAGTTGGGGGCAATTAAGACTGATTTGGGATGCCTGCAGTTAGTGTTTCCACCGGTGATTACCACCGGAGTGTCTTAATAAGAATTTTGCTGAAAAGTAACAGTTTAATTAAAGACCACATGTTTCTGTAATGAAAAGGGAACATGCTGAGAAAATAACAGCAAGACTGGAAATCTCTCACATAATTTCACCTAATACACAATCCAGCATATGTTCGGCCAATCAGAAATTCATTCATCACACATTAACAACTGCGAAAGTTAAAACCATCATCATGATTAACGATCATTTTCTATCAATAAATGACTGAATGATGGTTGATTGCTGCACTGTTCTGAAGTACGGCCGTAGGTGACACAGACTGAGCCATTTAAAATATTTAATTGCTGAACAGAAAAGCGGGTGAACAGAGATATTCTTATTGAACACAGCTGGGAGCAGATGAATGGAGCATGTGTGTAGATGTTTCTCAGATTCCATGTTGACATGCTCTGTGCATGACATAGGAAACATTCTCCTGAGAGCAACGGCGAAAGTGAGACCTGAACACAAGCTCTGAGGTGCATTTAAAGATCATGTCGCCACATTCCTACAACCCTGATCCATCAGAGATCAATCGAAGTGTTTAGTTTAGGTTTAGCAAAGTCCAGATTCAGGTGGCATAAATGCTTTACACAGCAATTTCAACTGTATACTTTGGGTCAGAGCAGGCATAGTTTGGTCAGGCTTTTATGTAGCATTATGTCATTATACAGAATTTTGAGCGGGCACAGAGCAGCCTTAAAGGGTTAGTTTTCCCAAAAATGAAAATAATGTCATTTATTACTCACCCTCATGTCGTTCTACACCCGTAAGACCTTTGTTGATCTTCGGAACACAAATTAAGATATTTTTGTTGAAATCCGATGGCTCAGTGAGGCCTGCATAGCCAGCAATGACATTTCCTCTCTCAAGATCCATTAATGTACTAAAAACGTATTTAAATCAGTTCATGTGAGTACAGTGGTTCAATATTAATATTATAAAGAGACGAGAATATTTGAACACATGAACTGATTTAAATGAGGGTGAGTAATTAATTACATTATTTTCATTTTTGGGTGAACTAACCCTTTAAGTCTGCTGTGTAAAGAGGCCTAAGATAGGCCCTTAGATAACCAATTTTGTAGTTGAAAGAGAATTTTCTAAACTGACATTAATGTTTAATTACTTTGCAGTTTGTGAAATGTCTCCTAAATATGTGAAATTGATAAAAGTAAACAAACTAAATAATACATTTGATGTTATTTTCTTTTTAATTTAACCAATCAGAACATATCTGATTTTTAAACTTTAAAAAGTGATATATTTTTGTCTTATTTTCCTGTTAAAATATCTCAAAACTATAAATTAACTTGAGAAGCAACACTGCATTATAAATTTAGATGAGAAGCAACACTGCATAAAACATTCTGATATTGTCAGAAATGTATCTTCAATAAGATGGTATTTTGTCTTACTGCACTGGCAGATTTCATGTTTTAGTTATGAATACGTTTAAACAAGTGGAAAAAAATGTGCCAGTGCAGTAAGACAAAATACACTAATATTTAAGATACCATCTATGTATTAAATTTCACTTTGAAAAGTAAACTTATCTTATTTTAAGGATTTCTATATATATTTACATAAAAAATAAATACAATTTATACTTTTGATCAATTCAATGCATCCTTGCTGAATAAAACTACTAATTTCTTTCTTAAAAAAATCTTATTGACCCCAAACTTTTAAACTGTTCTGTATCTATCCATTTTAACATGCCTTACCTTCACAATCACCCGAGTGTAAAATAAGCCATCTTCAGGTTCACCAAAGGACTGAATATTATACGGCTCACTGGAGGGGCAGGAAGTTTGTGGACAGCCATCTTCCTGTGTGGCCTATACTGGCTTTGAGGAGACCGTACAAGTGATTCACAAGGCAGCACATCAGTCGCGCTTACAGCAGAGAGCTGGCCGGAGAGAAGTGCCTCATTCTCCTGGTCGTTATCATGAAAGACACAGACCCTTCTCGTATTCCACAGCCCAGCGTTCCTGGCAACTGTTGCTTTAGAAATGTCCCAAGGTTCCATCCTGCCCGGAATCTCAGCCCGTGGAACAGAGAATGTTGAGACAATGATGCCACAAGGGAAATAGCGGAACCTTGAAGAGCAGCCGACCACAAGTATTTTCAATTGCACTGGAATCAGGTCACGCTTACTCTTCCTGCACACCTACACAATTTTAATGCAACCACTGAAGCACTTGCCAGTAGTGATGGGTGAATTGAGAGGGTTGGTTGTTAGTTAAGTGTAAGTGAGATGTTGTGACAGCACTGAGAGTACAAAGATGGCTCCGTCCTGGACGATCGGTGAAGGTTACGGTCAATGATGCTCCCAGTGAGGGATCTGGTTGGATTATAAAGGTGCAAACAGAAGGAAGTGAACAAGGACGGTTGGAGCGGTGATTGAAACATTCTGTGAAAGCATAAAGATAAAATGACAGAAGAGGTATGGGAATAAAATAAAGAACTGAATTGAAATACAGAATAATTATGAGTGAGACTACACATAAATAAATAAAAATGCACAAAAAGATGGTAGATTCATAAGAAGAAGTATATAAAATATTAAAGTCTAATATAAAAAATAAACCTGTATGGTGACACTCAATTCAGTAGGTTGTAACAGCATCCATTTTTAGAGTTCTTATACTATTCCTGTTTAGTAATAAAATATGATATGTAAGGGATAATGTTCATCCAGCCGTTTGTTATCGCAAAATACACCCCAACAGCGCAAGTAAATAATTACACACAAAATATTGATTTGAGTTGAAACATTTTATTAGCTCATTAAATGCTTTCGCAAACAGTTCTTAGCAAGCAGCTTGGAGCCTATTTGAACAAACAAGTTCAAACAAGATGGACATTTAAGGGATAATGTACAGTCCTATCACTTATTACAAGGCTTTTTACCACATACATGAAAGACGAGGACATGAAACATTGATTTGAGATGAAATCATTTTAAAATCCTATCTGTTTATTCTTTTGTAATTCATTACAGTGTACAAAACAATCGTTCTAGCAACAAGATGAGCACTTCAGAAATATTATCGTATATAGGCCTAGTATTAATACTATTAATAATAAGTCCTCTGGTTTTATTTGGATAGTAAATACTGTCGATAAAAAAAGACATGAAAGAAGCGTTAACCTCAAATGCCCCAATGAGGAGATATTATACATCATTGCTATTGATGACAATCATCATAACTGACCACAGAATGTCACGAATGACCAATCAGAATCAAGCAATTAAGAGAGCCTTGTAATAAAATGGAATATGGGGTGCTTCTCAAATGGAAGGCTGCATCCTAGTGAGGATTTCCTTCCTAGTCCAGTCCTTCAGTAGATTGTAGGCTAAAGTCCTCCTCAGCAATAAACGCTGGAATGAGACGGTCTAGTAAGTGTGCATGGCTACATCACACATGTTCCTGCCCCCACGGTCATGGCACAAAAATACTATTGAAACTGAATTTTGAAAACATACTTATCTAAAATCTGGCTTTTTATTAATGCAATCCAGTGAATGACAACCAGTTTAGTGTTAAGTGACTAATTTATACCAAAACAAAAGATACCGTGTATGCCTTCATCTCCAAAAACATTATTTTTGTCTTGTATTTCATAATGAACTCAGACAATCTCAGTGCCGATTCAGTTCTTTTTCATGAATTGGAATGTGTGCAAAAGATTGTGGATGTGAAGGACACACTTGATGCATCCCTCAAAATGAGCTGAATTAAGGACACAAAACAAAGGCTGCCTTCCAAAGATCCTTCAAATTGAGACGGTCTTCAGTGGCGCTTAATGACGTGACAGACAAAATATGCAGCCTTACTAGGATGCAGCTTTTCATTTGAGAAACACCCATATAATCTTTCGCTAAAGTCCCTCTTTAAAGGGGCTATACCTGTATGTAGAATTCAGAAACCTTTGTTATTAGTGACACCGGTGGCCACTAAGTGAACTGCAGCCAACAACTTATTGCTTGTGCTTGCACTCGTAACGTACAAGAGACTGAATGCGATTCAATGCTCCGATATACTCACAGCGAAGTTGTGGAATTACCTGTAGAAGTTGGAAATACCTTCTCAGCATTATACTGTTAACAAACAATTCACCGGCATCATGTCGACAGATTAGGTGATTAAAATTAGACTGTTACTATTGTTTGATTATAAAGTATATTTGAGACTACAGACTATATAGATGTGGTTATGTGAGACTATAGTTTGAATGAATCCCTTTTCTTTGCATAAAACATTGACATTACAGTACAGAATAGCTCGTTCGGCATTATCCTGAACATTGTATAAAGCATTCGTTTCACGTGTCATAGAATTGAAGAGAGGCTCTCCAGAGCATAAACGTCACATTCTTTTGATTTTCCCGGTAAAAACATCCTGAGTCCTCAACTTCAATTTGCCGTCTCTGCAGTTTTTAATCACATTACTGAATAATTTCAACATTTATTTACAGAAAACGTATAAAAATACTTCCCAATGTCATAATTCTTTCCTGAAATAAATCCTCAGCACTTTATGAGCACAGTTACTAAAAATCACACCGTTCACAAAAATCTCATGTTCATTCCTCACCTCAAAGACATATCTTGCCAGGTTTCTAAGACTTGAAGACAAATGACTCTGGTGTGGAATCATGTCTGGTTTGTATCGCTCACCCTTGTTTGCCAAGTGTCCTGCTGAGAAACTGATGGTGTATAAACCTGTCTCTTTTTAGGGCCCTGACAGAACTGCTGAAACAGCCAGGCGAGGCCGGGGGCGTGGACAGAGGAGGAGGCCACCACCCAATCGGATCCAATGGCATCTCTGGCAGGTCAATGCGCACCAACAACGGTGAGTCAGAGCTCCAGACGTATACTGTACACTGTAGAGTCTCTGCTGAACTCAATCACAGGGACTCAAAGATAAAATTGAACGTCAAATGAAATACAATGAACATCAAACATTCAATGCTGGGGGAAAAAGGGACCTTGACAGGTTGCTTGCATTTCTGCTTCCGTCACCAATTCTCAGATATGAGCTCTGCAGATTTTGGCACATGAATGTGAATTATTGATCATGTAACTATTTAAATATGTGAGTTAAAATACTTTCTCTATCCTGGCTTAATATGCAGCTTAATATGTACTTTATGTTTATCCAGTCAGACTTATGTTTTTAATTCTTTTGACTTGTACCAAAGCCCCTTTCAGGCAAGTCATTTCACTCGGCGGCCATGTTTGAAATGCCTCTTGGGCAGCTATTTCAGTCATGCAAGTACAGCAACTATCTCTTTGAATGGGGAAACATCAAATTCTCCAAAGCTGTTCACCAAGCTTATGATTAAATTTCATATTTGAAATCACCAATGAAATCTGACAACAACTGTCAGATTTCTATCCATTGGGCAGTCATGGCCAAATGGATAGAGAGTCGGACTTGTAACCCAAAGGTCATGGGTTCGAGTCTCAGGTCCGGCAGGGATTGTTGGTGAGGGGAGTGAATGTCCAGCGCTCTCCCCACCCTCAATACCACGACTGAGGTGAGACCCTTGAGCAAGGCACCGTACCCCCAACTGCTCCCCGGGCGCCGCAGCAATGGCTGCCCACTGCTCCGGGTGTGTATTCACGTTGTGTGTGTTCACTGCTGTGTGTGTGCACTTGGATGGGTTAAATGCAAAGCACAAATTCCGAGTATGGGTCACCATACTTGGCCACATGTCACTTCACTTCACTTCACTCATAAATTATACACAACAGCTTAAATCATAAAATGAATGGAAAACAAATGTTAAAAATGTAGCCATGTCATCATTGTAAAAAACTCTGAGTGAAATCATACCTTGACAAAGGAACGTTTTGTGCCGAAACGTTGGTTAATAAAAACTTTTTGCAAGTCAGTGTGAGGTCAAATCTCATGTATATTTAGCCATGTCATCATTTAACATCATTCTTGCACAATCACGATCCATTAAATGATTGTCAGATACACATTGGCCAACAACATTATTGATGAGACCTCAGCAAGAGCACTGAGGCTTTAAAGGCTATCACCTTTTGACCCTGTGAGGGTAATGAACTGTAAAGAGGGAGTAATTAAATTTGCGGATATGAGAGATCCTACTGCTGCTCCCTCTCAGCCTTGGAAGAGGAAGTGGCTTAACGAAGCAACTGTGCTAATTAAGGTATAATTAAGAAATTTCAGCCAAGACCTGCTGATCAAGAACACACTGTCCTTCTGTCTGAGAATTAGAGACCCATTTATCTCTCTATCTCACACACGCACTTCATCACAGGTGTGAGAATTTCTTGAGAGTGTGAGAATTTCCACTGTGTCAGTGTTTCTGCTCGTGCTTCTTTTATCTTCTTCCTTTTCTAAATCCACCTCTTCATTGAGTGTTTAATTAAGTGCTCATTAAACCAGCTTGATCACACAAAGGGTCACAAGGGTTTAAAAACGATCCATCTGCATACACACACACACACACACACACACACTCACACACACACACAACCAAAGAGTCGTGACAGGTAAACCCATGTTGACACAGGTGGTCAGGAAGGATGGATGGATGGAAATGAGAGCACCAACATTGAATTAATTTCTTGATAAATATAATAATAACTGCATTGAATAATTATGTTGACATTATTGTGTGATAAAGTCTAATTTTGGTTGGTTCATTAGCTTAACATAGCAATCTAGTTCATTTCAACAAAACAAAAGAGCAGTGTGGAAACATTAGGCATAGAAAAATATATAATAAATGTGTATAAATAAAACAACAAATTATATATAATAAGACTGCAGAGCTGCTGAATGCTTGAATCTAATTGGTTGACGAATGTTCTAAGGTTTTCAGGGAAATGCGGGGCTAAAGTAGTTCCAGGCAGGTCTTGACCGCATTAAATGTCCATATCACTTTGCCAAATGATTTCAGTTATTTACACCCTACAACAGTTATTGTCATGTTTTTTTTGCCACAAAATTATGTACACTCACACAGAAGCATGTTGTCAGCGCTGCTCTGACAATTTTATCAATAAAATAGTTTAGCATCTTAAAAGCTGCATGACATTTCTCATTAGCGAGGTAATAACGTCGCTGTTCTTGAAGCTTATAAACGTACAGTTTCGCTATTAGTAGAGACGCTGCTGCCGAACACTGTTTTGAGAGATGACTCACACACGCTTAATCTCTCACTAATAACTGCTATAGATATTATAAACTCTAATAGTCTGCCATCAATGGCTCAAGCCTCTGTTACTAGCTCTAAAATTACGCTTTGAAATTATTAACGGAAGCGTGGGATGAGATGGGATTAGTCCTACACACAAGAGCGTTTGAAGGACAAAAACCTGAAAAATGTCTTAAAATACAACATCTGAACAGGTGTGGTAACCATAGTATAAGTGAAATAATTGACTCCGGTCCATTGAATTATTCAAAAATACTGCACTCCACCTCTGGTGTGCATTATTTTCTAATAATTTAATGGCCTGTCATCAATTATTCCTTACATAACCCTAAGTTTTGGATTTTAAAGTGGTCCGCAATCTCTGTTGAAACAGTCCACCACCTGAAAAAGTTTGAGAACCACTTTCCTTGAGGAAAGAAATGACATTTGAGGAATCAAGAAAACCAATAGGTGAGGGAACCTGGCAGAGAAAAATAGAAGGAAAATGAGACAGAGTTTGAATGAATAAATAGTGAGAGAGAGATGGGAGGGAAGGAAAAAGACCTAAGGGGAGGAATAAAGAAAAAGAGAATGAGACAAGAGGAAAGATGAATGAGTGTGGGAGAGGAATGGTGTGGGTGTGATAGGCTGTTGAATGGAAGGAGAATTAGAGTGATGTTTAGAGAGGAGAATGAGAACTGAATGAAAGAACTGTCTCTCCCTCTTTCATCATCCTTCCATCCCAGCTCATCAACTCTTGGAAATCCTAGGATCATGACGTTCTGCCGAAGCGTATGCTTTCTATAAGTACCATTATGACTTTTATAGTTCCAATTATGATTGTTGTTAGTGATGTTTGCGATGAATAACAATTTAATCATATCTAAGTTTTGTATAAACACAGTGCATTAAATTCAGGTGTGTAGCTCAACCCACAGTGATTGTGCTATGGACGTGAATAACATCATGTCCATAGCACATGAGCACATGATATGATACATGATATTATTCATGTCCATAGCACAATCACTCATCCCACGCTTTGTTGAGGAGAGGTGCATTACGTGGCTTGAGCCATACCAAGAGACTCGGGTCAGGTCTTTTGACCTCAACCAGAGCAATCTAGCAAGACACAAGTAATCACATGACAATGCCCTGGCAATCACCCACAAATACCCTAGCATCATTGTGGCAAGTTTTGCACATTAATCTTTTTGGATGTCTGTACTAGCTTTGCACACCTAGATTGGGGAATATTTGCCCATTCTTCCTTGCAGAATTGCTCAAGTTCAGTCAAATTCTGTGGTGAGCGGCAATGGACTGCTCTCTTCAAGTCAATCCACAGATTTTCTATTGCAAAACATAGAAAAGCCAATGCAGCACACCACCCAAAACACACCATACCTACTGTGAAGCATAGTGGTGGCAGCATTATATTGTGGGGTTGTTTCTCTTCAGCAGGGACTAGGCCAGCGGTCGGCAATAGGCCAAAACTGGCCCGCCAGCAATAATATCTGGACCGCGCCCGCAGCCAGATTATTTTGATAGCGGCTGGTTCTGAAATAGATCTTTGTCTTGTGGTGCCGTCTAATATTATCACCGTGTCTACACCAAACGCGACTTTTTTTGCGTCATGTTGTGCCGCGCCGCAACAGCTAAAAGCAGTCTACACTGAATGCGACAAACCGACCGTTGCAAAGCACTTGGACTACGTCAGAAACAGAACGGGAAATCCGTTCACTGTCGGGAATGTGTTGTGTCGTGTGGCTCGTGTCGCACCGCGCCGCATCCAGTGTAGACAATATCACTGATTTAAATGGTTTCTATTATCTTTTGACGCATCACTTCGCACCGGTCGCATCCGGTGTAGACACGGTGTTATATTCTTTGAAAACAGTGACAACTTTGTTGCAGATAAGACACACCGGCTTTGCAGGTTTTGAATTCACAAAACTAGGTAGGATGAACGCATAGTTGTCTTTCCATTCTTCTTTGTATGCCCTATTTTCGCTGACAACTTTTCTCTTTAGACTCTTTGATAATGCCATTTTCTCTCACCAGCTAGCTTAAATGTTAACATCACTCTGCACACAACGTAATAGCGTACCTCCAAAAGGCAAACAATCAATAAAAAAAAGCAGTTTAGTAGGTGAGTGTAAAAGTAGGCTACGTCAAATAACTATTACAATAAGTTAGGCTCCATTGTGTAACAAGCAAATTAAAATGAGACACATTTATTATTCACGATATGGAAAGAGGAAATAAAACATAGTTTGTTAAGAGCATGACTCAAACATGCCCTTATTGGGCTTATTCAAGTCCTCTTTTATTTTTTGAGTTATTTTTATCCATTCCGCATCTCCCACATATGTGTGTTTTAGCAGGGCAGTCTATGTTGCTAGTTGGTGAATGAAGATACTTGCCAGGTCACTACTCCGCTTTATTAATTCATCCAGTGTAAAACCCGGACACCGCCACACAAATATGGCTTTTTGTTAATGACTGTCCTACTACAGGATTAAAAAAACAGCTCCGCTAACCTTAAATCTGATAGAAAATCTGTGGATGGACTTGAAGAGAGCAGTCCATTGCTGCTCACCACAGAATGTGACTGAACTTGAGTAAGGCAAGGCAAAACGTAAAGCAAGATTTGTAAATAAAGCTAGAAAAGTTTTTTTTTTGGAATGGGTTTTGATTTCAGGCTGTACGACAAATTCAGGGTTTGATGATTTTCTATGGGCACTGTAAGTATCTTAGTTTTCTTGTAGTCAGCTTTTGAACACAGCACAAAGACTTTAATTTGAGCTACACATTTCAAAAAATGAGTATGTGTGATTGACAGCTTGCCTGTGACAGGTGGAGAGATGTTCGTGTTCATTGTACAGTAAATCTTACAGTTAATTTTTGCTGTCTGACCGAGCAGTCAAACGCCTCTGGAAACGCCTTTAGGCAAAAACACTTCCATTTTTTTTTTCACCTGCTCTGGAGAGATGCATCTCTTAAGCAGACGATTTTACTGCTGATATAAGCATGTTTGTACTGCATTTCTAAAGATGCAGATCTCACGGGTCTGCCTGAGTGCAAAATGCTTCATATGTGCAGCTAATGAGTGCAACAGCATGAGTTGTCACACTGTTTGCATTTGATGATGAGACATTGCGTTGTTTGTGTGCGTGTAAGAGAGAAAGACTCTGTGCCATATGTGCCAATCATGTTCTTGGCAGACAGCATGTGTGTGTCAGTGTGTATGTGTGTGGGCCGAGGCGGGTTGTACTACAGACCACCCATGAAAAACACATCCATCACATCAAAAATGTGTGTGTGTGTTGAGGATGACGTGTGTGTCCATATGTCTGGGAGTATATATCAGTGTTGCTACTATACATGCAGTCTAGCACTGGTTGTATGAATAATGTTTCATAAATAGGATACATCTGAACAGGAATGGCAGCAGGTTGAAGAAAAAAAGAAAAAAATATTTTTCTGAATTAAAAATGCAAATTTGTGTGAAAAATTACTATAATACTATATGTCTGTTGATTGACTCAGAACATTAAGGATGTAAACACAGTATATATTATATATTCTTTACACACTCACACACATAAAAATATTTTTAATGTCCTAGAAACCACCAAGAACAAGATATATTATAGATGCTCCAAAATTATTGCTACCGAAAATGTTTGGCCAAAACAGCTTCTCCGATGGCACGTTTTGACTGTGTTTAGCATCTATTTCATGCACACAAAGTGGATAAGCTACAACAGTTAAACATGTCAGCTGTGTGGACATTAACTCTGGATTGACAAGATTAATTTCTAAATCTAATCTAAAAATCTTTTAATCTGTGCTGTTTTCTATTGATGCGTGAACAAAACTTCATTCAACATTTGTAGCGTGCCTGCCATCCAATAATTGCAAAAAAGCTGTCAATTTCATTGTGAAATTCAAACACCAAAATGTTGTTTTAATGACCTTTAATACGCCGTGACAGATCACTGTAGCTGCCTCATTTCAAGCGGCAGCACAGATCAAGCACACATGGACCGATTATCTCATCTCCTCTTTACTACTAGTTACTGCATGAAATAAATATGGGTGAACACCAATAAATAATCTTAATAATTATATATATATAAATTATAATACATTTTGGTT
>RJVU01049122.1:738395-754908 GCA_003731715.1 Anabarilius grahami | reverse complement strand
TCGACATAGATATAATATTTTTCACATATGCCCTTGAGAATCTGCAGCAGGGTGACTGGCCAGACATTTACTGTGCCTGCATCATGTGTGTAAAGTGTAATGAAGTGGAAGTTTGATCACACCCTATCTTACCAACCGGTTTCAGCGGCCTTCCGCTGACCCCAGCAGCTGTGGGCACCACACACACACAAACACAAACGAACGCACATGCACACACTTCAGTCTCAGATATACTGAACAAACAGCAGGACATTATCCCAATCTTCCAATCTTCCACAGCAGGACAGAGCATTCATTTCATCGCTGCATGTCTTCATAACAGGGTTAAACTGATCTGAGGCCTGTTCTAATGCTCACTGATCTAAGCTCTTTTGATGTTTCCAGAGAGCAGAGGTGATTTCTGCACTGAGCCTGAAGCTAAACTGGCTGCAGAACCAGTAATCAGGATCCGTTAGCAGCCACGATGCTCTCTCGTGGAGAATCACTGCAAAAATACAGTTCTTAACACTTATTTTTCAGACAAAATATCTAAAAATATTTAAAACAAGATAAATGTACTTGAGAAGCAACAGTGCATAAGATATTAAGACATGTTTTCAGAAAAAGTATCTTTAATGACTGCATTTTGTCTTGCAGCTTTCATGTTTTTTTCAAGTTAAAACAAGTGAAAAAAAATCTGCCAGTGCAGTAAGACATAATGCACTTATTTTCAAAATGCAAACTATGAAAACAAGTCTTAATATTTTATGCAGTGTTGCTTCTTAAGTACATGTATCTTGATTCAAATCATTTTTGATATTTTGACTAAAATATAAGACAAAAATAATCAAACATATTAAGATATTTTTACAGGAAACTAATTCAAAAAGACTCATATGAACATGAATGTCAAATCATGTGAGTTGTTGAGAAGTACTAATACTTTTCTAAGGAGTCACCAAAAAAAAATATATATATAAAATTGAGATTTTTTTTTGTTGCTAGTAAACAATCACCCAGAATACCATAGGAACTAGATAGCAGTGTGTTAAAAAAAAAAAACACCTTAGCATCATCCTTACAACATAGTGACTTTTGCACAGGCAAACACCACTTCAAAACATGTAAATGTCTACTGTAAGTATGGTAGGATGTTAATAATTCTTTCCTGTGATGTTCTGCTCTGGCAGGATCTCAAAGCCCTTTGTATTTCTCCAAATTAAGAAGATTATTACAGCGTGACCTTCTGCATACAGCCTGTTACCGCTGAAAGGTCATCTTAGAAAAGGTGGAATCTCAAGAAAGACAAAAATCACAAGTGCTTCAGAAAAAAAAGATCAAATAGAATGTTTGAAGATGTTTTGAAGGTCAGAAAGGAAGAGAAATATTTGGAATTAGCTGTTTGTGTGTTGTAGCAGGATAATATTTGAAATCAATGCTTTAAATAAAGGCCACTGCACAACAAAAACAGTTAGGGTTAGCTGAGGAAGTTCCCTCCCCTTGATACATTCACACAAGATATGCGCCAACCACTAAATACATTAAAATGGGCTTTACCGAATAAATAAAAAGGATAAAATGATTAAAAGTTACTTTCCAATAGACCGTATAGACGTCAAACCAAAAAAAATAAAATCTCTCCAAACTCATTCTCTCCAATCTTTTTCCAAAGCTAACAAAACAACGTACTGTACTGTGGTCAGACCCATAATCATCTAGTGCAACTGTGCAATTCAGTTAAAGTTACTTCACTGCACTTTGAAAGGATCGATGTCGGCATGTCGCCATGGCAATTTAACAACAGGAAGCTTCCTGCAAATTCACCAATCATAAAGCTGTCATAGAATATGTCAATCAAACATGCATTGATGTCTGTGTGAAAGGAGTATGATTAAAGGGGAAAGAGAAAAGTACAATGTGAGAGTAAGCGAGAGGGAGAAAGAACGAGAGATGTGAGAAATGCTTTTTAGGAAATGGAGTGGAAAGCCTGAAAATGCGAAAAACTCAGAACAGTGGAAAATGTTGCCCTTTCAACCCCTCTCCTTCCATCTGAAAGAGGTTTAAATGTCACAAGGCAGATGGTACATGTGGTCTGAGCAGAGACACCGAAATGTCAAGCATAGAAAGATGACGTATTTAAGCATGTTTTTGTTAATACATAACTTTAACCCTAGAATGCATATGTGGCGAGTTCTTTTTTGCGGCATTTTTCGCATTTCATCCAAAATTTAGTTAGATATATGGATTAGTTTTACTCAATAATTTAAAGTCTGTTGTTATTTACTCACATTCATGTCCTTCCAAACCATCTGTGGAACACAAAAGCCTGTCACTCTTTTCCATGCAATCACAATGAATGAGGAACTGAGATTTTAAAGCCTCAAAAAGGACACAAAAGCATCATAAAAGTCTTCTTGAAGTAGTGTGTTCAACCGAGAAATAGTGATGCCTGACTTATAAATAAATCATTCAAGGAATGAAAAGTTTCGATTCATTGATTGATTTGAATCACAATGGCTGGAAGAGAAGATTATCAGCAAATAAGTAAAATCTTAGTTGCTTTCTTGCAAAAACTTATTGTATGACTTCAGAAGATTTGAAATATAGCGCATGAGTCATGGATTTCTTTTGTTATGCTTTTTGAAGCTTGACGGCATTTGAATAATATTAGGGTGAGTAAATGATGACAAAAATTTGTGTAAACTATCCCTTTAAAGGGTTAGTTCACCCAAAAATGAAAATAATGTAATTTATTACTTACCCTCATGCTGTTACAAACCCGTAAGACCTTCGTTCATCTTCAGAACACAAATTAAGGTATTTTTGTTGAAATCCGATGGCTCAGTGTGGCCTGCATAGCCAGCAATGACATTTCCTCTCTCAAGATCCATTAATGTACTGAAAACATATTTAAATCAGTTCATGTGAGTACAGTGGTTCAATATTAATATTATAAAGCGACGAGAATATTTTTGGTGTGCCAAAAAAACAAAATAACGACTTATATATTTCAAAACACTGCTTCATGAAGCTTTGGAGCGTTATGAATCAGTGTATCGAATCATGATTCAGATCGCGTGTCAAACCGCCAAACTGCTGAAATCACGTGACTTTGGTGCTCCGAACAGCAGATTCGATATGCTGATTCATTGTGCTCCGAAGCTTCCTGAAGCAGTGTTTTGAAATCGGCCATCACTATATAAGTCTTTATTTTGTTTTTTGGCGCACCAAAAATATTCTCGTCGCTTTATAATATTAATATTGAACCACTGTACTCACATGAACTGATTTAAATATGTTTTTAGTACATTATTGGATCTTGAGAGAGGAAATGTCATTGATGGCTATGCAGGCCTCACTGAGCCATCGGATTTCAACAAAAATATCTTAATTTGTGTTCTGAAGATGAACGAAGGTCTTACGGGTGTGAAACGGCATGAGGGTGAGTAATTAATGACATTATTTTCATTTTTGGGTGAACTAACACTTTAAGGTGTCCTTGATCATTTGTTTTCATATTTAGTTTGCTATTTTACATTTAAAGGAACTTTGTAGTAATACTCCTAGTTTCTACACAGTATGTTCCTATGGAATTCAATGCAATGGATTGAAAATTGTGTGCATGAGTGAGTTGAAATCATATCTGGTATTTGGCTTTCCAAAAATGTTATATATTAAGATAGACAAGCTGTAGGCGGGATGTGTGTGTGTGTGTGTGAGATTCATCTAGTTTGACCTTTGTATATGTGACAGATGTTTTCAGATGTCCTCAAATCCAACTGTTTTTCATTGCTCTGTGGAAAACGGATGGTCAAATCTGTGTCAGAAGAAATGCTCTGATTTCGATTTATGTGCATGAAAAAGAGCATGACGAGATAAAGTATTTCTAAACCTTTCTAAATTTCAGAGAAAAAAAATGAAAATGTATAATTTACAAAGCCTCATGTCATCATTCCAAACTATACAACTTTATGTCATAAAAGTGGTCTGTACGAATTCCGTCCTTCAGAAAACTTGGAATATTATGGAGCCCAAGGGGACATGGTGATGGGGGAAAAAGAAAAAAATGAGATGGAAGGTATTGTAAAATTACATTTCAATGCTTCTGCGTTCTCTCACAACTTTTGTTGTGTTTTCTTGCAAATGTATTGCGCTCCCTTAAGGGACTTTGCATTAAATTGCTAAACATTTGCATTCTCTCGCAAAACTATTACGTTATAGCTATAGCAAACTCAAAGACTCTCAAGGGAACTCAAATGCATTACATTTTTTTTTTTTTTTCAATCAATTTTAAAAAAAATTTAACCATCACCATGTCCACTTACATCTACGTGGACTACTTTCATGGGGTATTTGTGTCCTTTTTGAAGCTTGAAAGCTACAGTCTTGCTTTATTGTAACTGAATGGAAAAAGACATAGAATCTTCAAAAATTGTTCCACAGAAGAAAGCAAGTCATACAGTTTGACATGACATGAGGAAACAATGACAGAATTGTCATTTTTGTCTGAACAATCCCTTTAACGCAGTCTCTCATGGCTTGTGCATTCTACATCCTTGTAACTAAACACATACACACCAGTTAATCTCTAAATAACCACAACAAACAACCCTATGACATACACACTTCTTTTTAAACATGCATTCGCAGTGACAGCATCAGCACATCATGAGAGAGAGAGGCATAAGAAAAGAGGAAAAAAAAGTGAGGGTTATTTAGTGTGACAGTAGAGCAGCTGGTCTTTATGTTAGACATCATACATGCCTTCTTCTCTCCCTCCATCCTGTCTTTTCTCATCCCTGTCTTTTTTCCCTTTCATTCATCGCCCTTCTCCCAAAACACAAGTAACTGCATGAATAACTCAAATGTGATTCAAAAGGCCTTCAAAAACCTCTCATCTTCCCTTTGTCATTCAATTTCTGCCATTTTCAACAATATTTGCTGCTCTTTCATTCTGGTTCTTTTATGCAGTCCAATTAGAGAGCTGCATGAGTGTTGGTGGACACCCCTTCTCTACAGGTACATTGACCTAGCCCGACTGTGCTCTGATAGGGGCGGAACAGGGTCGTACCATCTGAAGAGCAGGGAGAGGGGGGACGGGGATTGGAGGTGGTTTGAAGGTCAGAAAGCTGCCGGTGTGTGTAAGAGCATCAATCAGGTTTAACTGAGCGCGTTCAGCCAAACACACACACACACACACACACACACACACACACACAATTGCTTTGCAAGCACTTTGTAGAGATTGGGTCAGGCTGTGCTGCTGAGTGAATGAATTGCATTGTACAGCATGCACACCGATCTCTTTAACACACACACACACACACACACACACAGACTGTTCGTATGAATCGTGTTGGTCCATCAACGTTATAAATGGCTGGGCTGTACTTACCGCTGATTGCTGTATCTGCTATATGGGATCTGATGACACACACGCATGAAGTCTGGGGAGACTTGCTAATGTCCTGTGCTGATAATTTTGGTGTGTGTGTGTTAGTTTTTTGTACATGGCTTGTGGATCAAGTGGAATATGTGTCATTAAATTAGTTTCAGTCCATTGAGAAGCGGAAAAATAAAACCTTATTGGCTCTTGCATGTACACTGTGTGTGTGTTTGACAATCTACTACATTTACCCATGGGGATCAATAAACTGTCTGTCTGTCTGTCTGTCTGTCTGTCTGTCTGTCTGTCTGTCTGTCTGTCTGTCTGTCTGTCTGTCTATCTATCTATCAACACTAATAAAAAAAAGTACCATGGTATTACCATGGTTTTAGACATACCCTGTTTTTTAGGTTTTACATACTTTACCTCTTTTATGGTGGCCAAGAGATTTCAGTGTGCTGCAACTGAAGAAAACACAAATAGAAAAAAAACACCAGCAAATTCTGTTTAATGACACATGCTGCAAATACTTGCAACACAACCAAATACCGAAACATGCTGCATTTTTTTTCTGGCTGTTATACAGTGGGTGATACATCTTCTGAAAGAGTACAGAATCTCCGGATCAAAACACAAGCGAAGAAGCAGCAGAAACAAACGATAGAAGCATTCCTTACAGACATAAAATCTTAATGTGATCTTTAGACACTAAACAGCATATGGACGCAATCTACTCCATCTATGTTTGATCGTCGTTCTGAATCTGATCCAGACAAAAACGAGATTTTCTCAGCATTTTGTTCAAAATGTTGCTTTTTAAAAAAATGAAATTTACCAACATTCAAATGTTATTTAATAAAGAATGCATGAAGCTAGAATATTTTTTTTTAAAGGAAAGGCTCTGTTCTTTTTTTCTTTTTTTTTATATTGTATGTTTAGATATTCAAATAACAAAATATTCTGGGAGCATGAAGATTTCGTGAAAATTATTTTTAAAAAATGCTGGCACTGGCTGGCAACTTANAAAAAAAAAAAAAAAAAAAACACTGGCAGGTAAAGAGTTAAGAATGGTACCAGGGTATACTTACAAAAAAGGACTATGGTACAATGATGGCATCAGATGGAAATACCAGGGCACTCAGAACTATACCATAAAACTGAAATTCACAGACCATGGTATTTATGTATTTCAGAGAATACCATGGTACATACTTTTTGCTTTATGTTTGCTTAATGGTTTAAACATGATACCATGGTAATATTTTTAAGCCATGTCCATGATTTTTGGGAAATGTATCATAATAATCTCATACCATAAAGTACCATAAAATAAATAAATATAATAATAAACATATAATACAAATAACTATCAAAAGTTTGAGGGTTTTTAAAAGTAAATTAATACTTTTATTCAGTAAATTAATCAAAAGTTAAAGACTTTTATATTGTTACAAAATATTTATATTTCAAATAAATGCTGTTCTTTTGAACTATCTATTTATAAAATCATTCTGAAAAAAGAATCACGGTTTCCACAAAAAAACTGTTTTAAACATTGATAATGATAAGAAATTTATTTTGAGCATCAAATCAGCATATTAGTATGATTTCTGAAGGATCATGTGACACTGAAGACTGGAGTAATGATGNTTACAAAATATTTATATTTCAAATAAATGCTGTTCTTTTGAACTATCTATTTATAAAATCATTCTGAAAAAAGAATCACGGTTTCCACAAAAAAACTGTTTTAAACATTGATAATGATAAGAAATTTATTTTGAGCATCAAATCAGCACATTAGAATGATTTCTGAAGGATCATGTGACACTGAAGACTGGAGTAATGATGCTGAAAATTCAGCTTTGAACACAGGAATAAATTACATTTTTTAAATATATTAAAATAGAAAACAGTTATTTTAAATTGTAATAATATTCCACAATATCACTGTTTTTACTGTATTTTTGATCAAATAAATGCAGCATTGGTGATCATAAAAGACTTAAAAAATAAAATAAAATAAAACAACAACTTATTAACCCTAGACTTTTGAACAGGTTTATATTCATCCAACCAATTATTTGAGTAACTTGCATCAAGAGACCACATACTGATGTAAACACATACAGTTCCTCTTGCTCTGTGTTGTAAATCCCCAGATGTGCATTACAGCATCTCACTGAAGCCCTAATGCTCAAGAATATGGAAAATATCAGCTAGAAATATGCTAATTAATGCAAACATCTGCATACAACCTTGTCCCAATCGATCTGTCCTGCTTGATTTTGTTGCATATTGTTCAAGCTCAAGTCAGTGTGCCTTAATGCGCATTTTCCTCTTACTCTTACTCCTCCTATTTTGGAAAAGACAGTTTAAATTAAAGGCACAAATCATTTCAAAGAATTTACCTTTTGAAAGCCTCTGAACATTGCAAAATTATATTGAATATAAACAAAAACAATAAAAAATATAAAGAAAACATTAAATGCTTGCTGGGTGTTTTCAAGTTTCTTTAGAAGTTAGTGAGCACCTTTGAGAAAAAAAGTTGCTGGATTTGCTAAAAGTTTTTTTAACTTTTATGACATTGTGGCATAATTAAAGAGTTTAGCAAATGCTGTAAAATTTGCCTGGTGCTCATGTCTTTAAGCTAGCTCAGATGTTCTTCAATATTCTATTATAGTGTAATATTAAGCAAAGTAAGCTAAAATTAAATCAGTATATATATATATAAAAAAAAATTTGAATATGTATAATATAGTAGAGTCCACATAAACCACATATTCAAGTGAGTGTGTGTCTGTGTGTGTGTGTGTGCGCGTTTTTGTGACATATCAGGACAC
Source organism: Anabarilius grahami (assembly GCA_003731715.1). NCBI lineage: Eukaryota > Metazoa > Chordata > Actinopteri > Cypriniformes > Xenocyprididae > Anabarilius > Anabarilius grahami. Next base: position 746,700 of record RJVU01049122.1, on the reverse strand, counting down.
AAATTTGTATAATGACATGGGTATGACTTGGGTATTACAAGGAGAGGGTGACTTATGAGGACATTACCCATGTCCCCATTTTTCAAAAGGCTTATAAATCACACAGAATGAGTTTTTGTGAGAAAGTAAAAGTGTGCACAGTTTCCTGTGATGGTAGGTTTAGGGGTAGGGGTAGTGTAGGGGGATAGAAAATACAGTTTGTACAGTATAAAAACCATTACGCCTATGGAATGTCCCCACAATTCACAAAAACAAATGTGTGTGTGTGTGTGTGTTCTTGTTTATATTACATCGTGGGGACCAAATGGCCCCACGATGTAATAAAAACCTGAGATCACCTACATCGTGGGGCCCAGCCAGCGGTCCCCACGAGGGAAATGGATTAATAAACATACTAAATGATGTTTTTTTGAAAATGTAAAAATGCAGAATGTTTCCTGTGATGGTTAGGTTTAGGGGTACGGGTAGTGTAGGGGGATAGAATATACAGTTTGTACAGTATAAAAACCATTACGCCTATGGAGAGTCCCCACTAAGATAGCAAAACAAACCTGTGTGTGTGTGTGTGTGTGTAACTAAATGCATGTTGACTGCAGTAAACTGTGTCAGGTTGTGTGTCGTGGCATAGATCTGGGGCCAAATGTATTTGTTTGACAGAAAAAGGTGTGTGTGTGCCTTAGTGTATGTGTGTGTGTGTGTGTGTGTGTGTGTTTGTGTGAGAGAGAGAGAGAGAGAGAGAGAGCCAGTACAGTCACACAAGCCATCACTGTCACTACTCATTATTCGTCAAATTATATCAGAACCAATTCAAGTAAATTCTAAGTGTGTACTTGGAGAGGTGTGACAAAAGAGCTGATCTTACACACACACACAACCCCACAAACTCAATTCCACTTCTGAAGCGATAAAGCAAGGCAATGTGGCCTTGTCTTACTCTCTCTTTTCCTCGTGGCAGTCAATATTTCTTTTGCATATTAGGTTATTTTACCCTTTCTTTATCTTTTTTTCCCCCGTCTTGCTCTCTCGTTCTCTCTCATCCTTGCCGTAAAATGCTCTTCAAAGCCTAAAAAGGGCTGGACAGTAATATTTAAAAAGCTAAATGAATATGCATGTTGATTGCTCTTTCTTCCTGAGTGGGATTATGCATTATTAATGAGAAGTACTGCGTTTTCTGTGGCGAGCCGTGTGTGTTTGATTGAATTCTATCCTGAGGGACTGCCTGCCCTCAGAGAACAGAATTCTCCAACTCCAATGGAGCAGATCCACGGATGGATATCAAACGCTTTTCCTGCCATACACATTGTTCTTCAGTGAGAAATCTTTCTACAAAGTATTGTAAAGTCTGTCTCAAAAAGTTAAGCTGAACCTCCTGTCGATATACCTCCTTCTATATACAGCAAATGAAAATGATTTAATCTGTAAGGTTCAACATACAGTACTTCTTTATGTCTCTTCAGTGTGATTCTCCATTGATACCTGACCTTTACTTTCAGAAAACGCTACAAGTTTTATCTTCCAAACACTCAACTGTGATTTCTTTTGCGGTTCCAATGTGACAGTATATCCATGATATTTATATTATATACTTAGTATATCACTCTGCTTTCTACTTTGTCAAAACAGAAGCACTGGGTGAATAGTATACAGAGATGATGTAACCTAAATAATTTGCATAACGCAATTGTTTGGATCATAGCTCGACTTTTTAAAAATTTGCATATCAGTTATCAGACACTTAAACAAAATAATCTATCAGAAAAAAGCAATATCATATGTTCGCTAGAAAATAAAACAGATTTTACCCTATGACAAGCTCCATTGTGGCTCTTTTTATGACTACATTGTAGGCATATAACAGTGCATAAAACTGACGGTTCGGGACGTTTTTAAGTCACGTTTTGGTATGGTACGGTTTGGTACAGGAGGGGGAGAAAAAGCAACAAAATTGCTTTTTTTAAGTAAAACATTGGTTTACTGAACAAATTGTGTCTGTCATTAAATGGACTCAATTATAATTAAAAGTTTCTTAAGGATAAAAAATTTGCTATTCTAATGCTGTAATCTATAGCCTTACTTGCACATTACTATAATATTAACAGAGCCCAAACTATTTGCCTAAATTCAGTTGCTATTTATTTTTAAATATAATAATCAACACTCAAATAACAAATTGTATGCAAACATGTAAACTGCACATAAGGCACTTTTTGCATCAACTTCTAAATCTAATTATAAAACTATGTTTTTACTCCAATTTGTTGTTGTAATATAATCATTTACACAGTGGCTGTCATTTTCATGACAGATTTATTTAAACATACATTAAATAATCAAGACATCACTAACAAGCTAAGGAAAATATAATGAATATATTATTCTAATATAGTGTATATATTAAGCGAAAGAGTTCATTTCTCTGGCGAACTAACAAGCTGTGGACTCGCCTGAGATAAATGCTATGTGACACAGTGTTTACAAGCTGTTTTATTGACATCTTTCCGCCATTGAAACACTGATTAAGCGATTACACAAGATATTACACTTTCAGTAAGTTGTACTGTGTCTTTCAACATACCTTCAGATGTTCATTCATGTTTATTCTGTAACTAGTATTAAAGAGCAAGAGATGATCACATTCACTCCTGCTCCACGCTGACGCATGAACTGAGGTGCCTGTACAGAGATCTGTCACGGCACATTAAAGAGCATCAAAATGGCATTTTTTGTTTGAATTTCGTGATAAAATGGGCAGAATTTGAAAGATGACACTTTGTTTCTTATCAAAAGTAACAAAACGTGGAGCTTATTGCGATTATTGGTGGTTAATGGTGGTTAGGCTACAACGCTGTACTCATCATGTAGATCCAATGGGCCAGGGCTGGGCGGGGCAGTAGGGGGCACGTTCGATATGCCATGAGAGTATCGCGGTACGTACCGTGGGTGGTGTATCACGGTTTTTCAGTTCGGTTTGAATATCGTTACACCCCTACTATATTATGAACTGTGTATCCCTGTGAATCTATTGTAAATCCACTGGAATTCTATTGTAATATCACTGTTAACCATTTTGACTCTATTCCATTTTGTCTCCGTTTTACTTCCATTATGACCAATGTTGGGTGTAACTAGTTATTAAATAATTAGTTACTATAATTGAATTACTTTTCCTTTGGAAAAGTTATGTATCCTTCTCACTTTAAATACTTTGGTGAGTAAATAAGAATAATGGTAACACTTTAGTTTAGTGTCCATTTCTCACTATTATCTAGTTGGTTATTAGCATGAATATTAATGGGATGTTGGCTATTTATTAGTATTTAAAAAGCACATACTAATGCCTTATTCTGCAAGACCTTATTCTACATCCTTTATCCTACCCAATACTTAAACTTAACAACTACTTAACTAAGTATTAATAAGCAGTAATTAGGAGTTTATTGAGGCAAAAGTCGTAGTTAATAATTAGCTAATGGTTTGAATTGGACCCTAATCTAAAGTGTAACCAGAATGATTTATGTAGTTTTATATTATTTATTTGAAAGAATTAAAAGAGCTATTTCATGTCTATCCTTGTATTATTTATTAACTCGCCGAGGTTAATATAGGACTTAGAAAGTAACTAGTAATAAGTAATTAAATACTTTTTGGAGAGAGTAATTTGTACAGTAATCTAATTACACTATTGAATACGTAACTAGTAACTTGTAATTCATTACTTTTTTGGAGTAACTTACCCTGATTACACTGATTATGACATCATCATGACTCCATACTTTGACTTCCCGCTTAAACTCTACATTGTGACTCTTGCTTTAAATTTCTTATCGAACTCATTCCTTATCCAAGCATAATGACATTCCCTCATGTACCTTCTCTAAGCCAGCCATTAAAAATGAGTGGAATGAATGTGGTGTGCTTTAGTCATTGAAGAACAATTTGTGAACTGATTTATACCAACCCTGACTGACATTGATCAACAGCTCTCAAAAAAGAGAAAATAATAACAGGGTTGAAGCAACAAGCAGCCAAAACCAACCTAACCATTTCAACAATCCTTAAGCAGCAAAATCCCATCAGTAATCTAAAACAAACAAGTTATTCTCCCCTATTTGTCCTCACTAGGTCAGAGTCCGCACCTCACCAGGGTACCAGATCCCTGCAGTTATCGTCATGCAGTTATTATTAATTATGACGTGAACGTCAGACTCCCATTGGGAAAAGGGGCAGGGAACTATTTCGATTGCCATTTAGCAGTTCATTAAGTTACGCATCTCCAGACTGAGAGGAGCACAGGTTGCCCACCCATCACCCAATCATCTACAATAAGGAACAAGCGATGGAGTGCAGAGAGAATAGAGGCAAGCGATATATTTTCAACCTTTAACATGTCACATGATGTCATACGGAAATAGTGTCCCCAGACTCCCCACCCCCCAACATTTTTTAGTATCAGATGGGTTAGGTTGTGATCTTTAGTTCTTCAGTTCTTGCTTATTAATTTCACAGTAATCAGTGGAGAGAATGAAAGAATAATATGCAAACAAATCAAGACAAAGAAAGAGAGTGAGAGATTGGGGTGAGGGGCAGAGACAGTGTGAGACACTATACTGTATGTCTGATTTCATCAGAGTCTGATGCGTGTAATGGAGTTTAGATTATTAGATTACAACTTCAGCCTGACCGCAGAAATATCGCTCAGAGCCTCGTGCTCGAAATGTCAATCCACCAGCGCTAGAACTTGGAACAGCATGGACTTCCAGGCATTGTGCACTGGCAGACCAGGAATTCTCTCGTCTAGCAGAAAATGCACCCTCACAGCCGGTAAAATATATGCTTTGTAAAGTTCAAAGTTTAAATATAGCTGCAAGCAGTGATGACGGGCCCAAACCTTGGTGCCACCCCGGTGGCTTAAGAAAACCTGTGCATGGTGGGCAACATACAATCTTAATTTAATTTAAATCAAACAATGATTTTACATGATATGAGACACTTTGTGGTTCTCTTTTTTTCGTCATTTAATCCCTCGCCATGGCAACACTGTTTAAAATATCCTATAATCATTCGCAATTCAGCATCTTCAGTGTCTTTGTTTTATGTTGACCAAGTTTGGTGGCGATTGCATGAATCTCCTACAAGGAGTACTTAAAAACTCAGAGCCTTATTATTTAAAATATCCACATTCAAACCAAAATATCTGACTTCATGTTGGTCGTTTTTTGCCCTTTCGAGGCTTTGGCCCTAATAACAGGTGAAGATGAAGTTTTATCTGAAGTTTTAGCAGATATATGTATTTAAAACAGTCTTTTTCTTCTCAGGAAAAGGACCAAAAATATTGATGATTCATCCTGCAATACAATTTTTTGTCCAATCAAATGCTATCTAGAATGAAAATGTGTGTGTGTGTAGGTGTGTGTGTGTTTAGAAAAGGTGCTTTTTGTTAACACTGTTATCGTACTTTAAATATCCAAAAAATTACATTTTCAAATGCACATTAAAATTAAAGAGGCCAACCAACAGAGTTTAGCTTCAACCCTTATTAAACACATAATCAAGGTCTTCATGATCATTAGATCTTTCCAGGCAGATGTTTTGGAACAGGATTGGAGACTCCTGCATTGGAGCATCACTTCACATGCAAGAGGGAGGAGGACCCTTTGACCAATCTCAATTACAAACGGACATTCTTTTTTAAGCCACTGAACGGAAGATTGGCAAATCTGGGCTGTTAATTAAAGTATCTCTCTGCTTGACTGATATATTATCCGTTTTTCCAAACACTACCACAATCTAACGAACAAAGAAAAAAAACAAGGATCAGAAGAAATGGAGTAAGGATACAGTTGCAATTATTTGGAGTCTGACACTTCTATTCTAGAACATACCTCTGGAGAGAAACACTAGATTGGTGTGGAGCGTTAGAGATATCTTATTTTATATGTCCTTAAAGAACACAGTCTGTCCAGAGAAGAATGATGCAAGAATCTAGTTACAGCAAATGATACGATCCAGAAAGAGACAGAGAGAGAAATGCATGTCTATTAAATTTATATATTTAAGTATAGTGTGGTATTAGTTAAAGGCACCAAATTCTACCCTTTTATAGCAGTTTTTAAAATATAATTTTTTTCCCCAAAATATAATTCATAACATAGATTTACATGCTCATGGCTGTGATGATAAATGGTGTTTTTGTGTTATGAAGGCTAGAGTACTGTATGTCTTTCGTTAAAAAAGTAATTTCAGGTGGGTGAGCATGACCGAACTACATCTGAGAATTTAGTTTGAAACTTTTGCTTGTGAGTGAATGAAGGACTGAAACGGAGAGAGAGAGAGAAAGAGAGAGAGAGATGAAAGAGATGAAAGAGAATTAAAGTGGAGGAATAGACAGAAATCTCCTGTTGTGAATGAGATTGGGTTGGCCTGGAGTTTGACAGAACATGGACTAAATCAGCCAGGTTTTACTGCAAAGACTGAAACTGTGGAGGGAGACCAGAAGAAATGTGTCTTTTAGTTGCATAAAACATGATATACATATAAAATATATAAAGTATTTTAAAACACATAGCTCTAGTGCTGAATGCTTATTCGACAATACAATGCTGCAGATGCATACACAATGAAGAAACAGTTCTTTAGCTGTGACTATATTCAAAATAAATGAATGCATTAGCCAGGTCCTGGAAGTAAAAATCTCATTCATTTTCACCATAGAGAATTTGAAAAAAAAATAAAATAAAAAAAAATTAATAAATGGTATATGCTTCTGTAGAAGTCATCAGCATTTTTTCAACATAATAAAAAAAATCTTATTTAATAGGAAAATTCCAGGTGATGAACAACGCTACCTGTAAATCTCAAAAGAGAACAATCCACCAAAGAATCAACACAAACACATCAAGACAAAAGAGTTTAGAAACTACTTACACAAAGAGCTGAAACTACACTATCATTCAAGTTTGGGGTTGGACATTTTTTATGTCTTTGAGAGAAGTCTCTTACGCTCACCACCACGGCTGCATTTATTTATCAAAAATACAGTAAAAGCAGTAATATNTTTGCTGTGATATAACCTGGGGATTTAATTGTAACTGGACTGCATGTATGTGAGTTTTGGTGAATGTGGAGTAACGATCAGTCCTGCCACACTAAAAGTACACATATGCACTTACACTAACATACATACGTTAAGTGCATATACACACACAAGCACATAGTGATCTGACAGAATTGGGTCAGTGTCCACACATCTCCGCCCAAAGGGGAGGACACAGGAGGTGTGTCCTAAATAACCTTTAGTGACCTCTGCACAGCATATAGACCGCAGATAATCATGTATACAGCAGTCTAACAAACATCCGCCTCAGAAATGGACATAAATTGCATGCATGAACAAACATGCCCATAGGAAAGAATGAAATATGATCTCTTTATCTCAGTTGTTTCTAATAGACATCAATGGCCTTAAATTTTTTCATAAGAAAAAGATGTGTATGATGCTCACATGTATCTGTCAGTTTCAGAAGAGATCTCAACAATGCCTCAAACTGTACTCAGATTTACACTACCCACAATCTCACATTAAGCATTACAAATGACTTAATCAAAATTGTCTATCTACATTCTCAATAAACATTTATATTTTCCATTTTTCAATTGTCTGTAAAGAATAGTAAAGTGGCGTTTCCACTGGAATTTTCCCAGGAACTAGGGACTTTGGGGTGGTACTCGGTGTGTTTCGAACACGAACCAGGGTCTAAATGAAGTTCCGGGTAAAAATTTCCCATTCAGAAAGTCCCTGCTCACAAGGTAGTACTTTTTCAAAGTTCAGGAACTTTCGGGGGTGGGACTTGGGTGCTGAACATGCTGATTGGTTGAGTTCACACAGCATTTTGATTGGTTGTCTCCGCAGCATTTTATTTCAACCACCATTTTTAAAAGTCTGTTGCGGTGCGTGCAGTAAGAGTTGTTTGTTATTCGAATCAGCAATGGGTGGATTCTAATGTGTCTATTTTTATACTTATAGTCAGTAGTCTTTTATTAAACTGTCATTTCTGATTTGATGATGTAATTAGCAGTGCTTTATATCATAAGTAGTTCGTTCCCACATTAAAAGATGTTAAGTACATAGACATGTACCTTTTTTTTTCCTTCTTGTGATTTATATTGGAGCTGGTTGGTTTTGCTTTAAAGGGGACCTATTATGCAAAATTCACCTTTAAATTGTGATTTTACATATAATGATAAAAATCTACCCACTCCTTTTTTTAATCCCCATAAATCATAAGCAGTGTCTCAGAACAACCCG
>RJVU01049122.1:710350-738274 GCA_003731715.1 Anabarilius grahami | reverse complement strand
AAATAACGACTTTTTAACAATATCTAGTGATGGCTGATTTCATAACACTGCTTCTTCAAGCTTCGGAGCTTTACGAATCAAATCAGTGGATCGGATCGCCAAAGTCACGTGATTTCAGCACTTTGGTGGTTTGATATGTGATCCATTGACTCAAAAGATTCATAACGCTCTGAAGCAGTGTTTTGAAATCGGCCATCACTAGATATTGTTAAAAAGTTTTTTTGGCCTCACTGAGCCATTGGATTTAATCAAAATTTAATCAAAAATTGTGTTCTGAAGACGAACGAAGGTCTTACGGGTGTAGAACGACATGGGGGTGAGTAATAAATTACATTATTTTCCTTTTTGGGTGAACTAACACTTTAAGTATAGTTTGCAGTTTCATCAGCAGAGGTCAGCTTCAATACTCAGCAAGGAGTTCATAGACCGCTCTGCGTACACATTAAATTCAGCAGCAATTATACTCTAACTGAGTCCACTAACTATGTTATTACTTCAAGTTGAATGATTCTGATTGGTTAAGAAATAGATAAAGTTAGAAAATGTCCACACATGGATTGATAGACAGAAGCATGTCTCCATAGATTATACAGATGACAACAAAACCCTGGTTTAGGCATGGAGTGACTCTCCAAGGTCATAGAACTGCTCTTCTAGGTGCCAATTTGTCAGGAAAAACAAGTCATTCCATCATCCAGGGTGCAAATTGTAACAAGGGATACTAGCGCACATACACATATACATAGCCAACTTCAGCCAAGGCTGAAGTCGGTTGAACCGGATACACCCCCCACCCCCCCAATCTTTATTTGATTGCATCATTCATAATGCTTCATGGGATTGTAGTTTAATCATTACAAAAGACTTATTTTTCCTGATTTTAATATACTCTTTAGTTTCAAATCAAAGTTTGTAATGTTATGATTTATCTTGGAGATTGTTGGTTTAATCCCTTGCTTTGAACTTTTATTGAAGAATTGTGTGTAATCCCTGTGGAGAAAATGAATGGGAAAAGCACTTTCAGAACCAAAATAAATGTCAGTGCTGTACTTTACATATCATTAGCCTTTAGTGCTGCAATATTTAATTGTCATTTTCAAAATGACCAGAATTCATCAGGCTGTGAAAAGTAAACAAACAAACACACAAATATATACAGAAATCACATTTGAAAGCATATTTGGACTGCAAAGTAGAAACATACTTCTTATAACTCTATGTGTGATTGCATGCGCACAATTACCCCTTTTAAAAATGTGTCAGACAGTGTCAATAAACAATGCCTATGTCATGTGCACATGAACTATTGTTCGTGACCTGCGTCCATTTGCTGTGATATAACCTGGGGATTTAATTGTAACTGGACTGCATGTATGTGAGTTTTGGTGAATGTGGAGTAACGATCAGTCCTGCCACACTAAAAGTACACATATGCACTTACACTAACATACATACGTTAAGTGCATATACACACACAAGCACATAGTGATCTGACAGAATTGGGTCAGTGTCCACACATCTCCGCCCAAAGGGGAGGACACAGGAGGTGTGTCCTAAATAACCTTTAGTGACCTCTGCACAGCATATAGACCGCAGATAATCATGTATACAGCAGTCTAACAAACATCCGCCTCAGAAATGGACATAAATTGCATGCATGAACAAACATGCCCATAGGAAAGAATGAAATATGATCTCTTTATCTCAGTTGTTTCTAATAGACATCAATGGCCTTAAATTTTTTCATAAGAAAAAGATGTGTATGATGCTCACATGTATCTGTCAGTTTCAGAAGAGATCTCAACAATGCCTCAAACTGTACTCAGATTTACACTACCCACAATCTCACATTAAGCATTACAAATGACTTAATCAAAATTGTCTATCTACATTCTCAATAAACATTTATATTTTCCATTTTTCAATTGTCTGTAAAGAATAGTAAAGTGGCGTTTCCACTGGAATTTTCCCAGGAACTAGGGACTTTGGGGTGGTACTCGGTGTGTTTCGAACACGAACCAGGGTCTAAATGAAGTTCCGGGTAAAAATTTCCCATTCAGAAAGTCCCTGCTCACAAGGTAGTACTTTTTCAAAGTTCAGGAACTTTCGGGGGTGGGACTTGGGTGCTGAACATGCTGATTGGTTGAGTTCACACAGCATTTTGATTGGTTGTCTCCGCAGCATTTTATTTCAACCACCATTTTTAAAAGTCTGTTGCGGTGCGTGCAGTAAGAGTTGTTTGTTATTCGAATCAGCAATGGGTGGATTCTAATGTGTCTATTTTTATACTTATAGTCAGTAGTCTTTTATTAAACTGTCATTTCTGATTTGATGATGTAATTAGCAGTGCTTTATATCATAAGTAGTTCGTTCCCACATTAAAAGATGTTAAGTACATAGACATGTACCTTTTTTTTTCCTTCTTGTGATTTATATTGGAGCTGGTTGGTTTTGCTTTAAAGGGGACCTATTATGCAAAATTCACCTTTAAATTGTGATTTTACATATAATGATAAAAATCTACCCACTCCTTTTTTTAATCCCCATAAATCATAAGCAGTGTCTCAGAACAACCCGCAGATAATAAACTTTCATGATGAAAGTTCTTGTTAGTATTTAACAGAGTATCCAAAGAATGCAGAAGCTGGGAATGAAGGAAGAGCTATTCTGGATGGGGGGGGGGCGAGCAGCAGCTCTAGAGTTATCAAAAGTACTGATTTCGGTACCAATCGGTACTGAAACTTTGAGCGCTGTTGAGGGGATTCGTAAACACCTCTGATTGGCCATTGTGTTCACGCGCTCATCAGACATGTCTGTGATTGGCTACAATGATCAATACACGGGAGCGTTTGAAAGCACATGGAAGTGTTTGTAACTGAAAGCGTTTTGAAAGCGGGAGCGTTTGAAAGCAGCCGTCTATCAGTGGACTGGTCCGCGATAGATGCCTGCTTTCAAATGCTCCTGTACCTGTGTAAGCGCTCGGTGAAGAGCGTCATTGATGACTATTTAATTTTTTTAGAAATGTTGATCATTGTACAGACATATCCGATGAGCGTGTCAACACAATGGCCAATCAGAGGTATTTATGTATCGCTCAAAGCATCACGTTTAAAATTTAAGTACTGACGTGGTACCGAAGTCGCTCATTTGCATTTAAAGACACATGCACGAAAACAGCATGTTTGTTAGCACTCAAAAATGGGTATTTACAACATGGTATAATAAATGATGTGTAGGGTATTTTGAGCTGAAACTTCACAGACACATTCTGTGGACACTTGAGACTTACATTACATCTTGTAAAAAGGGTGATAATAGGGACAAAACTCTTTTTTGAAATGCCTTTGAAGAAAATAATTGGGGGGAAAACATGCAGAACCAAAACTGCTAAAAAAGTGGGTGGATGTTCACTGTTGTCCTTTATATGAACTCACATACATTTCTCATCAAATTCTCCAAGACTAACTGATCTGAGCTTTGTTGTCCACATTTATTTTACAGTTCTACACTTGTATTATGTTTCAACAATTGTGTATTTTATTTCTCCAAAGGAAATTTAAAAGAAACATCAGAGACAACGTCAATGCACCAGACTAAATGTTTTTTTTTTTTTTTTTTTGCAGATTAAAATATCTTGAAAAACCTTTAAACGGTTTATTTATTTGAGAACTGACATTGCATAAGACAGGCTTGTTTTGAATATATGTGTATTTTGTCTTATTGTACTGGTAGATGTTTTTCACTTATTTTTTTAAAACTTGTTTATACTTAAAACAGTGCATCAAACCAAAATACACTTTAACTAACCCTGTAAAGCCTGACATATGAAATACATTTTTTTAAATGGAACATTTTATTGAATTTAGACAATCTAAAAAAAAATATTGCATATGTGTTTTTTGTTGAGTATCATATTTGATCAGGCTTTTATGGCTCATATAGCATGATATAAAAGAATGGAGTTTGAGGAGGAAAAAAACAACTCAATAATATTCAGAGGCCCAAACTGAGCAAAAGTATGCAATTTGGTGCAGTTGCAGATATTTATATGGCAGACATTTCCATAGCTTTATGAAATTATAATAAATTCTAAAAACTCATTCAGCAAAGCTTTGATCATGTTGATAATTTAGAGGCCTTGAAAATTTGCATATCAAATATTATACAGTAGGCTTTATAGGGTAAAAAAGACTGTACATTCTCTGAAAACTTGTCTTAATATCTTATGCATTGCTGCTTAATCAGATCTTGTTTTAAGGATTTTTAGATATTTTAACTGTCATCAATTTTTGTAGTATACTTACATAAAACATTAAGACTGCCTTATGCAAGAGCAGCCTACATTTACATTTATACAACAGACAATTTTATTAAGGGAATTGAAGTGCATCCATGGCATTAGTTCACATGTTCCCTGAAAACTGAACCCATGATTTTGGCGATGCTAGCGCTGTGCTCTACAGGAACCTCTGAGCTATAAGATCTTCCTCTGGCTATGCATGTCCTACGTTCCCCTTTACTCAGTTAAATTAATGGCAGAGTTTCTCCAATCACATGCACTCGTCTGTCTATAAATGTGCTGATTTCCCATTTACTAACGCACCCCTCCTCCTTGTGTCCCCTTCTCTCCTCTTCGCTTCCTTTCCTCCTTCTCCATGCTCCTTTGCGCTTTCTCTCTTCCTTCAGAGCATAACCACCTGAATAACGTCACGCTTCCTCCTCTGAGTCCTGCAATGGCTCTGTCCCAGCCACACAACAACCTGGGCTACAACAAATACTCCTCTCTCAAGACTATGGGTAAGACACACACACACACACACAATATCCACACAAACAGCTGTCACATCTTGTAATGTACACCATAAACGCCACGCATGTTCATCAAGGTCACTTTACCCATAACCACTGATTACCATTGCAAATGATTCTCAGTGTCATTGACTGCAGGGAAAAACACACAACCTTGCATATATTAGGACGATAATCACATAAGCAAATATCACCTCTCAGATCAAGAGGAAAAACCCCTCTGACATGTTGTTAATATAACAGCGCTATTAATGTCTAGCGGATGATCTTGGGAGTGCGTAGAGTACATATACGGATATGCTAATGGACACAAACACAAACACACACTTAGAAGTGTGGCTTTATCAATCACAGAAGGGGCAAATTCACAAAACAATGAATATTAAAAATAGAGATAATGTTCGTTTTTAACGCACCCGCACGTTTTTTTAATAACCGTTTTCTATTTGAATATAATTTAAAATGTAATTTATTCCTGTGATGTCAAAGCTGAATTTTCAGCATCATTACTCCAGTCTTCAGTGTCACATGATCCTTCATAAATCATTCTAATATGCTGATTTGACGCTCAAGAAACATTTCTTATAAGTATCATTTTTTCTTATAAGTATCATCAGTATACATTTAGTTTTACATTTTCAAATAGTAAGTTTAAAATCATGACAATCATGACAACTCTCAGAATAGTTTTAGCATGTTATTGAATATGGCATTGTTGATGTATTTGGTCTTGGCGTACTGGATTTGCTACGCTGCTGCAGTTGTTTATGGCTGCTTCTGGAATTACTACTGCTAATAGATACACAGACATGCTATTGTAAGCATGTAAGATATGCTGCTGCTGCATAATAAACATAAATAAATTGTAAATGGGGTCTAAAACATTTTGAGTTTGTCCACTTTCGACCACTTCCAGAGGTAATCAAAAAACACATTTGACTGGATTTCTTTTGTAGTGTCGAATGTGTTCAAACTGCCACAAAAGACTGCCTACTCTCTGCCTACTGACCTAATGCTTAAAGGGATAGTTCACCCCCAGGGCATCCAAGATGTAGGTGACTTTGTTTCTTCAGTAGAACACAAATTATGATTTGTGTTCATAACATAGTGGCTCTAATACGCCACTATGTCCAACTGCGTTCAGCACTCGCTTAGTGAGGTCTGATCGCGCTCTGACAACGGCAGTGATGTCTCGCACTCATTGAAGTATATGCACGAGTCTTACCATTATAAGACTGACAGACGGCAACGGTTCGAGTTAAAAATCATCATTTGTGTTCTACTGAAGAAACAAAGTCACCTACATCTTGGATGGCCTGGGGGTAAGCAGATAAACATCAAATTTTCATTTTTGGGTGAACTATCCCTTTAAACATTATGGGAAGTGTGCTATCCAAATGGGATTTAAACTTTGTCGGCCGATTTCTAATTTCTTTGGGCTTTCAGAGCAGAAGTGAAAGCTGCTGCTTTCCGTGTGTTTTTCTGTCGTCTCCTTTCGAGTTCATATGTAAATTGTTTTAGCTTCTTTTATCCATTAGATCGAAAGATCTGAAGACGCCCATACACCCCACCCATACACCCTCCCTTTGAAGAAATCAGGACAGAAGTGGTTGAAAGAGGTCAAAAGAGATGGATTAAATTTAAAACACCAGGTGTAAATGGGAATGTGTCTCCCTCGTCTACTTGTGATCTGATCGATCGACCAACCAAAACGTATCTTATTACCACGTAGGGCTTAAAGGACCTGTCAGTCTGCGCACTCTAGAGTTTCATGACTGAACTAAATATTTATTTGAAATAGAAATAGAATTTGTAACAATATAAAAGTCCAATTTAATGCATCCTTGCTGAATAAAATTTCTTAAAAAAAAAAATCTTACTGACCCCAAACTTTTGAAAGTTGTATATATAGCAAACCTATGAACACACATAGCCTTAAAACACTCACAACCCACAAAGCTGCAACATACACATACTATAAAGCAATTTAACAAGATAAAAAAACTTTACCCCCAAAAATGAAAATTCTGTCATCATTTGCTCACCCTCCTTCTAGCTTCTGTGGAACACAAAAGAAGTAGTTTTAAAAATGATTCTGAAATTAAATTTATAAGTGTATTTAATTTGCTATCCTAACTATGCATGATTATATACAGAGCCGGATTAAATAAATGGACTACACTAGGCAGGCTGCATTTTTTGGGCCCCCCTCCATCGATGTTATTTATTAATTGAAATCTGAAACTTACCAAAGTTACTAATAAAAGTTAATTCACATTTTACATAGCCTAGTCTTTGGTTACAAATTGGTTGTGTTGTATATTAAACAGTCTATCAGACTATTTTTTGATATTCATTATTTATACGTCATTACACGGCTCTATTAAATGCTATTAAATTATCCTCATCCATTGGGAGTGTCATTGNAAAAAAAAAAAAAATCACACACCTGGAAACAAATGCTGTGATGCCAAACCCCTCGTGGAAGAAGAACGCCCTCGTGATTACAACTGTGACAATGAGCTTTAATCAGGATCAACTAAACGCTGGATTTAAAAGTATGTGTAGTTCGCGGCTCCATTGTTGCAGTAAACTTGCAGAAATTAATAATTTATTAGATGCACGCCGGTCTGTTATTGTAGGGACATCGACGTTACATTTTCACACCCCTAAACATGACGCAAAACAAAGCGAACTGTGATTGGTTGTGTTACATGTCAGTCAAACGTCCTCTTGGGGCGGTCCTTGGCCAATGAAAGCTGCGATAGAGTCCAGACCTTCTGCCATCAGTCTGAAGGTCTGGCTATGCGAGACTACTGTACCAGTACCCTTAAAGGGACTACTTTGTATCTTATTTGCCCTGAAAAGCTTCACAGTAGTACCTTAAAGGGTTAGTTCACCCAAAAATGAAAATTCTGTCATTTATTACTCACCCTCATGCCGTTCCACACCCGTAAGACCTTCGTTAATTTTCGGAACGCAAATTGAGATATTTTTGTTGAAATCCGATGGCTCCATGAGGCCTGCATAGCCAGCAATGACATTTCCTCTATAAATGTACTAAAAACATATTTAAATCAGTTCATGGGAGTACAGAGGTTCAATATTAATATTATAAAGTGACGAGAATATTTTTGGAGCGCCAAAAAAAACTAAATAACGACTTATTTAGTGATGGCCGATTTCAAAATACTGCTTCAGGAAGCTTCGGAGCATTATGAATCAGTGTGTTGAATCCGCAGTTCGGAGCGCCAAAGTCACGTGATTTCAGCCTTTGGCAGTTTGACACGCGATCTGAATCATGATTCGATACGCTGATTCATTATGCTCCGAATCTTCCTGAAGCAGTGTTTTGAAATCGGCCATCACTAAATAAGTTGTTATTTTGTTTTTTTTGGCGCACCAAAAATATTCTCGTCTCTTTATAATATTAATATTGAACCACTGTACTCACATGAACTGATTAAAATATGTTTTTAGTACATTAATGGATCTTGAGAGAGAAAATATTATTATCCATTTCTGATAATTTCAGGTTGCCATAGTTGCGCAGGTTTAACTCGTGGCCATGAGAAATAATGTCGTTCCCTCAACATAATAATGTCGTGGCCACGAGAAAAAAAATATAATTCCCTCACCATTTGATCTCAAGGCCACAACTTTACATCGCAAGTTATTATCACGTTCCCACAAATTAATATCTCATGGCCACGACATATTATCACGTTCCCACAAGTTTATATGTTGTGGCCACGACAAAACTAAATGAACCGAACAGCATGAACAAGTTGGTGACATTTTGCAACATCTATCTTTTTCCATTCTTCAAGAATTACCTCTTTTAGAGATTGGATGTTGGATGGAGAGCGGGCTTTTTTTGTGCCTGGGCTTTAAGGAGAAGGTTCTTTCGTGGACGGTACCCATGCATGACATTCCTCTGCAGTGTATGCCGTATTGTGTCATGGGAAATAGTCACCCAGTTTGGCTTTCTACTTCTTTAGACATGGGAAATAGTCACCCAGTTTGGCTTTCTACTTCTTTAGATAACTGCAGTGAACTTGCATGCTGATTTTCTTCAACCCTTCTCATCAGAAGACGCTTCTGTTGAGGTGTTAACTTCCGTGGATGACCTGGACGTCTCTGTGAGATGGTTGCAGTTCCATCTTTTTAAATTTTTTGTAACACTTTTGCTACAGTATTCTGACTGATAAGTAAAGCTTTGCTGATCTTCTTGTAGCCTTCACCTTTCTGGTGTAAAGAAATTATTTTGTGACATTTCTCTTCCATGTGGTGCCATTGCTGACAGCATGAAATGGGAAGGGGTTTTAACACACTTTATAGTCAACCGTCTGCTGGACACATGTGTAATGAATAATTAGACTCACCAGTGGTTGAATTCTTGTTCAATTAGACAGTTGTAGTCTAAAATTTTGCTTTGCTCCAGAGACTTTCAGTGGGGTGTACTCATTTTTGCATCACCCTAATTTGAGTAAAACTGAAAATTTTGTTCTCTAGGTTATATTATTAACCTTAGTTTCATGTTATAAGTTAAACAGATGTTATGTAAAACTTAGTCTAGTCAACATTTTGGAAATTGTTTTTCAATATTGACATTGTTTAAAATGTTACTTTTCAAAGGGGGTGTACTCATTTACGCTGAGCACTGTACAACACCACTCCATTGGCTTACTATAAAATTTAAAGACTGACATGCAAAATAAATATATGCTTTCTTCTCACCAAGTTCTGAATGTTCTCTTATGCAAGAAAGAAAATAAGACAAAGAAGCCCATTTGATTTTATTTCTGTATAGCTATTGTGGGATCTTACTAAGGCAAAACATATTGCAGGCTAAATATATGAAACAGGAACATCAAAGAGATAGGAGAGGATAAAACACAAAGATGGAGAGGGATTTATTTTTCCCCCTTCAAATGCTGTGCAGTTATACAGTTTGTCCGCACACATGCGCATGCAGTCCCTGGCACGGTGTCTTCTGTTGGATTATTGCATTTGGAAAGCTTGCGGTGGATCAGCCCTGACTGCGCTGGCAAAGAGATCGGATGGGGAGAGTTCAGCAGGGCAAGTGGAGGGAAAGATGAAAGGATGACGGGAGAAAAGGAGGGGGAACATGCGCATGGGGAGGGGGTGTAATGAATAGGGTTGGAGCCAACTTGTGGCAGGTGCCTAAGAAAGCTTCCCAGCATCATCTTAATTAAAGAATAACGATTGGAAAGAGACAGACAGATATAGAGAGAGTTGTGAAGAAGGAAACAAAGATAGAGGCAGAAAAAGAGATATAAGAGAAGAGAAATGGTATATCTGGTAAAGAAGGGAAGAGACAGTAAGAAAAAAAAGCAGAAATGGACATAGAGGCTGTCGGTACATTTACCGTCTGTTCATTAGTTTGATACATATGCTCACTCTCTGAGCACTTCCTGTGTCTGACATCATCAGGCGGTTATGTCACATTCTCTCCTGTTGCAGCCTGAATGTTTCTGAGGACCAAACAAACACACAACTATCATGGTGCGGACTTTCCATTGACTACGATTGCATTTATACCTAGCTAATAATCTGTTCAATATATTAAACCAAACCAAACTTTTTTGAACTTTTACATTTTATTACAACATTATTTAGTATGTCTATAAAGTATAGCTGCACGATTAATTGTTAAAAGATCACAATCTCTATTCAAACACCCATGTGATCTTATTTGTAAATGACAACGATTTGACTATGTTTATTAAAGGCACAATATGTAAGATTTTTGCAGTAAAATATCCAAAACAGGTGCTTTGCCAGTGTAATATATTTTGTTCAGTTGAGTACTTGCATTATCCCAAATGTTTCCAACTATTTGTAAATCGTGAGAAAATCACGATTTTAACCAAGGATACGGGACGTGTCCAGGAGTCTCCTGTCAATGGCGTCATACCCGCGTTACCCTCAGTTTTATTTTGTAGAAACCACGGAAACACCAAAGACGCTTTAATATATTACATGTTTTATTATACAAGGGAACAACTGTTTGGTTACATTTATAGACAGAAAAGGAATTATAGCTCAACACGTTTAGTCTCATTGTTTAAATCTAGTTTTCTTGATTTTCCGAGAATACCATGGTTTTACCATGCCTCAGAGAAAAACACTATTTTGTCAAGTAGCTAAGTAATACAGCATTTCCTCCTCATACAATACGTTTTAAAATGAATTGCATTCCATTTATCAACACAAGCCATCCAGCATTTAATATTATATTCTAAAATCGATCTAGCTTACTGCAGTGCGCAACAAGTGTCTCACAGCCGCCGCCGAGCGAATGCTCAGAGTAACGTTTTAACATAATTTTCAACACACTCAAATGTATCTAATATGATAAACAGCGCTGTGTTAAGAAGAAGTGGCGCCAGTGATTGCAGCATAATAAAAAGTTCAGCTGCTCGTGAGACGTGTCGCGTTCGTCTCTCATTAGCAATCGCTCCAGCTGTTTCTTTCAGCTCCAACATCACTTGGCCCTGCGCTGCTTCATACTACAGTAACGTTAATAATCTCATCCATGAACATGATTTCTGCTCGAGTCCTGTACAACATTTCCCAAGATTCCGTGCTCAAACTCTGCATCATCAAGCTACGCCTTTGTTTTGAATAGGTGACCTCTAGCGGTGAAAAATCTACATATTGTAGCTTTAAACCTTTGACAAGAACAATCACACTGGAACATTCAAATCTGCTTTGTCTCTGCCACTGACCCAAAGCGCAGTTGTCATGTAGTTATAAATCAGCTTCACAAATATTCTTTTCAACCACAAAGTATCATAATTTCTGTTCACAGAAGCACTGGGATAAATATTTATAGTTCATATAAAAACACTGATGTCCATGGTAGCAATCACAATAGAGTAAATCACCTTTTGAAAGTTACCTGAAGCTTCAAATAACGATTGTATCGAATTGATTACATCGTTACACCAGTAGGTGGCGACAAGTGACTGTTAAAAATGTATTTGTCATTGAATCATTCATTCAAGAGATTTAAAAAATGCTGATTCATCCAGTTATGAAACAAGTGAAGTCTTTATGAGTGAGCCATTGAATCATTCATTCAAACTGATTTTTAATAATTCAGAAATATTAAATATTTTTAAAATAGACTGCAGCAATTAACATGTTGTCAGAACCTCTAGTAAATTACTGTACATGTTATTTTGTTTAATTGTCTGTATAAAATCAGGGGAGAATGGTACGGAAGAGGATTAGGGCCAAGCAATAATAAAAAATAAAACCATCTCGAGATTAAAGTTGTTAAATTTCGAGAAAAAACTCGAGATAAAATGTTGAGAACAAAGTCATCAAATTACGAGAAAAACGTTGTTTTTACTACATAAATGAAAAGATAAATGGTCTATCGTTAAAACTACAACGATCATTAAAACAGAGTGTGTATATGAAGAAAGCAATATTAATTGTTCGACATAACCAGGCCTGTAAAGACTTCGTTATTAAGAACTTGATACGTTAAACTGCATTATTGCCGCACACATTATACAAAGTCCTCATTCAATAAGATACATGAATTAAGTCAAAGTTCACTCACTCCTCGTTCAGAAAGGGCGTTGATGGACCGCTGAAACACATGCAGCAGATGCTAATGAATGTAGCCAAGGCTATAATATGATTTACATCTCACAGTATTTAGTTTATTCTCGAAATGTAACGACTTTTTTTCTCGAAATTTAACAACTTTTTTCTCGTAATTTAATTATTTTATTCTCAACATTTTATCTCAACATTATTCTCGAAATTTAACGACTTTTTTCTCATAATATAACGAATTTGTTCTCGTAATTTAACGATTTTTTTCTCATAATTTAACTAATTTGTTCTGGTAATTTAACAACTTTTTTCTCATATTTTAACGAATTTGTTCTCGTAATTTAACGACTTTTTTCTCATAATTTAACGAGTTTATTCTCAACATTTTATCTCGACTTTTTTCTCGAAATTTAACGAGTTTATTCTCAACATTTTATCTCAACCTTTTTCTCGAAATTTAACGAGTTTATTCTCAACATTTTATTTCGACTTTTTTCTCGAAATTTAACGAGTTTTTTCTCGAAATTTAACAACTTTAATCTCGAGATGGTTTTATTTTTTTTTATTATTGCTTGGCCCTAATCCTCTTCCGTAGAATGGTGATCTCTATTTTAAACAAACAAACAAACAAAATATTCTCAGTTTATCCAGAATTGTGCTCTACTATAAAGGTGTTTTCCTCAGGCAAAACCCAAACACATCTAAATGAAAAATACCATAGACTTCTATTGTTAAACAGTGTTTCAAGGTAATTACTACAGACTAACCATAACCCTAACCTTAGGACTAAAATAACACTTCTTTCAGTGATAAAGTTAAAATTATATATAATTTATAATTCCCAGTCAGGACGTCCCTAGAGGTCCAAAAGGACGTTTTGTCAGATTTATCAAACCTTACTATTATGCAAAGGCTGCAAAAATAAAACTTGAATGAATGAATTAATTAATGAATGAATGCTGTTGTTGTTGTCTATGCATATTCAAAATTCTCAATTTTCCATTTCGGCCTAAAATTTAAAATGTGTGTGCAGTTGTGTAGTACTCTTTTTCAAGCTATTTGTGTGTATATGGCATAAGTGTGTACGTATGCATGTTAAATCTGTTCTTCTTTTGCTCATTATCAGTGTAATATATCTTAGGGTCCTTCTCTTTAAACAAACTTCCTAAATAATTCATGCCTACTCAACGCACACTGCCCACATTACCTATTCATTGGTCCTTCGCTGGAAGTCGACTGAATCTTGATTATTTAGCTCCTCTCTTCTCCTTCAAATTCAAATTAAAACACTCCTGAATTTAAAAGCACATGAATGTGCTAATGGATGTGCACAAAATAATATGAGCTAATCTGCATGTCTAACCGCATTAGCAAATTACTGCTTGATTTACTTTCCACAGGAAAAAATTAACATCCTTATTTGGGTAAATTATCGTCATATTTCTGAAAACAGATTTTGTCACTTCTTCAGTCACTTAAGATGTGCAGTGCTGAGACATGGCTTTGGCCCACAGCATGCGGCATTGTCTCTAAAACCCCTTCAGGTTTCATTTTGACCTTCTAAGCTGATTGTAATAGTAACCGACATTCGCTCATGCACAACTACAAACAGTGAGCTTGTCCATACTGCTGCGGTCAAAACTAATCATAACAGTAGTGGCTAATGCCAAATTACCAGTTTTACTGACTACAGTATTTTGGCAGAAGCAATGATTACCATCGGGCCAGGATATATGTTTGAGAACACACATGCATTGAAATTAAGCTATGCTTGTGTGCCTTGCCGGCAGCTATTTGCCTCATGCATTAGCTGTGACTTAATCGATAACGAGAAGGGACAGTATAGGAAGTCAGGATGGAAAACGAGAAAAAGGAAAGAAAAATGACAAAACAGTAAAGCAGGGTTGTTTATGTCTGAAGGCAGTGAAGCGAGAGGCCCTGTCTATAGCTTGCAGTGCTCAACGGAGATGGGCTAATTTGACGAGACAGGCTAAAAGGCTAACCCTCTGCTGTCAACTGTTGCTAACATGCTAACCCACTTAAACCTGACAAAGAATACAATAACCAGACATTAATATACTGTTCCAAACCCTAACTTATTTCCATTTCATAAGCAGCTAACTTTTACCAAGCCACTTTAAATATCACTAAATAAAACAAAACATTCCACAATGTTGCTTTTTGGTTGCAGTTTGGTAATGTTGCAGTACAAACGTTCTTAAAAACCTGCATCATAGATTGTCTTTGTGCCTCAAAATGTCAATATAACACATTTTTACCATACAATCAAAACCAGACCAAACTGCAAACTGTTCTCCTATCTACTTTCAGCTATAAGCATCAGTACCTCTTCACTTAAAAATTCTTGTATTGATTCTTTCAAACAGTGTCTGGCCTCAGGACACATATATTCATTTTTCATCATGACCATGATGTGTACAGCCATAGCTCCCTCAAATAAATGCATGTGCGTGCCTGCATATGTGTGGCATGATGCAAAAGCGCTGAGGGCATCCTCATGTCACACTTGATGACCCTGTGCTCCAGGTGTTTTACTCATTAGATCCTCTGAACACTAAATTTAGCAACTCTGTGACAAATACATTAGGTTTGTACACGATATACTGTAGGGTATGTGAGTGTAGAAGCAACACTATTAAACAAATCTATTGCATATTTGTCACAATGCTATGTTGTATTTTAGCCTCTATCTCTCTAACTCTTTTCCCTGCCCTTTTTCCCTGCAGACACTACAGCAAGGGATTACTACCCCAAGAGCTACCCTATGATGGATTACACACACCGCCAATCCTCGCCTGCAACCTTCCAGCCCATTGCTTTCCACCCAAAAGATAAACCCTTCCTTCCGCCTCCAGACATCCATACTCCTTTGGCCGTCACTATTACATCGGCCCAAGTTCCCAAGCCCAAGATCTCCAAGACCAATACCCACCCACTCACCTCAACCTCGGCCTTCAAAGTCTGGGACCCCAACAAGAGTCATGTCCAACATCAGGTCCCTCTCATGGGACAGTCACAGCCACCACTGTCCCAACCTAACTGTCGGCGCCAGGCCTTCACCAACAAGCGGCAGTTTAGCATTGAGACTCTTCCAGAGTTGTTCACCCAGCCTCTGGGGTACGGACAGTCTCCACACCTTCACCCGAAACACAAGGGACTGCCCACGAACAGCAAAACGGAAGTGACGGTCTGAGGGGAAAGTCTAGAAAGGACACAAACACAAGACAGCATGATTTTGATTAGACACTGCAACTGGATGGATGTGAAAGCTTCTGCACATGTGTTTTAGTTATATTTGTAGTATATTCCCTACTTGTACATGTTTTGGACTAGATTTATATTCATTGTTCTATAATATAGAGAACTGAAGGGAAAAATGTTGCATGGTCTAGATTCTGATTCGTGATGGGCCTCGAATCCCTAGTGATCCAACTTCCCCCTAACATTCTGGCCTTGTACTGCTGGCCTTCAGATGTCTCTTGTGGCCCTGACCCATGTGTCCGATAGCAAAAGGCAGGAGCCCTGCACCTCAGGAGCTTCACACCCTTTCAGACAAGGCCATTGTGCTGTCAACTTCTATCAGCCAAGAGCTGCCACACAGTGAGCTACTATTCAGACAATTCTAGACCACTGAGGACAAAGAACAGCGAGGAAGCATAAGGAAGAGGACAGTGAAGAAACCAAGGTGTCCTGTGAGAGAGAAGGAGAGAGAAAGAGAGTTTATGATGTCCAAGGGTTTGTTATTTCAGTCAATGGATAAGGGACTAGGTGAAATTGGCAAAGTCCAATGTCCCTAGGACTCTTTACCTCAACACCTTCATCAAAGGATGCATTCCAGCACTTGTTTAGGGAGCAGAACACCAACATCACTTCAAGTCATAGCTATTCTGGCTGCTTCTATTTCAAACTCGTGTTCGAGAGGTAAAGACAAGGTCAATGAGCAAATCTCTATTACCGACAGACCTCAAGAGAGACTTTTCAGGGGACAAAAGTCGCCCGCAGTGATAAGGTGCCATAGTGACGGAGGAGCACACATCTAGGTGAACAAGTCCGGCAATGTCATATGTAGCACTGCCAAAACAACTTTCCTAAAATGACCAATGTGTATTCTTTGCAATATCTGTCAAACAGCCTGCTTCCTCTGAATACTTCCAAATGTAAATAATTATGCTTTTGGTGAAAGCAAGAACGTATTTTACCGATCGTTTGGTGGCCAAATCTAGCATGTAGCGGCAATACCTACACCCTTTTGTAGCATCCTAATGCACACGGCATGGAAAACCATTAAATCTGGTGCTGGGCATCGGTTTCAGAGTGAAGAGTTTAGGTGTCTCTGAAATTGCTCAAGAGACCAGGGAAAATGGTAGCAATGCTAGGCCTATCCGTCCTCTCCCGCCTGGGGCCAAATGACTGATGGATACAGCTGTCAAACTCACTCACTCTCTGCTCTTCCAAGCTGTTCCCAGCCAGGCGTTTGGCTGCCACACTGCCACAGAACAGCAGGGGGCGCTGAAATTGATGACGGCCTGCATCTAATACAGCAGATTCAAAAATATGTTCTCCAATGCTTTCTGTAGACTTGTTCTTTTCTTGTCTGTTTTGTCTTTTGATCTGAATGGAGATTTAGCATTCTTGCTCGAAGACAAATGCAAGGCGACAAAACAAAATTTAATTATGCACCAATTTAAAGGAGGCCTGCAGAAATGTCTGATGGTGACCTCTTGCTTCTTTAAATGACAATAAAGCATCTGTGTACTGAGCAAACAGATGTGTCTAAAAAGAAGCACACTTTGTTTGAACAGCCTTGTGAGATTTTACGGGCCAATGACAACTAATGTACAAGCCACCTAAGGACTTATTCAAGAGTGTGAAATGTTCAGAGTTCAACGAAACTGCTCCTTTGGGCTGCTTGCAAATAAAACGGCAAGAGGCAGAGATGGATTATTGAACTCGGAACGAGAACACTAGATTCCATTATACTCATTGCAGTACACTTTACAGCAATTGAGCTTGTAATGAACCATAAAAAGGAACAAAAAAGGAAGTACTCTCTCTCTATTCTCACCAGATTCATTTTGGAGGTAATTTCAACTTCTGGACCAACTCCAGGGACAGCAGCTCCAAAAATATGACAGCAAATACAGTTACAGCATGTTCCTGGATGGCTATTTTCAACCGTTGAATTGATGTGAGGATGTATCAACATGCTCTCATGGGTCAGCGTCGAGTCAAACTATCCTGAGCTACAGTGATGCTTCATTTTGTCTCTGTGGCAATTTTCTCCAGAGTGTCATTGGGTTTCAGGGGCAAACCCTGGAGGACAGACACGTCTGGCACAGAGTTGTCAAGCGATGCCAAGGTGAGCCAGCTACACAACCCTCTGCCTGGAACGGAGCCACTTTGTTGGCCAGGAGGTCATGAAGTCTGTCTTTGAGGAATGCTCGAGAAGAGCAGAGTAGATTTATCTGTCAATAAAACCACAGTGACAAAGATCAGCTTAAAACCTGGATCAAATGAGGAATAACTTCCTGGAATAAACTTTGTACAAATCAAGTACAAATCAAAGCACTGGATTGGTCAGGTTACTACTTTAATTCTGCAGGTTAAGGACTAAAAAGTGAAATCAAGTGATGTTGAGTGCATTCACATCTGTCACAAAGAAACACAAGGTGTAAATATCTTCTTCCGAATTCCTTCGGTGTGAAGACTCGTTTCCAGTGGTTATTTTAAACCACCCAAATAAGCTGAATGACTGTTGTTTCTGATTTATTCTTAACATCTTAACAAGTGTTCTACCTGTGATGTGAATGCCACCGGGTAGCATTTTATCTTTAGCAATATATGATGTACTTTTTACTGTTTATGTACTATTTGCAATGTTGTTTTTTTGTACCGTAAGCGTAAATGGAATCAGAGTCGAGCCTGCCGCAGTTGACAACCATTTGACGGAGATGAAGTGCTTCCGAATTTTAACACCCTTCTCACTTTCCTTACTAACTTAAAAGATGTCTTGCCATATTTTAAGCTTGCGCTATATGTATAAAGCATATGCTTTATTTAATCATTTTTAAAAGATGTATTATAACCAATGCTTGAATGACATCTTAGTTGCCAGTCCAGAGACATGTAATATGTATATTAGAGAATCACATTGTTCCCATTTGTTTGATGGCTCCATTCGTTTGGTGGTATGTTTGACCAATCTAATCTTATGCACTACTCTAAGCTGTACCTTTTGTCGATGTATAATTAGGATGAATTCTACTAAGGGCTTTTAAAGAGGTGTGTGCTCTTAAGAGGAGTTGCCCGTGTTCAACATGGAAAGGGTTAGTTTTTCCCAATGCAATGAGGAGTACATTTGCTTGTGTTGAGTGGACAGAGCTTACTTTGGTGAATTCTGTTTTGTGATCAAAAGTTGAGAAAGTTTCTAGCTATAACACACTCATGGGTTGTGTAATACCATCCATCGCGAAGCAAAAAATGTTCCATTCTTAAGAAAACAGGAATGTTCTTGTTTGAACCCAGAAAAGATATGCAAAAATGTGTTAAAGGTATATGAGAGCTTATTACAGGAGTGGAAAAAGACAACTGCTCTAAGATTGAACTTACCAGCATTAAAGGAAATCCAAAGCCAGCTACAGCACTGCAGGTTGATCCTAATTAAAAGTCACTGGTTAAATCATCGATAAAAAGAACGTCAGGAAGACTAATTAGGCTTGTCTGTTAACTTAAACACGGCCAGTTTTTTTTACCGCAGCACTAGCATTGAGAAATATCTCCTGTCACATTTGTGTTTTACATGTTTACTGATTATATACGCCCGTTTATTCATACATCAGGTTTAAAAGAGCAAAAAGTTTAATATATATAAATAATGTGTAAAAATGTATGTATATGATGTGAATATAATGCAGCATTAGTTTACAGCCTTTCACAAATACACACACACTCTAGAGCTGAGGATTTGACATTGTAAACACAGTGTTTTGTGCGTGTAAACTTTTCAAATGCTTTTCTGGGTGCAGCCAGCTGACGTTACATCATGTCCTGAGGTGTGGCACGACGCGTTTCCAAGTAATTTATTTGTCCAAAATGCAATGCAAACACTGCAACAGTGACAGCCTGGTTTCTGGAAGTATTATTTCCAAATGATATTTCATTGAACCAAGCAAATGGCTCTGAGATCAAACATTCAATCAACATTTAAGAAAAAAGTATTTTGAATTTAAAAAAGGGAAAAAGAGACATTGTTTGAAGTGATGAAGTTCTCAAAGCAAGAAGCACTGCAAATGATGTAACAAAATCAGCAATAATGTTATAATGTAAAATGATTCATTATCAAAGTCACTGATTATCAGAAATAGTATATGTTTGAAAATATTCAAACATAAAACTTTAATTATGCCATTAGCAGTGCTTTATGGGATTAATGGGGATTTTACTTCCTGTTGTGCTCTAGCAAGCAGGATTTTGGACCAATAAGATTTTACCGTGGGCGGGGCTACCCTACACAACGCTATAATAGTCAAGTCTGGTTAGGACACAGGTTCCCTTGCTGAGATAAACAACACAGTATACTCTTTCCTTTCCTTTAGCTCTGTGTCATCAGCATTCACTCTCTCTTTTCCACTCATCCTAGCTTCCTCTTCTAACTCCTCAAGGCTCAATGGGCGTTCACATTAAATTCAATTAATTTGTTGGGGGTCACAGAGTCTATCCTGTCTGCATTCTTAATGGCAGTCACCATATTACATGGTAGTTTATTTGCATAAAATTGAACCTACCTTAACTTTGGGGTTGTTGTCGCTTGTGTCACCGGTAAAATCACGTAATTGTCATCCCTCAATAAAAATGGCAAATCACCGTCAGTGTGAACATCCAGTCACCATCCATCTTCAAAATGACATAAATGTACAAACAGGACCTGTAGACAGGGGTGTAAGAAATACTGAGAAAATATACTTTTGTATAGGTACTGTGTCAATCAATATCACGATTTTTGATCATGGTGAGCATAAGAGACTTCTTTCAAAAGTAATTAAAATTCAACATCAAACCCCTGAACTGTAGTGTAATTGTACATAGCTTTTGAAACAGATGAAATCATTTTGACATTTCAGACTTTCTTTGGAATATTAACTTTGATGCAAAGCATATTTAATCGTATTTGTCTTCAATGTCCCGAATATATAAGACTCTAGGACACTAAAATGCATTTAGTGCTAAACTGAAATCAATATTCTGAAACGTAAACTGTGCATTGTGCAGATCGAACATGTTTGAATCAAATTCATCTTCAACAATAGTTACAATATGTTGTGGTGATTGATGAGCTGTCTTTTAAGGATGAATGACCATAGTTTGACCAATTACAGTACATTTTTACATTGATTTTACTGCTTGTTTCTCTGGATTCCGGGACCAGTGTTGCCAAGTCCACGGTTTTCCTGCGGAATTGGGCTACTTTTACACTGTTGCCGCGGGTTGCTTTTCATGTACGAGGGTTGAATCGACCCAAAATAATGTGATATTTAGCCCCTGAAATGCGCCGCCAAAAACACGACTTTTACCCCCCAGAAAGCGATTTTTACAGTGAGTAGTTAAACAAGGCTAACAAAATTATATATTTTAAATAAACAGAAAAGAATTTCCAGAACAACACTTTAGTGATGAAGCACACAACATTTTCAAGTACCTTATACCCTTGCCTACAGTAACCCGAGCACCCAGAAACTGATCATCAAACTTCAACTACTGCACCATTTCACACTTGGACAGTTTCATTGATTATAATCTAGTTTTGTCGTATCACTCACTTGCAGTGTAGACCTCATATTACAGTAGTCTCTCTCTCCTTCCTTCTCTCTCTGTCACTGTCTCGTTTGTGTTTGTTCCTCCGTCTCTCATCGGAACAGTGGGAGGCGTAAGTCTCAGCTGTCAGTGATATCTAAGTTAATATGGGTATCCTGAGGCTGGGGAGAGAGAGAAATGGAGGATAATACAGTACATGATGATGAAGAACTGTGGGTGGAGAGAGGAGATCTGTCATCCTCTCCTCTCGTTTCCATGTACTCCATCTCTTTTGCTTGTCTAATGCCCCATTTCCATATCTGCCATGCTTTTTTTCTCTTTAAGTCTGGTTGCACTTTGAGGAGATGTTGAATAATTCAGAGAAATAAAAATTTACTGGATGGTAAAAGAGAGAGACAGTCAGAGAAACACAGCTGTAGAAAGCACATGAAAAACCGGCAATTCAAAAGTGAAGCCGGAATGCACCTATTTGAGTCGAACCACAATTTATTGTCGTATAAGTGTGTAAGTTGTACGTTTTTAGAAGACATTTATGGACTGTTATGATGACTGGGAAGGTTTGGCTTGACTATTAAGGAATATCCTAGGTTCGAAACAAGGTTAAGACCCCGTGAATTTGCTTGATTAGCACCATTTTGTGCCCTGTGTTGACATTTTCTATTAAAACAGGAAGTTTGAGTGGGACACATTAAAATCTCATCCCTTTTTTTTTTTTTTAAAGTAGCCAACAGGAATGAATCATGATTTGCTACTGGTGGTATCAGGGAGCAGAGCATTCTCATTCTACAGATCTGATTGGACTAAAATCTGTTCAGTGCAGGATGATTCATCAATATTTCTCTGTCTAAGAAACTCAGCCATTTTTTTAAAAAAAAAGGAAAGTTGTGAATGTGCAATATGTGCTAGATAAGCAACTTTTAGGAATACGATAGCCTATAGGTTGTTTCAAAAGCTATCCGATATGGGCTAAAAGCAACAAAAACTGTTTTCATTGGGTCTTGAAGCTATCATCAAAAATATCTGTAAGCTGCTGTCGATAACCTTAGAAAATATTGTAATTACAACCTAAAACAATGCATTTACAATGGAATATAATAGCATAAACATCACCATTTCAAAATTATAAATGCTAAACCTTAAGATTATGTGTGTTAAAATGTTTGATAATATTTCTTACTAACCTTGTCTGTGAAGTTATATCCAAATGAACTGCTGACAGACTTTAAACTTGTTTTGAGCGAGTATATTCCTTAAAAGATTTTAAGAACACAGACTACTAAAACTGTCTAATAATACAAACTACAAATGCAACAATTGTTGTAACCATCAGGTAGAAAGATGTCTGTAAATGCTCTCTGTTAGGTCAGCATGAGATCTACCTTATTCAATAAATAATGATTATTATTATTATTAAACCAATTTTCTACTAAGCAATGAAACAACTGAACATATGGTAGAGGAAATGTGATGTTAATGATAACAAGAGCACTGATGATGATGATAATGGCAACAGTAATCATGCCTATACAACAGCAAAGAAAATGCCAATTGTTTCTACGACACTAGTTGCAGTTTATAAGGAACATATGGACATGATCCAACTGATTTAATGGCTTTTTAAACATCTCTTTATAACAGAAACATTGTTAAGTGTTCTTTGTATAAACTTGTTTAAAAAATAAAAGGCAGAGTGAAACACTCCTCTGGACTGAGTCTGATTAATGATGTCGGGGAAGGTCACTCAGGGATCTATCTATTTCTGGGAATATCTACTTAAAAAAACATCAATCAACATTTACTGAGTAACAGAGAGAGTATAGGGGAGAGTGGGGTAAGATGAGACATTTTTTACTTATGTGGTCCTCAAGATAAGGTAAAATGAAGCAGAAGTACAATGAAAGTATCTTAAGTAATTTCAGGATGTTTCCTATCATTTTAAATGATCAGAATACGTCTATGACAAAGGGTTCTAAAAATATGGTTTCTTATAAAAAGTGTTCCTGTGGCTCAATTTACCCCAGGTTAGGGGTAAGTAAACTGACCCTCTAACTGAATCTGAATCAAACCCATGTGAAATTGTAAAGATAATTTACCTCTTTTAAAAACTAATTTAATTATCAAATTTCTGTTTACAAATATTCATATTTCTTTCCTTAAAGTTAACTTAAACAACATAAAACCAACAAAATGAAGTTGAAATTTCAATTTCTTTAATTGTTTGCATTTCTGAAACAATACGATGAACACCAAAGTTGTTACCTTCCCAAAAACAGACTAAACAGAGAGTTTATTGAGTAAAATTAAATAAAAACTAAATAAGAATGAATATATGTCACTGAAACTAATAAACATTTTAGTCAAAAGGTTCTTGACATGGTAGTTTTTCTGCAATGTTGACCATGTAAGGCCATTAGAGACTACAGGTGGAAAGATATATATGATTAAGCGTCTTCTGGTTCATATCAGAGAAGGATTTGGTGTATATGAATATTACAATGAAATTATACCAGTTTATACTTCAGAGATTTACCTTCAGTGCCTTGGGGTAAGTTAAAACGGTGGCTCACTTTGCCCCATAGCTGCCATTTTGGGGAAAAACAAGCTAGCTTACCAATTTAGGCTAATATTTAGCTAAATTACTTGCATGGTTTTATACGTTGTCAAATCACCAATATGCATCATAAATATTTTTGGACCTGGACAAATGTGCTTTAATGAAACAGCCATTACATCTGTTATGTTAAATTTTTACTTTGACAAGCCAAAAAATTTTTTTAAAGTAAATAATCAGCTTCCACTCCTCCCATGTGTTTCTCCTTTACACAGTCTGGCAGAACTGATGGGTGGTTCCAAAATATATGGTCACATGACAGTAAAAGTTTACATTTGCCAAGAGACAGGGGGTGGGTAAACTTACCCACTGGCTCATCTTACCCCACTCTCCCCTACTGTTAGAAAACTATATAGGCAAGCACTGTGGTTTTATACAACAGTGTGATGTTATTAACATGCTGCAAAGGAACCTATTGCATTTTAGTTGTCTCATTTAGCCTGACTTTCAGTTATGGACATCAAATCTGGTCCAAAGCGCAGCATTTTTAGATGTGAAAATGGTCTATGCTTGACATTTAAGTTTTTACATTAAGTTTAAGGAAACATTGAGTCGGAAATGGCAACACTTTACAATAAGGTTAGGTTCTTTAACATTAGTTAATACATTCAGTATCATGAACTAACAAAGTTAATAAATGGTATAAATTGTTGCTGAAGACTTCACTGTAGCTACATCCAATAATAGACATGGTAAGTTACTTCCTTGAAAATAAAATCCAGCACAGCTCTACAACAACCATAATGAAATGACCCTTCACAATAGATAATGCTTTACAACGAACTCTGTTAGAGAGCTACATATGGCAATTCATCTCTTCAATAAAATAATTACTCACCTGTTGAGTAACAAAAACATTTCTGTTTCGCTTATACAATATTTCAAATACCCTCAGTTCTCTCCATCTCTGAAAAGGCAAGCCAATGTTATTCTGGTTTTGTTTCAAGCTCTGTCGCGTTCTCTTTTTGCCAGCAGACTATCCTCTTTTCGGAGTTATTTTAAAACTGGTTCGAGATTTAACTGCTCCATGTTAACCGTAAAACGTCACGTTCACATGTTGACCACATGATGTCAACATGATGCAGATCACACCACACTCAGGATCGTTTGTGGTAATGATATTTCAGCGCTATACCCTCTAGCAGTTTTATCTAAACCAAAGAATATACACTACCAAGAAGCGACACTCAATAGAACGTTCCATTGCAACACCGGCGCCCAGCAGCAGCCCTGCGTTTCCGCCATTTTGGGGTGAAAGCGAGTCGGCAGTCCACTAGTTTCTATGGCAATATCAGCTGCTTTGATAAAAAACTGTACATTAAAGCTAAAATCCAACCTGAATGATGACAACATAGAATATAATACTATCACTAGTGATCATCAAATCCTTTTTGCAGTTTATTTTACAGACTTTGCGTTTAAGTCTTCCACTTTTTTCACAAAACCTTTGCTCTCTAGAAAC
Organism: Anabarilius grahami; assembly: GCA_003731715.1. NCBI lineage: Eukaryota > Metazoa > Chordata > Actinopteri > Cypriniformes > Xenocyprididae > Anabarilius > Anabarilius grahami. The sequence continues at coordinate 712,961 of RJVU01049122.1, read as the reverse complement.
CCAGCCAGTTTGGATTAAAATTCTTTAAAAGGCTTATAAACACTGAATTATTACCAACATATGAAATTAAATTAAGGACATGCATCAGAAAAATTGGGAATGTTGGACAATATATGAATATAACAGCATGATTTTGCAGTGTTATCTAATGTCCGTTAAAGCAAAAGTGTCCAAAAGTATGAATTATGCGATAACAGACACAGCAATGCATCATGTATTATAAGATCATTATGTTTGTAGTGTGATCCATTAAAACGTAGGCTACAATATAGCCTATTTCAATTCAGACCTAGTGGAGTGATCCTATTATTATTATTATTACTCCACAAGATCTGAAATATATTGTTCGCTGCAAACATGATGATCTTAAATGTATAAATTTTTAATTTACTATTAATAAATGTGTAAAGTTGCATAAAATGGAAATACTCAATAAAGTAGGCTAACTACGTTACCTCAGATGGATGAATGGTTGGATTCCACAACTTGTAAAACAAAACATATATAAGACAATACAACATTTACTGTAGGAGCCATACAATTTACTGGTGACTTAATTTAAAAAACTGTTCTATTGCGCTTCTGATTTTGGGTGCGTAAGATGTGAAGGATTCTATGGTCCAGTTAGTATTTTAAGCCCATAATGGCGGCCGTGCTACCGGAGCGCCATAGTGGCTGTTTCCCAAAAAGTATCAAAGTGTTGCCTCTTGGGTTCTAAGCTCTTTGTCTAAACCCATACGCGCTTCATTCAAGCCCTTTCAACTCTGCACGTTCTCTCTTTCTTCAGGCGCGTGCCACACGGTGCGTGTCCACTGGCGCGGTGCAGAGCGAGCATTTTTAATTCATTCCAACGGCTACGCTTTTTTTTTATTTTTTTTATAAGCAACATCTAGCGGTGAAAAATTACATATTGTGCCTTTAATTTGTAAATATAATATTTCATAACTTAATTCATGTTTTTCCATAACACACTGATACCTGGAATGTTAAAAATATATTAGTTATTTTACAAATAATATTTCATAATAACTGTTTTTACAAATAAATACAGCCTTGGTGAGCATTAGAGACTTCTTTCAAAAAATTTAAAAAAAATATATATATAGCTAATGATCCCAAATGATTTGAACAGTAGTGTGTTTTTTTTAGCTCTTATTGTAAATAATGTTATCAAATAAAACCTGTTTCCTCGGACATAAAGCAGAACATGCAGCTTTCAATCATTTGATACCAAATACCTCATAACCTGAGCTGTAGAAATAATGTGGAACTGGTGATTTTAGCCAGCTCTCTCCAGTTAAGTATGCAATACGCATTAGACGATACGCTGGCATGCCTGTTTTTAGTAGCCTAAGAAATGAATAATTTGGAAAGAGGTAACCACAAAGCCATCTATCACAGCAGTTTAATTGGAAAGAAACTCGAGGAACAAAGACATCTTCACTCACTCATTCACATTAGAGGTGCTGGGACCAGGAGGGGCAATGACCTCCTGCGATTTTTGCTCACATTTAGCTGGCTGATTTTAAAATACACTTTCTGTTGGATGTGCACTCCTGAAATAAAAAATTTACGGTAGTTTCAGAAACCTGATATTATGTCAAACAGACAAAAGTGGCCAATGTGTCAAGACAACGGTGGTATAGAATATAACTCAAGCAAATACATGAATTTTCCCAATTTTTCTATATTTAATTCAGCTCTAGAAACAATAGAGCACTGCAGTGATCATGTATTTTTGTAGGCTGGCCTAGAATTTAGCATCACCCTGGTTCACACAACAAAAACCCAATAGGTTTTTCCCATTGCATTTGGATTATTGCAGAAAATAAGCTCTGTGACCAACAAAAGTTTATGATCCTTATATTTCAGGCATTTAACCAAAAACCCATTAAAAAAACCCAACAACATTGACTTGAGGACTATGGATCCACGCTAAAATGCTAACTCGTTTCCAGGTTTTGGCCTACAAAAATATGTCACCCCTACAGCTCTCTAAGTTAGCATCATGAGCTAAGTCTAAGCCTAAATGAATGATTTAACCTGTCATTAATGATTTCACACCAACATTTGCACATCAAGACATGGAATTAAACCTCAGCGTGTTTCCACTGACAGAGTTCTACCTGCAGATCCCAAAAGATGATAAAGTTTTTCTAGTGGCGTCAGATCAGATGTCTCATACTTACTTCTGAACATCTGTCTCTCACTCTGGGCCTGTAGATGGAGAAATACACATGCAATATCTGCAACAACAACTGCAGAACAAAACCAAAAGTAGAAACAAACTGTTCCAAAACTTAGTGAGCTACTTATGCTGCCTTCACGTGCTCTCGGAATTATCATAAATATGAGTTTCCTGGGTAAAAATTGCACATGAACACTCTTTGATTTCGTAATCACGACTTAAGCACGTGAATAGCACATGAAGGCAGCATTAGTGACAACAATCTAGACATGAAAGCTTGGCCAAATGCTAAGGCATCATCACATCAAAGATCAAAGATAACTCTAAAAATAAATCTGCATTGTTTATCCTTTTGATCTTTAATTTATAAAATTAGCAAAAATCTAACCTTTCATTGAAGGAAAAGAATTGAAAGTGGGGGGG
>RJVU01049122.1:692365-709570 GCA_003731715.1 Anabarilius grahami | reverse complement strand
GATTTAGACACACGTCCTCTTCCAGGCAGATTTGTAACATTTTTAGTTGATTGGAACTTCTTAATTATTGCCCTGATGGTGGAAATGGGGATTTTCAATGCTTTAGATATTTTCTTACAGCCACTTTCTATTTTGTGAAGCTCAACAATCTTTTGCTGCACATCAGAACTATATTCTTTGTTTTTTCTCATTGTGATGAATGATTAAGGGAATTTGGCCTTTGTGTTTCCTCATGTTTATACTCCTGTGGAACAGGAAGTCATGGCTGGACAATTTCATACTCCTTGTCACCCTGGTGTGCTAAAAAAAATGTAAATATGAATGGGAATATACTTCAGAGATATTTTACTCATAAAAAATTCTAGGGGTGCCAATAATTGTGGCCAATGTGTTTTGGAGAAAAACATTTATTTCTTAATGTTATTTTCCCCCCACTTTCAATTATTTTCCTTCAATGAAAGGTTAGATTTTTGATAATTTTATAAATTAAAGATCAAAAGGATAAACAATGCAGATTTATTTTTAGAGTCATCTTTGATCATATTTATGAAGGGTGCCAATAATTCTGGCCACAACTGTATCTTTTGCAGAGAAGAAAATCCCAGAATGCATTACCAAAACATAATCCAAGACGGAAGACGAGGTGGGAGAAGTCTGGCATATATTTTACTTAGTACCAAGAATTATGCATAGATAATTCTAAATAAAATTCACTATTTTAACCAATATTTGCTTGCTGTGCTCAAAAATTAGAGTATATACATTTATAAAATGTATATGATTTCTCTTTCCAATATATACTGTTTTTATTTTTTTTACTTTTACTTACTTTGTTTTCATAAAAATATTAATCAGCACAACTGTTTTCAAAATCAATAATAATATTAAAATGTTTGTTGAGCAGCAAATTAGCATATCAGAATGATTTCTGAAGGATCATGTGACACTGAAGATTGGAGTAATGATGCTGAAATTTCAGCTTGATCACAGGAATAAATTAGTAATTTTTTTTTAAATATTAGTGGCCGAAAGAGATGTCTGACAAAAGTGATGTCAAACTTCATATTAAATATTTAATAAATATTTTGTATGCATATTGTGAAGTTGTGCCTGGAGTGTAAACTAATGTAAACGTTCCACATTTCAGCTGTATCTTCTGTCATGTATTAGCTATATTATTAGATGATATTTTGTGGGTTTTGGTGAAAATAACCAGATGGAAGGAGCTGTCCTCTGCAACCAAGGAGGATATTGTTAAAATAGCTAAATCTGAATGTTGCTCATGTGCTGAATGTGAATGGTCACAATCAAGTAACTAGTAATGTGATGCATTACTTTTAAATTGAGAAAAAAATATCTGAGTTTTTTTTTTTTTACAAATAAGTAAGTTTCTTTGTTTTTCTATTTATTGACTGTTCTGGACTAACCATGATCATTTACTCATCTCACTTGCACAAAAAACAGATTCAGTTTTTCTTAAAATGAATGTGAAATAGTGAAATGCAAACTTCAAACATTACACAAACTTCCAATAAATAAATGTTAAATAATAAAATATTCTTTATTTAATCTCATTTTATTAACCAATGTCTTTGCTGATGACTTTCAATTATCTAATTCAACCATAAGCAAAAATGACTTAAGATAAACATCACATTTGCATTTTTTTTTTTTTTTTTCTGAAGAGTGTTAAACTTTCTTCTCCAGCGTCCTATTCTTTTTCAGTCCAGAATGGCAGCACAACTGAAAGGTTTGTTTGAGCTGCGCCCTCTACTGTACAGGCATGAATTTGCATTTCTTTCAGCCTGAGGCTTAAAGGGTTAGTTCACCCAAAAATGAAAATTCTGTTCCACACCCGTAAAACCTTCGTTAATCTTCAGAACACAAATTAAGAAATTTTAGTTGAAATCCGATGGCTCAGTGAGGCCTTCATAGGGAGCAATGACATTTCCTCTCTCAAGATCCATTAATGTACTAAAAACATATTTAAATCAGTTCATGTGAGTACAGTGGTTCAAAATTAATATTATAAAGCGACGAGAATATTTTTGGTGCGCGAAAAAAACAAAATAACGACTTATTTAGTGATGGCCGATTTCAAAACACTGCTTCAGGAAGCTTCGGAGCATAATGAATCAGCGTGTCGAATCATGATTCGGATCGCGTGTCAAACCGCCAAACTGCTGAAATCACGTGACTTTGGAGCTCCGATCAGCAGATTCGACACACTGATTCATTTGTGCTCCGATGCTTCATGAAGCATTGTTTTGAAATTGGTCATCACTAAATAAATCGTTATTTTGTTTTTAAATATGTTTTTAATACATTAATGGATCTTGAGAGAGGAAATGTTATTGCTCCCTATGCAGGCCTCACTGAGCCATCGGATTTTAACAAAAATATCTTAATTTGTGTTCCGAAGATTAACGAAGGTTTTACGGGTGTGAAACGGCATGAGGGTGAGTAATAAATGACAGAATTTTCATTTTTGGGTGAAAACCCTTCAAGCCCAACGTACGCCAGAACCTGTGCACAAATCCTTTTATAAATCCCAGTCAGTGGAAGATTGTGCATACGTGCATCTCCACCCTGTCTCCTCCCCGAAATCACCATATATGGAGCTTACGACGCCTAGTTTTACTATGCATAACCTCATCTGCATACTATTTCCATACATATTCCCATCCACGTGACACCATGGTTAACGCCATCAAAGGTACAAGACAATGGAAAATATTCGTAATGGACTATAAATGCCATTTGTGCCACACATTATATTGATAAAGATCATCCAATATCCTCTTTATGTTTTAGAATAAATATATCAAAATAAAAACAAAATTATATAAAATACTTAAGATAAAGGTTTTAGAATAGAGCTGATTCATTTCCACTGGCCAAATAGTATTTAGTTCTAAACAATTCGAATCAAATTTATGCAGTTTTGCTGATAAGGTGAATATATCTTTTAGGAAGTTTATAGGCTATTTTTAGTGGCTATTTTTTAGCGGCGCGTCACTGACAAAGTATTTTAAAAAGAAAACATGCAAATCTTACCGTTTTCCTCATATTATATCCTTCAAATGGTAATTGTTTGAAGATCCTTCACACGACGTCAACACCTCCTGCAGCTGCGGTTGTACAGTATTGGAACTATTCAAACTGGACCATCGATTCCAGCAGTGTCTTCCATAATATCGAAGTAAAGTGTGCATCAATGATCATCGTTCTAGCTAAAATATTTTGTCATAACATCTGCAGTGTAGTTCAAAGAGGAATTATTGTGCTCCCAGCGTCACTGGAAAAGTGATCGAAAGTAGCACATCTACTATCTCGATTCATATCATTTTTGTTAAACTTCTGCGTAATGTAATTTCAGTGCTTATCAGCAATAGTTAAAGTGTAATATTAATGTAAATGTTTATCAAATGAAAACTTGTTTCCACGCAAGTTTAAATAATTCTTTTATTTATTTAAACTGTTATTGTGAACATGAGCTGTATTATGATTATGACTCATAATGAGGATTTAAAGTGGTTTTCCTTCATCTGCCGTCAGTCCCTCAGCTCACCATCAGTGTCGCCAAACTGCTCTGTCTCCAAAATGTTCGTACGCATGGGTCAGAGTTTGCGTGGAAGTGCGCAAATTTTCCCGTCAAGTTTGTTTTTATAAATCACAACTTATGCGTCGGAACTGGCGTACGCACGTTTCCAGCCCCGTTTTGTGCGTACGCACGCTTTATAAATGACACCCCAGGGCAGGTAGGAAAAAGTAACGTAAACATGACGCTACGGATTACAAGTTACGCATTTAGTTACTTTTTGGGAGTAACACAAAATTGTAACACATTAATTTTAAAAATAATGTGTTTCCAAACACACCGCGAAAGTAACAAAGTTGCACACAATGAAAGTATTCATTCTCAGCATTTTTAAGTCTTCAAGTGGTCTCCTCAGTCCCCTGACCTTAAAGCCTTTGAAAACCTTTGGGAAATTATAAACCTGAATTCCAAGTCTTCCAAACTTTAAAACTTTAAAAACTTAAGTAGGGTTAAAAAGAAGTTAAGCATGACACATGCACAATGTTTAGTGACTCAATGCCCAGGAAAATGGCTGCTGTAATCAAAAACAAGGGATAACAAACAAAATATTAATAACTGATTACATTGTAGTCAGCATTTCCTGTGAGCTTTTTGTTTTACTATGCCTTTACAATAAAAATATGCATAATACAATAAAACACATTTAATTATATGCTGGAGTTTGCATTTCATGCCAAATAATGTTGTAATTTTAATACCTTAGCCAAGTTTAGATTATTATTTATCCCAATATAACATACTCCTCAAATTTTGATTGTTTTATAACCATAGTTGTCCTCAATGTCCCAAATACAATTTTCAAAAACATTAAAAAAATCTTACCAACCCTAAACTTTTAAACTGTTGTGTGACTTTAGGATTGTTACCGGTAGTGTGTTTATGTGATAGATAAATGTCTGAAATGGGTCATGTCTCTCTCACACTGCAGCAAGATGAACCTTAAACACACTGAGAGACACAGAGATGATGAAACAACCGGGAAGGATTGCCAAAAGAAAGAGGAAAATAGCATGCAAAAAAAGAGAGAAGCTTTTTTTTGTTTTTAAATCAATAGAGAAGGAAACAACAGGGAGAGACACTCACAAGAGCACACACACACTTTCCCATCTGTATCCATGTCTGCGGAGAAGGGAGGCCATTACACTCCTCCCTATAGTCAGACATAAACACACACACTGCTCCTGCAAACCCATTAAAACACAGAGTCAGCTATAGCTCCATCAATCACTTGTGTGAGAGCGAGAAGAGGGTGGACACATGACAATAGTCACACAAAAGATAAATGTTGGACTCATACGGACAAGAGGTCTACAGAACATGGCCAAGCTCCGGTTCTACAAGCAATATATCTGCATGTGTTCTAGAACATCGACCTGTCGATCACAGCGTTACTGTCACTACATGGGTCACCTGGGAAGGGTTGCACCAGCCATCCATCAAGTCTTTCCTAAACTGGAACATAAAGTTCACACTAGGAGCTTAAGTCTGCTCTTAATTTGGTTGTATCATTTTTTTTCTTAAAGTTGGGAATTAGCAACAGATCTTTTCTTCTGTATTGTGACATACATCCAAGTGAAACACATTTAACGAAGAAAAAAAGGGGACTTGGTTCTGTGCATCAGTTGATGAATGGATGGAAGCAGATCTGATTGCGAGCAGAGTAAATAGTTGGAGAAGACTAAATTAAAAAAATTAAACATGCACGTATGAATCGTTAAAGGGTTAGTTCACCCAAAAATTAAAATTCTGTCATTAATTACTCACCCTAATGTCATTCTACACCTGTAAGACCTTCTTTCATCTTCGGAACACAAATAAGATATTTTTTGATGAAATCCGATGGCTCAGTGACGCCTCCATTAACAGCAAGATAATTAACACTTTCAAATGCCAGGAAAGCTACTAATATATAAAACAGTTCATGTGACTACAGTGGTTCAACCTTAATGCTATGAAGCGACGAGAATACTTTTTGTGCGCCAAAAAAATCCCCCAACAAAATAATGACTTTATTCAACAATATCTAGTGATGGGCGATTTCAAAACACTGCTTCATGAAGCTTCGAAGCTTTACAAATCTTTTGTATCGAATCAGTGGATCAGAACGTGAATCAAACTGCCAAAGTCACGTGATTTCAGTAATGAGGCTTCGTTATGTCATAAGTGTTTCGAAATTTTAATGGTTCACCACTGGGGGGTGTGACTTTGGCAGATTGATACACAATCTGATCCACTGATTCGAAACAAAAGATTTGTAAAGCTTCGAAGCTTCATGAAGCAGTGTCTTGAAATCACCCATCACTATATTGTTGAATAAAGTCATTATTTAGTTTTTTTGGAGCACAAAATGTTTTCTCGTTGCTTCATAACATTAAAGGGTTAGTTCAACCAAAAATAATGTCATTTATTACTTCATTAAGCTTCGGAACATTATGAATCTTTTGCGTTGAATCATGATTCGGATCGTGTGTCAAACCGCCAAACTGCAGAAATCACGTGACTTTGGCGCTCCGAACCGCTGATTCAACACAGAAGAATCATAATGCTCCAAAGCTTCCTGAAGCATTATTTTGAAATCGGCCATCACTATACTATACCAAAAATATTCTTGTTGCTTTTTAATATTAATATTGAACCACTGTACTCACATGAACTGAATTAAATATGTTTTTAGTACATTAATGGATCTTGAGAGAGGAAATGTCATTGCTCCCCATTTAGGCCTCACTGAGCCATCGGATTTCAACTAAAATATCTTCTGAAGATTAACGAAGGTCTTACGGGTGTGGAACGACATGAGGGTGAGTAATTAATGACAGAATTTTCTTTTTTGGGTGAACTAACCCTTTAACATGCATTTAGAAAAATAGCGATTTTTTATTTCATTCCGAATTTAGGCAGATTTTCACTCAAATAGTCATAGTTTGAGGTTTACCCTTACTGATCTATTAAAAAGCCTCCAAATCTTGCCTTTAAAAATCTTGTCTAGTTGAATCTTGGTTATGTCTTAATGGTTTAATGGTTCAACACTTAAATATTTAGTGATGTGCAAACTGGAAGTTTCCATTTACACCACAATCTGGCAAAGTTTTAACTTACACACAGCTGGAGAACCCGACGCGTTCATGGAGAAAGCAATAAACTGGCATGATGCATTTCAAGGATGTAGAGAAAAACTAAAGTGTGAAAGTGGAAATCAAACACGCAACCAAAACTTTTAGTGCAACGCACATAGACATCCATTAACCAATGAAAATTTCAGACAAATTTGCCCTAATTTGCTGTATTCCCGCTTTGTTTCAAACTCAAAACACTCCTTGTACATCTGTCAAAAGCTTTCTTTAGTCTTCAAGTACCCTTTAATAAATGACCTCAGGTCTAAAAGTCATGAGGAAGCACCAATGAAATCACCAGACGCCTCATAACTGCTGAGGAGAAACCTGCCCTACTGATAATGAAGAGATCCCCATAGTTTCTTTCGTCCATCAGGTTTTGACCTGCTCAGCTGAATCACCTTATTGTGTAGAATAAATTACATATGATGCTCTATCAATTGAGCAATACAACAACAAGCCCTTCCGTCTACATGAGCCATTATTTAATTAATTTGGGTCGTTAAGAGAGGGGCTGTCTGGGAAAGGGGTTGGGTCAGCAGTCCATTACGGCTGATAGATTTCTGCATCTCGGAAAATTGATTAAACAATGTGATGAATGGACACTGAAACACTCGGCCAGGAGGAAAACACACGGGACAGGGGCGATGATGTCATCGGGGAGGGCGTGGAACATGGGAACAGACTGTTCCGTTAGAATTTGAGAATCTTGGAAGGCTGCAGTTGCAGTGATTTATTATCTTGAATCGCTCATCCTAAGGTCAAGATACTCTCTAATAGGTGCATTCGACGCCAGGGTGTGAATTAGCAATTTACGGGCAGGGGAGGTGCTCTTACACTGATCTCGCCAGAGGAAAGTTATGAATTTATAATCATGCCCACACCATCTAATCTAACAAGCTGCCTGGAAACGCAAGGCTCACTGAACATGCATGAAATAGAGTAAGCTTGAGAGTCTGTCTTCACACTAAAAAAAACCAACATAAAAACAAGAATGAATGAATGAATGAAAAATGTCACTCAGAAGGTTCAGCAAGGAATCATGAGTGTGCCAAATTTCCACATTAAGAAAGAATAAAGTAATCTGTATTGCATTGTCAAGTGTCGAACGTTCAAATTGTACACTACATTTAGGTTCAAAAACAATTTCAAGTCTTCAGCTGTACAATAGTTTTGTGCTGAAACGTAATCATTGTTCACACACTTGCTCATTTTTGGGTGAACTGTCTCTTTAATGAAGCCCTCTTTAAATAGACCGGTTTACGGTCACATCCACCAGACACATTTGCAAGGAATTTATGGGTGTCAAGTGCTAGTTGACCATTCTGACCCAACCCTAGTGCATACTTTTTATCCCAACCACAATAATAACAACATTTTTTTTTAACCAAGACTGTACTTTCCATCCTGGAAAGCACAAAATACATTTATTTTTAATTGTAACATTTAATTTTCAAAAAAAAAAAAATTTAAGATATTAAGCCCTGAGAGGCTCTGAAGCCCCACAAAAGAAGACATTCAGCCAGTGAAGCATTGAGGAGTTTGATTCTCCAGCATACAGCAGGGGACGGTGGACTGGGGACCATGTGGACATGAAGTTCAATTTGGGCTCAACCACAGGAAGCACCAGCCAAAACTCTGTAAGTGCAATTTCAAACAGATGGAGAGCGTGAATACTGCGGACAGTAATGCTGTTCCCACAAACAACGTCACATATGCCACACACACTCGCACACGACACAATTCATTCCTGAGCTCATGAACAATATGCCGAAACACTGAATATTGCACATTCAAGCAATGCATAAAGAGAATAATATAAGTGTTTAAAGGTCCTTGAAATTTGAATTTTGCTTATTGATAAAATGCGATTATGCCTTGTTTATATGTGATTAGAATCTTCTATACACAAAAATATATACATTCAAATCATCTTACAAACATTCATTATCTCTTAGGCTCATATTCCTTTATCAAAACTTCAGCCTGCAGACAGAAGTATTGATAAAATACAGTGCAGTATGTACAGTACGCTGTGTACTGTGATAGGCATATACAACATTTCAGTTCATATACAGTGCAGAATATTTACAGTAAAACATTTAAAAATTCCCCACTCAGAGCTATAAGTAGGACGCAATGTTTTTGAAAGGAACAGGCATGTTTCATTTTTAAGAATGTTAACATTAATGCAGCTTTATGTAATAAAGTAATTTCCCAGCACTTACCGCATCTTGTATATAACATGCGCAGTTTGAGCAAAATATATAGGATTATTTACTGGGCCTGAAACGTATGAAGCAGTAATACTTCTTTAAAGTTTGCTAAAATGTGATAAAAATGTGTCTTTTGGTGGTTATTGATAATGTAAACCTGGCAAGGAAAAGGAATAATAAGGCTAATATTTGTACTCTCAACTTCAGAACACACTATGTTAAGCACTCGGAATTCATTTGTACCATTAACTTCAGCAATCAAAACTTCAGCTGGCAGCTCTCATCGGGTGGCAATGCTAGCAAATGCTAACAGGCTAGCAAAAACAATGGCTTGTCTTTCCATATTGAAAAAGATAACTAAAGTAGAATAGTCCATTTGTATTATCATTCAATCAAATTTTGAATAGCTTACTGGCTATCTATGTAGCCATAAAATAATATTTTTGGCACCTCTACAAAATGTTTAACCGATAATGTTGTGAATAGTAACAGATACACGCACGTTGAGTCTCTTGTACTAATGAATAATAATAATATTATTAATAATAATAATAATAATGAAAGCAATACACCGTAAAAAATGTATATGATCAAGAAGTCATGGCAACATATTTTTTTTCCATTACCTTAACTCATCAAAATAATTTAAACAATTTCAACCTTTAAATTAGAAGATTCAACTCATTTTTTTAAAGTCAATTTAAATTAGTTGAAATGACTTGTAACGGCAATTTGATTATATTTAAAAATAAGGTGTAGGTAGAAATTTTTACAATGTAATAATAATAATAGTAATAATACTAATACTAACAATTATTATTAGAAGTAGTAGTAATAGCAGTATTACTAAAATGCTTATGCTAACATACAAATGTCAATGCTAACAAAATGTAACGAAATCTGTTGGCTTATGCTATATATTTTTTAGCAACATTAGCTCAACACTATAAATAAGTGCATATTCTGTAGCTATATGATGAATAATCAGTATGCACAAGTTGACCAGTTATATTTGGTAAAGCAATTTTGAAAAACTATTTGTTTACTGCCACATATTCAAATTTAAAGGTGAATTAAATTCTAAATGTGCACATTTGCTAAAATTGAGGCAAAAACTGGATATATACTGCTTTTCTGTATGCCTACTTCCATAAGCACATGTATGTCACTAAAACATTTGAGCAAATGCATCATCTAGAAAGCATCATGTTTTAAGTGTCATATTATTATAAGAACAATTCACATATTTTAATTGATGAAAGCACAGAAACATCTTATTCTCATCATTTCCAAATTTGGAAAGGTTTAGAAATATGTTTCAGATAAGCAAATGCTCAAAAAACATGCTTCTGGATAAAAACAATATATCAGATAGACTGCTCTGTGCCATACATGTGTTATGAGGGATGTGAGCATTTGTACAAGGGGGGGTTGGGGGTAAAGTCCCTCAAAATGTAACATAATCCAAGTTAAATTAGTATTATGAGAATCCAAACTTGTTGAATCCAAACTGGAATAGTCACTGGTGGAAACTAAAATAAAAGCGGTACTGTGCGAAGGAAGCTAATCCACTATAAACTGGACCAATTCAGATCAGAAGTGTCCAGAAAGTCGGCAGAAAATAAGCTCGAGGAGTCATGTCCATTCATAGGTACCATCCCTGGCTCCTCCCCTCCAGTCCCGCCCATTCCGAGCTCCAGCCAATCCATAGGATCAGGGGCGGAGTCTACCAAATCTGAAACTGACTGACTGGAAAAACTCATATCACAAGTATCCATCGGGGAACGTGGGTGGTCTAGGATACTCGGTGTGCTGAGCATTTGGTTGTGGAGGTCGACGATTAGCGTTGTCGGTCCTCCTGGCTCCACTCCCAACAATGGTTTGCCAGTAGTGCTTTCCAAGAAATCTTCAAGACGCCCACCTCCTGTGTCGCAATTGCTGTGAGCCTTAATGGAAGGAGGTTGAGGTTCTAAAATCGATGTTTTATGGGGCATATCAGAGGGAGGGGAAAGATTGAGAGGGGAGGAGTTTGAGAAAAGGGGCGTGTTTGGCCGAAGCCTTTCGAGAACAGGATCAGGGGTGGCTTTGAAATTCTCTGAGATTTCTGTAAGATGCAGGAAACAAAGCATGAGCGTGAGCAACTATACACTTTTCTCATTTAAAATTACTTTGGATGACAATAAATATTAAAATAAATCATCAAAAATCACCTCCACGCTGAATTAGGATGTCAAACAGGTCGTCAACTTGCTGATGACAGCCATTTTCCTGCAAGAGCAACAACATCATTAGATACGCCAACATGGAGAGCTACTGGGATCTCATTCAGTAATCAGATCTTGGATCTGCTCCCCGAAATCCATTAAATCATTCAGTAAACAAATGAAATGGGAAAACAATCCTAAATCTGCACCATGTGGTGACAAATCATTGTAACACAAATTAATGGTCAGAAAAATGAATATGAAAAGAAAATCTCACAGAGGAACAACAGAAATTTGACGGCAGATGGAAGAAAGATTGAGTACAAGATAGTACCTGATGGCAATGAGCTATGGGTGAACACAAGGTGGAAGGAGAGCGCAAAGCATGCTGGTCCAAACTCAAACACATCTTCTCCTGAAAGACAGATATGGGTGCATATTACAGGATTCGTTCCGTCATTATTTACTCACCCACATGTTACTCCAAGTCATTTTTCCATGGAACACTAACAGAGGAATTCTGATGAATGTTCATGCAGTTCATCTCCATAAACAAGTTTACAGGACAAAAACACCAAAATGTGACATTTGCACCATAAAAGTAGCCCATTTGACTTGTGCGTTATATTTCAAGTCAAACAATAGCTTTACTTGTAGTAGTCTATATGATTTTAGTAGTCGTAAGAACCATATTTGTGGTGTTTATTTGATGTCTTTGTAGTTTTTGTAGATAGCATACAAGTTTGGAATGACATGAGGGTGATAAAATGACAGAGTGTGGTGGGAAGAAATAAAGGTATGAATGTGGTTAAAAGAGACTTTAGAGTAAGATTAAGTAGGGTTGGTGAGGTTCATGATGCCATGCCAAACTATCAAAATAGTTACCATGCATGTTGCAATAAAGATGTTGCCAAAAACAAACTGAGCTTTATTTATATCACAGACTTATAGCATAAATCTGTACTCCACTAACAGAATCTGTGCCATATAGCAGTCTAGACACAACTGCAGTTCGACTGAAGTTCCTATTAGAATTCCTGCCTCGTATGACACAGATTTTGTTATTTAGCTGTAGAAAAGAGTCTTGCTGGCCTCAAGACAGTCTTTACATAGAGTACAGACACAAACATGAGCTCTGCTCCAAAATCCTTTTTTGTAACTCTTTCCAGCTTTACACAGTCAACAATTCTTAATCTTAGGTGTTCTGAGATCTCTTTTGCTCAAGGCATGCTTTATATGAGGCAATACTTCTTGTGAAGAGCAAACTCAAAATGTATTTATTTTTGAGTCCAGGTTAGCTGAATCATGACTCAAGTTAGCTTCTAGTGAAGACTTCAGACTAAGGGAATCACATTTTTACTGACCCCAAATGTTTATTATTGTGACTAATCCAAAGATCTGATTTAAAGGATTAGTTCACTACAGAATAAAATTTTCCTGATAATTTACTCACCCCCATGTCATGCAAGATGATTATGTCTTTCTTTCTTCAGTCGAAAATAAGGTTTTTGAGGAAATCATTCCAGGATTTTTCTCCATATAGTGGACTTCACTGGGGTTCAACGGGTTGAAGCTCCAAATTGCAGATTAAATGCAGCTTCAAAGGGCTCTACACGATCCCAGACAAGGAATAAGGGTCTTATATAGTGAAACGATCGTACATTTTCTAAAAAAATTATATAATTTGAAACCACAAATGCTCTTGCACTAGGTTTTTGATGCACCACGCATTACGTAATCGCGTTGGAAAGGTCACGCGTGACGTAGGTGAAAGAACCAGTGTCTACAACGTGCAAAGACTAAGACAAAAGGCCTTTATAAAAAAAGGTAAAACAACAATGTCAGACAATTTTGAAGTTGGAAGAAAAAATAAGAAGGAGCTCTTATTCCAAAGTGATTACGTAATGCGTGGCGCAGAGCAGTGCAAGATGAGCATTTATGGTTAAAATAATATATATATTTTTTTAAATGACCTATCGTTTCACTAGATAATACCCTTTTTCCTTGTCTGGGATCGTGTAGAGCCCATTGAAGCTGCAATTTGGACCTTCAACCAATTGGTAGCTGCTGAAGTCCACTATAAGGAGAAAAATCCTAGAATGTTTTCCTCAAAAACCTTAATTTCTTTTCGACTGAAGAAAGAAAGAAAGACAGACATGAACATCTTGGATGACATGGGGTGAATAAAATTATCAGGAAATTTTAATCTGAAGTGAACTAATCCTTTAATGCATAAATCCAGTTAAACCCGAAGGGTTCAGATTCTTTTCTTTTTTTTTCATACTGTACATGCAATGCTACATTTGAATTTAGTTTAAACAACATATATTAGAAGGCACCATAATGTAAATGGCATCTAGATAGGCATCAAACAAGGTTTTGAAACAGATCTTTGGTGCCTACACAAACAAAACACTTACATTGTTGTTGTTGGGAGATGAGGGGACGGGCTCGGTGTCGTTCATGGAATCCACTGAAGAGAAGAACTGTTGGAGATTGGCTGGAGCTGAGATGGATGTAGAGCTTGATGTTCTGTAATTGCTCGTCATGTTCAGGTCTGGCTTTAGTGCCTGTCAAAGTAAAAACATGCATCTCAATTAGTCTCGATGTTAATGGGCTAATAGCCCATGCCTGCAGCCCTCATTTGAACACCAGTGATTAGTCATTAACATTTTAATAAGCGAGTTTAAAATCCTCATAATTGTGTTTAATGACTTGTCAAGAATAAGTGATGCTGCTTTATACATATCATTAATTTATATGAAGGAAAGATGACCATTTTCGGCAAAAGTCCTTCCCTATTAACTATAATAGACTCTCAATTAAACTGACATCTTAAAGAAGGAATGCTATATTCAGAATAGCATACTAGCACAATACGAGCACGATTTTAGGAGTATGTAACATACTGTGTGTAGTATACACATTTTCTATATGCATATAATTCCCCTATCAATATTTGAGAAAACATGCAGCATACCAAGTCGGTACTGACATTTAAAAAATGTGACGCTTTGAGCACTGTTGAGCGGATTCGTAAACACCTCTGATTGGCCATTGTGTTCACACACTTAACAGATATGTCTGTGATTGGCTACAATGATCAACGCACGGGAGCGTTTGAAAGCACACGGAAGTGTTTGCATTTGAAAGCGGGAGCGGGTGCATTTGAAAGCAGGCATCTATCAGTGGACTGTCCACGATATACACCTGCTTTCAAACGCTTCCGTGTGTATCTGTGTAAGCATTCGGTGAAAAGCATCATTGATGTTAATTTACAACGTTTTTGAAGCGTTGATCATTGAAGCCAATCACAGACATATCCGATGAGTGCGTCAACACAATGGCCAATCAGAGGTGTTTACGAATCTGTTCAACAGCGATCGAAGTGTCACATTTTTTAAATTTCAGTAATGACTTGGTCCCAAAGTCAGTACTTTTGAAAACTCCAATCCACAATGCAATGTGCATTGTGACTTGACCTGGGATGTGACGATTGAACAAGAAGTAATATCATCTGTGACTTATCTTTTTCTCATTTAATTGATCAGACTGACAAAAGTTAATTGTATCCTGTATTCAAAAAGTATTCTGTTTCACATAATGCAGTAGTATTTCATTCCAAGAAGTACAATGCATAAAAAAGTGGTTTTGAACAAACCTTTTTGATTGGCTGTTTCAAGATGACAGTTTGTATGGGCTGTTCAGATTGGATGTTATTGTAAGGCAATTCAGTCACTGATTGGTTGGGTAATGTTGTGGATGTAGATTGTAATCTCTGAAAATGACATAAACATCAATAATTACATAATAATTCAATAGATTTTGACAACTTTAACCATTGATACTCAACTCCTTGAGTATTACCTGTAGTTTGATCTGATTGGTTACTTTGCCCTGGGGGCGGCGGCCTCTGGCTGGTGCTGGTGCGTCTGTGTTTTGATTTGACAGTGTTAGCAGGAACTGGTTGCCATTGCAGTCGGTTACTATCGTAGGGGTGGAGTTTGAGTTATGTCCGTCCACTGGGAATAAAGAAACTGGATTCGACTGCTGGTTGGTAAGTGCTTGAGGCAACTGCTGGAAAAATGGAAAAGACAGAGGGTTAGTAAAAAACATGAGATGCTCCTCGATTTTCCATTACAATAAAAGTTAAGCGTCTGACTACTGCTGTGCTGCAAACATAACCCCAGGGGGACGCAATGTAGAGCTAGGGTGTCAGGGGAAATGTTCAGGGAAAAGCAGTGTAAAAAACATGTAGTATGATAATAATAGTAATAATAACATAAAATAAGATATGTACAGTTTACCAAACATGACATTCTTTCTGTTTCATGCTGTTTCTTTTTTCAGTTCTTTTAATTACTGTACTAGATGACAATGTAAACGTGATCATATGACTAATCTCAAAAAGGAAATGACATGTCGTAGAAACACTGTACTGACTTGTTTTTGTTGGTTGTGCTGTTGTTTTTGTGTTTTCCTCTTCCTCTGATGTGCTTGTTGCTGCAGGTTACGCTGATTCTGTTGCATTACGAGCTGCTGTTGCTGCCGTTCCCGCTCCAGCTCTGCTGCTGCCAGCATCCTTTGCTGCTGCTGCATCTGCTCTGCCTGTGGGAACACCTGTGGCTCTGTTACCATCTCACTCTCCTCCATCACCTCTATGACCTCTTCCTTTATGGTCGCCCTAACCGCCTCCATAGTGACACCAGGCAGTTCCTCTTTAACTCGGACGGGCACGCCTACCCGTTTGCCCTCCAGCTGTGAGCGCAGCGATTCGACCAGCTGCTGCTTCTGCAGCAGCATGCGTGTGAGTTCCTGAATGCGGCGGTCTTTCTCCTGCAGCATCTGGTCTTTGTCTATAGGGGGCGCAGCAGACTGGGATACCAGGCAGCAGGAGGAAGGAGATGTCCGGCTGCCGGGCTCCTCTTTAATGCAGATCGCTGTAGGGAGAGGGGAAGAAGGCTGCAAGGACAGCTGGGTAAGAGGAGAGGTCACCTAAAATGGACATACATAAATATTATGAGCTCTTATTCAAAATATTAGTAATTAAAACAATTTGGAATACTTACACACTTGTTGTATATAATTGTATAAATGTAATAATTCCATTCTTGGGGAACTGACACAAGTATAATCAACAGAAAAGTCTACGCTGGAAGCGGCTGACATATTGCAATGTGCAATTAGTTGATGAACGCACTGTGCGATTTCTGACTCACAGCACAGCTACTCAAAAAAACAACAACTTTACTATTAAATAATAATAACATTTTCTTTGTTTTTATATGTCTTATGTGTGTTAAGAAATAAATGATTGCCATGGATTTTATTTGTTAAAGTGCCCCTATTATGCTATTTTAAATGTTCCTAGTTTTGTTTTGGAGGTCTCCTACAACATGCATCCAAAGTCAAATAAACATTTTCTCATAATATACATTGTATACCTCATTTCTCAAAAAGTCTAAAAACGGCTCGTTCATAGATTCAGTCTCTCTAAACTCCTCCTTTCCAAGAGCTACTCTGCTCTGATTGGTCAGACAGCCCAGTCTGTTGTGTTTGGTCTACCGCTTACAGCGCATGTCAGAAATCTAAATTTAAGCTCCAGAGGCTTCCTCAACACACAGTGGTACAAATGATGGCATTGTTTTTTCTGTGCAAGTCAGTGCGAGTCCTCATCCTTTTGAAGACAATAACTTCATTTGTAGTGCACTTTGATCTTTAACGTTTGCAGACATTTTACATTCACACACAGCTGAATTACACAGTGCATGAAAGGTACTATTCGAAAAAGCATAATAGGGACACTTTAAATACGTTCCAATCATTACAAGCCAGTATGATGTTCCTGTCATTCTAATATAGATTGACATTTATTAACCAAATAAATAAATAAATAAATGAATAAACAGAACAAATACAATTCATAGCAATCAATTTTATATTCATATGATACGCAGGTATAAATAATTAATAAATTATATTGTTTTATTATTATTATTTTTAAACAAATTATTTAAAATTATTATTAATAAAATAAATTTTCATGATAAAATATTATATCAAAGATATAT
>RJVU01049122.1:652848-688000 GCA_003731715.1 Anabarilius grahami | reverse complement strand
AGTGTTAAGGTCTTTGCACACTGAGTCAGAAATTTTCGTATGCATTTTTTCATATTCGTCATCTTAAAAATTCGTTACGCACAGAAGCCTTGCGAATTAATCCGTTGCGAAAAAAATTCGCAAAACAATACAAAATTGAGTCTTCAAGCATGATTTTGTTGTCCTCTCTCTACTTAAAAAGACAAAAAGAAAGAGGAAATATCCATCCAGTCCTGAGATGGCATAGAGAGGAAGGAGAGTTCCACCTCCTTATCAAGGAGCTGCGGGATTATCCTGAGCAATTCAAAGTTTACTTCAGGATGTCAGTGGCTCAGTTTGAAGCTTTGCTAGCGATACTGGACCCACATATTAAAAAGAAGACCACCAATATATATGTATTTCACACTTTGTTTGCCATACAGTACTTTGTGCAGTGAGACGAAGTGAATCAACTTGCCAGACACCATTCTGGATTTTGGTGTTCGCTTGTATGGTGGCTCTGAATTGTCAAAACACCTCTCAAAATGCTTGCTACGGATGCGAAAAACGCAGAAAATTGAACCCGATCCAAATTTTTTTGGGGGCAAAAGTTTCGAAGGCAGTGTGTAAACATGATTAACATAATGTGAGGTCGCATTTATTTTTTAATGTGCAAACATTTTGGACGAAAATTTCAGACTCGGTGTGCATGATCGTTTGTTTGCATGTAGGCCTATCCTATGATCAGCCAATCATTCATTCAAGTGTTTTTAAACTATTCAAGTGTGATAAGATGTAAAAGAGAACTGGTCTGTGTAGCAGATCTCAAACAGTGTGCCAGCACCGATTTCAGTTCTCTTTTACATCTTATCAAAACACACAAAAATTGTCAATTGTCAAATAACATGGATGTGAATTATATTTCTAATAATTCAGTGGCTTGTTGTCAATTACTCCTTACTTAACTGATATTTTTATTTCAGCTTTATTTCAAATAACAGAAAAGATCTGTAATAGTTTTAGTTAGCAATAACAACACTGACTGTTTGCATGTTAAGCCCAAAGTATACTTCTATCACTATGAGGTATAATTTTATGTATGCAAATTAAGATATGGCACCTGTTTTGGTGTTGATTCATTGGCTGGTATCTCAGGTGGAGAAGGTATGTGGGCGTGGCCAAGGGGAGAGTCCTGACCGAGTATCTGCTCTGGTGAGAACGCATCACTGCTTTCCTCATCAAACGAAGAGTTCTCTGCTTCTACTTTTGGAAACTCTGTCTCTGATGGTGAGACAGCGAAAAAAGGATGGTTAGAGTAGAACATACAAGATTTTTACTTTTTCTAAAGAAAACATCAGTGGCGTTTGCCTACACAAAACTCACTGCCAAAATGCCAAGGTGTTGCTATGTAGTTATATTAAAAAAAAATATTTTAGCAATAGAAATAGGCAGCGATCTTAAATAAGAGAAAAAATATATATTTGATAAAACAACATGAAAGAAACCTCTGATCTTAGTGCCCTGTTTCACACTGCACTAATATTGTCCCAGAGTGAATAATAAAACCTTTAAACTCCACTGCATGATATTTATATTTAATTAGAGCATGCTCTGAGAGTGTGGTATTATGTCGATAATCATTAACTCTCTAATTAAGGTATTTAGGGATTAAAACAGTTTAAGTCATTCTGTGCAAACGTCTTTCAGTGTTCCTTCTCTGTGCTGCATTGTGTGACGCTGCATAAACTTCACGGTTAATCGACTCTTGCCACCACAGAGTGGCATATACTATATGAACATTAATGTAAATTCCCCTCTAATTAATTTAACTTGGCGTTTGATGCACACCGATCTCATTACCATAACTCCGCATTAAATTATCGCCCTCTGCACCATTGCAGGAACGTGGCGGAATTTAAATATGAAGAATGGAATGAGCAGTGGAGTGCCTGTGTATGGATATGCTGTAGACTGAGGGAAAAAAGGGAATGATCCCGCAGAAATGTTGAGTGAGAGGAATATAAATGTGAATGATAGCTTCGATGGGAGAATTATCCAAATTGTGAAAATAGAGCTTTGCTTCGGTCACTCACAAAAACAGTGAATAAAGAGACAGATGGAAGGACTGAAAAGGGCACACAGATAAAAGATAGGTAAAGATTTAGACGGAATGAGGATGAAAGAGAGTCTGAAAGTTCAATAAATTGTAACTGCTATCTTAAAGTTTCATTTTTTGACATAATGGCAATATATTTAAGATTAAAACAACTAATCAACAAAACCGATAATGAAAATAAATAACCATTTTCTTAGACAATTAACAGTAGGCTTGTTCTTTGTTTTCCTTTAATATTATTTATTTAGTTTACACTTAATATAATTAATATTACTTCTAGTTATAACTTGCAAAAAAAAAAAATCTGTTTGAAAGCAGTAGAGCAGTTTATATAGTAATTGCACATAACGTATAGCATATACATACATATATAAGTATAGAATATATACGATAATATTTAATATTACAAAAATAAATAATAATAATATTTATATTAAATAACTGACAGATTATCAGCCTAATTGTTATTTGTAGTCCTAGATATATTATAAAAATTCAATATATTGATGGAAAATGAGACATACATACATACATAATAGTTTAAATTAAGTTATTAAGATAAATTAATTAAAATTAAACAGAACTAATACAAGGGGTAACTACCACTACCCCTTACATGTTAAATGGCTGACTGTTTTTGTTGTAACGGTTTGTATATTGGTCTATAACTAAATAAAGCTTTTACTGTACTGTGTGTTTACATTATTAGTGTTGTCAAAAGTACCGACTTCGATACCAAGTCGGTACTGAAATTTTAAAAACATGACACTTTGAGCATTGCGGATTCGTAAACACCTCTGATTGGCCTTTGTGTTCACACGCTCAACAGATATGTCTGTGATTGGCTACAATGATCAACGCACGGGAGCGTTTGAAAGCACACGGAAGTGTTTGAATTTAAAGAGCGTTTTGAAAGCGGGAGCATTTGAAAGCAGCCGTCTATCAGTGGACTGGTCCACTGATAGATGCCTGCTTTCAAAGACTCCTGTGTGTATCTGTGTAAGCACTCGGTGAGTCATTGATGTATTTTTACAACATGTTTCTGAAATGTTGATCAATGTAGCCAATCACAGACATATCTGATGAGTGTGTCAACACAATGGCCAATCAGAGGCATTTACAAATCCGCTCAAAGCATCACATTTTTCAGTACTTTTGACAACACTACACATTATTGTGTTTCTGGCTTTACTTTAGTACCTATGATGACTTGTTTGAGGCTGCTGTGAACTGGAAGGATATTTTTGTGAATGAGCTCCATGGGACCAGGCCGCTGGGAGATTTTATCGTTCAGGTCATCAGCTAGACGAGCTCGTTTCAGCAGAAGTTGCCTGGCCTGAAGAGATGGCTCCGCTGACGTCTCTATATACAGGAAATACATACAGTTAAACATTCTGTATATAATCCAGTCATATTTTTTTAAACGTTTGGACGCCTCTGTTTATGTCTTAACCTCTGGACTCTCTATGAGGTGCGTTTCTGTTTGAACTGGAAGGGGTGTTAATAAAATACTCACCTTCAAGAATGTGCATCCTGACCAGCTCTGACCTCTCTGGGCGACTGCGGATCTTTCTCTTCAGGTAGTCCTCAGTCTAAGTTACAGGAGGAAAGTATGAGAAAAAAAGTGAGAGTGTGTTCATTTTGGCTTCATTGAGAAGAGATGATAAAAAAAAACAAAAAAAAACAATCTGCATTGGAGGACTTACCCTAGCTCGTTCTAAACTTCGTCTCTGCTCATGAAAGGACGCAGAACTTTTCAGTGCTACAAAGCAAAAAGATACAAAGTGAAAAGACTTAAATCCAAATTGACATAAAAATGGATAAAGTTTCTATTTTTTAATAAGAAAAAAGCTGTGAGAATGGAAAACATTTTTCAATAAATGAGAAAAATCGTAAATAGCAAACTTGTTATCTACGCTGTGCAGATTGCAGGCAACGTTTTTGCTTCAGTGTGGTGCAAAAACTTTTCATCGTTTTTTTTTGGGGATCAGGTGAAAATGTTATTTTGATATAAATGAAAAAAGTGCTTGTAGAAGACCTTGATACAGGAACAACATATTACACCGCATCTCTTTATTCCAGGCACACATACGCATTTGTACACGCAAAATCTAAAAATATTAATCGTAACAGGCACATCTGAGAGACAGTTTAATCCAGCAGATTCACAGTCTGAGTGTGTGTGTGTGTGTCTGTCTGTCCCATATTTAATACACTTTGAAACAGAGCTTCTCCTCCTGGTTCACAGTTGTCAGCACAACGTTTCTACAGAGACTGAAAGCAAAGTCCGGCTGGTGATACAGAGAACTAGAGATTAATGAAGAAAAGGTGAATGGTTCTTGCCCATGAAAAAAGTCTGGGTGGTTTGATGGACGGTCTAAAGTGGCTAAAACTCTCTCTGAGAAGTTGCCTCAAATATTATCCCCTCTCAAAAGAACTGAAACTAAACATATCATTACACACGCACACACACACACACACACAACAGTTCTTTCTGGTTCTCAAATCTGACTGGCTGAGAGCAGTGTGATATTCTAGTGCCAACAGCTCCTACCTTTTCACCATTTGTATCATTCCGTTTGAAGCGACTGTCATGGCGGCCGAGCAAATCCACCGTATTTTTATTTATTTATTTTTTACAAATACTACACTTCTTGTACCACAAACTGTAGTTTTAAGAGGTTTTTTTAGGTGAGAATGTAGTTGTTTAGACCTGAAATATGTAACTTAATCATAGCGCCAATTTGCTTAGACGTTTTCGGAGATGCGAGCTCCAGGCCAGTACTCGTGTACCCGCCGAGAACAGCTTAATCTCGGCCAGTGCTTCAGGAATTTGCCGCTGTCTCTTATAGTGGTTAAATATGATATATAATTCACTTTGGGTACATAAAACAGGTGATCTTTGGTCTTTTTAATCTATTACTTGTTCCTGAGCAAATCGAATGTTAAATTTACTTTTAGAGACTTTTAAATTGAAAAGGACTTTTGTAAACAAAGGATGTTTCTTTAGAACTTTATGTTATGGAAAATTCCCTTAGCTGTAAAAAGGACAAATACACTTACAAATACATTTACTGCAACATTTAATTTAAAAGAACATTTTCAATCGAAACAACTGAAAATGATTTTTGTTCCTATTTTCCCATTAGACATTAGATTGTTTTCATTATGTTTCATCCCTTCCCTTTTTATAATGTTACAGGAATTCAATCTTTCGTTTTGATGTTTATTATATATTGCACCCTGCATACAATGAATGAGAATTACAAAGCCACAAACACAGAAAAATAAAAAATAAAAACAATATATAATTCAAGAGATAAACGCAATGACAGCACGAGGAAAGAAAGAAAAAGAGTAGGCTGGAATAAAGCAAGAAAAATAAGATGAATACTGGTAGTTGTTTGTTGAGAGATTCTGGTCTGTGAGGTCAAAGTGGTTCATGCACTGCCCNACAGCCACACACACACACACACACACACACACACACACACACACACACACACACACACACACACACACACACAGACACACAAATACACACACAATGCCCTTTAACCCTGACCAGCAAAAATGCAATTATCTGCCTGAAGAGAGAAAAGTGTGTGTGAGAGAAATTATGAGGTTAGTGTGAAAAACCACTTCTCATCATCATTTTGAGCTCTAACACCCCAACAAACGCCACGTCACCCAACCGCCATCTTGATAGTAAGGATTCATTGCATAATTATGGTCAAATAAGGTTGCTTTATCTGACATCAAAATCTTGGACAGACCAATTACTAAAGCCGATTATGAGTTAAATGAGGGTCCTACATTCACAATAGTCCACAACAGTCAAAAACATGGCGAGGTTTGAAGTTTATCTACAAATGAGAAATTACTAAGACTGAAAAAGTGAAAATTAGAGCACAAACACAATTAATTTGTGTTCTAAAACCTTTATAAATGCATTCGTAGATGCCTGTTGAGGCTTTTTGCAGTATCCAATGACATTTCGGACCCTATCACACATCTGGCACAATGCGGCACCAGGCGTGACGCAAGTGTTTTTTGCTAGTTTCAGCCCGACGCAGTTATCATTTTCACACCGAGCCACATTGTTTAAATGGCAAATGCATTTGCGCCCATGGGCGTGCTGGTCTGAAAACAAGGTGTGTTCAGGCGCATTGTTGGCGCATTACTATTTTGAGGCAAATGAAATAGACTGCGCCATTGACCAACTGAAACCTAGTCTGAAGTCAATGGTGCAGTATTTGGTTTGTTATTTAAAGAGCGTGTTAGTAAAATGCTTATATGCAGGTACACAACGCGCGTGCACTCTGCTTATTACACACACAGGGACACACAGCAACACACAAACATGCCAAATATTAAAAATAAATGGATTACAATGTAAAAGATTATTATTGTGTGCATAAAGGTAAAAATGCTTTGGTGGAATCCGGCTTGTCCTGTAGATGGTCTGCTCGCGCACTTCCGTTTCCTCGCTAGAGAAGCGCTCAGTTTTTCCACTTGCAAATTCCGCCATCTAAATAGCGAATCTGCCATGGCGTGAGCGCAACTGGCTTTTAAAGGGAATGGAAGATGAGACTCTGATTGGTTTATTGCACGATACGCCCAAAACACACCAATTACTCATTAAGAGACTAGGTACAACCCTTTTAGACCATGTGCCGAGCATGCCGACCATTTGCGCTTGCGCTGTGCGCTTTAGACCATGTGCTTAGATTGTTAAAATAGGGCCCTAAATGTGTTTTTTTAGGTTATGTAATCAGAATTTAAGCAAAAAAACCCTGTAACCACATCCACGTCAAGACTCAGGCACAAATCTTCAGGTTTCCTTTCTGAACTGCATCCTGGATATGTGATTCTCTGTGCTGACAACACAGATTTAAATGTTTCTCAACTGTAACTTCTCCTGTGATAAATCAATCACCTACAAAACAGTTTTATAAGCATCATTAACGTAAACTTAAAATGCATGAAAACTTTATTAACTTTTTCTGGAAAACCCCCCCCAAAAAAACAACTAATATAAATGCAAAAACATTTTTCATATAATGTTTTTTAAAGAAATATATAAAATTGGACACAAATTGATCTTAGTTTTATTTCTAATGCAGAATAGTCAATATAGTGTCATATTTCAAATTATTTTATAACGTCTTCTATAGACAGTCATGACAAATGTAATGACATAATTTAGTACAAACATACATAAACACAACCCAAAGTGTTTATACTTTATTTCATTAGTCCACTTTAGACATTCTACTAACTATAAGTAACTTTTCAACTACATGTCATCTAACACTTATTAGAGTATAAGTAGACAGTTAGGGTTTGGGTTAGTAGAATAAGTTGACATGTAGTTGCAAAGTTACTTATAATCAGCAGAATGTCTATCGAAATAAAGTGTTACCCTAAAACTAAATCCAAAACGAACTAAATTTAAACTATATATACAAAACTAAAACTAAAAGTTAGAGTGAAAATGTAAAAATAATCTAAATTAAAAGGACAAACTGAAAATAAAACAGGAATAAACATTAAAATCAAAACTATAATAAATCACTGTTAGATAATGATTTTCAAAATTAGAAAAACTAAATTTACAATCTGGCCCGATGGTTCTGATGCGTCAAAGGTCAAATTGTACTTATTTCTGGAGGTTGTATTAATGGGTTTTAATAGGGGAAGCATTAACTTGAAAGTAGGAGATGTTGACTCAGTCATCAGGGTGATCAGAAAAGACAGATAAGAGAGAAAGAGGGCATTCAAGTTGACAGGAAATGCAGACATACACAGGAAGTGAAAGGGAGAAGACGGTGAAAGTACTGCTTAGGAATACTCTAAAAGAGCCGATACACATTTGCACATTTGCTGGTGGCTTTTCTTTCCCCTTGGGATCCATATTTAGATCCAGACAGTTATTACGTGAGAGCTGTAAAGATCCCCCTTAGGTTGCCATCTGCTGTCATTGCTGTTTATTTCTACTCTAAAAAAAAAGACCATTTCCATCCAAACGACTTTCTATATTCTCTCCACAAAGTATGTAGTTTGCTTCGTATAATCAAAAGGATTAGGAAAGCAAATGGAAAGCGAATGGCTTTGATGGTTATAACAGGCGTCTGACCTTTTACTAACAGATATAATGGGAAACATGGCATGTATTTAAATACACTGCTTATCACCTGCTCACTGGCTCAACCGAGTGTGTGTGTGTGTGTGTGTGTGTGTGTGTGTAACCCACCCAAATGAAGAGCATGGCTAGTCATGCACTCACTATGAGTAAGAACGCACAAAATATCTTCAACTTAGACTTAGATGTGTAAGTGTGTTAATGTGTATTTGACACGCTTCATGTCTGCAATACAAATAACTGCAGAGCTACTGCAATTAAAACGTTTAGATTAAATGCTAATTTTGAGGGCTTCCTCAGACTTCTCTAGTCAACTAGTCATCATTCTTTCAAGCTATTGGCTGACTAGTTGCTCGTTTATGATATGAATTTAATTACACACACACACATACATACATACATACATACATATATATATATATATTTATTAATAAACTAGTGTTTTCTGAGTCAATGTCGCCAACAAAAATGAAGTTAACGACGCTGACTCTCATCTCCGCAGTATAGTGGATGCGTCTATAGAGAGAAATACATGTGAAGTTAAATATGTCGTGCAGTAAGCGCTTTACTAAGTTAGCTTCCAGACTCCGCACGTACACTTGGATTTGCGCACATTTTTCTAGGTTAACCCTCTGGGGTCTAAGGATTTTTGGGGCCCTGGAGAAGTTTTGACATGCCCTGACATTTGTGCTTTTTTCAGTTGTTCATAAACATATAAATGACACAAGTGTCATTACACTGTTTTCAGCACAAACTAGGCTACAATAATATGTGAGGAACATGTATGTACATGTTTGTGTTTTTGAAGGAATAACATTTATGCGTGGTTATTGAAAAAACAAAAAACTTAAGTCACTGAAATAAGGCCTAAATATATATATTAAATCTGTGTTCACAAGACTTCTGGGTATTGGAGGTTGTAAACTAGAGTTTTTGCTTCAGAATGAAGTAAAAATTATACTGCCTACTCATTTATTTATAACAATATATTGATTTAGTTTTTGTAAGACACTTTTTGTCTAAAAAACACAGTATGCGTGGAGGCGTGAGTCATCATGAATAATGGGTCATTTACACCTGAGAAGACAAAAGAATCGCATAATAATGACCTGAAATGACTTGCATATTAATGAGCTCTTTCAGACTGGTAGGCTGTGAAAAAACCCTCTGTGATCATGCTGATAACAGGATTAATGTCCACTATGGACAAAAAAACCCCATGATTTTTGTGATCTCATGCATGCACATATTATCGCACATGATGTGAAGAAAATTTTGTATAGCCCTATGTTAGATTACAGTACCAGTCAAAAGATTGGACACACTTATTTTTTTTAAAAAGTCTCAAGTCTCTAACCAAATAATGGTTTTCTATTTTAATATACTTTAAAATATAATGTATTTCTGTGTAGCAAAGCGTCTGAACATTCCTACCTCTATGGCATTTCATATAGGCTACTATATTTGTTATATAGCCTAAATGTTAATGTGCAGTTGACAAACTATACATCATTAAAAAGATCTAAGACTCAAGCTTCACATTTTGACTCTTAAAATCTTACATTGACCATAATATGCTTAAAAGTATGCACATTTGGAGAAATATTGATGGATTCTCATATGTTTATATCCATTTTCTATACAGAGGAGTAATTTTTATTCAGTATTTATTGTCATCACTGTGAGCGCTGGATACTGTGTTGTACTGTGTTTTCAATTCATACTTGCAGCTGGAGGGCGCTCTGCCCCTTTTGTCCACAAATGCCTCAGTAAAAGAAGAGGCATATCATGTGACAATCAAGGAACTAACAGAGGCCAGAGATCGCTAAATATGGCTATTCAAAACACTTTTGAAGACAATAAATACACGATTGAAACGATGTATGCATGTATTGACTGAATTTGCGTCTGAATAGCGTTCGCTCCGTGGGCGTGGCCGCATTAGTGGATAATGAGCTGAATCACAGACTTCTGACATGGCTCTCTTTTCATACAGATTACATAAACAGACAATTTTTGTTTTCGATTTGACTTACACGATTTAAAACCTGACATCTCAATGTTTCTTTTGACATAAGTGTAATTTTTTTGTGATTAGTATTCACTAAGTTACAGTTCATTTTCTGAGAGATCACGCATCATGTTTGTTTTCTTTATTTTACAAAAAGCACAACATTTTGTTTTTACTCTGAGTGTACACAAATAAAAGAAGATATTCCACAGATTAAAATGGTGTATAACTCTTAATTGTATGTGCAACATCGACGGAGTATTTTGAGTCTCTTTCAAGAGACTCAAAAACCGGTAAGAAAAAAACCGCGGTGGTATCGCTGGCGTGACCTTTAGACCTCAGAGTGTTAACAATGTTAGAGCGAGCTGCCATGTAGAGTGGCTAACGTTAAGCTAGCTACTGACATGTTTAAATGATAAACATGTTTGATGTCGATGAATGATAGGCGAAAATGTGGATTTCCTGCCTGACATAATGACCAAATGGACCAGCAATGTGGACAATCTGTCCATCAGACTGCGTGACTTCGCCAATTCCTGTGGAGTTTGTTTTTTCTGTGACTAATTAAAATTTGGTTGACTAAGCCTCTTCTCATCGACTAACAATTAGTAGACTATTAGGGGGCAGCCCTAGTAGTGTATGAATTTTATAACTATTTATACTACCAAACGTCATAGAATAGTGCATAAGTACGCACCTTAGAATCCTGGGTTAGATTTGCAATGACTGTTTTCAAACAGGTTTCTCAAACCTTCTTTTTCTGATTAACTGTATACATGGTATTAAAAATAAATGTAAAAATTAAATAAATGAATAATAAATAAAATTGCAGATAATTAAGGAAATCACTAAAAAATTGCTTCTTATTATGTTCTATGGCATCATTGTTGATGGTTGAACAGTTGACAGCCCAGTCAATGCACCAAGCAAAATGCTGATATCAGCAGACACTGGGTTAAAATTGGATCACAGATGCTGGAAGATAATATGGGGCCAGTATGAAGCATTACATAAAACTTCTAAAGGGAAGTGTCACCTAGTTTAAACTCTCTGCTTCTTCTTTTCTGGTTTTCATTTCTTTTTCTTTTTAAGATAATTCTAAGAAGAGATCTTAAGCAAGCGTTTAGTGGTTCCACTATCGACGCGCCTCCTTAAAGGGCCAGTCACACAATCAATATTTAATACAAAACAAACATAAATTGACATCAAATTTCATATTGGGTGTTGTGTGCATGCTTTAATAAGGAATGTGCATTTAATATATCTGTAATCATATCATAATTAGAGTATTGTAGGTTAAACTGGCACATATTGGAAATTTTTCCCCCCCAATTCAAACAGTAAACTAAAATACGTAACTGTTATATTTCCTACTGTAAATTAAAATGGAAAAAAGAGACACATTTGCAAAGTACATATGTGAAATTAGATCCTTGATTAGCTAGACCAGATCTCTGGAGACAAAATTAGATGGTTGCAGGTATCTACACATTTGAGAGAATGAAATTTAAGACCTTTAAACAAATATTCAAAATGCAAACTTATATTAAGATGCAGATGAAGGGCCAGAGCAAAGGAAGCATCACATCAGTCCGATCATTTGGATCATTTAGTCTAGTCTACTCTCCAGATATCCTCAGAAGTTTATGTCTGATGTTTTATATAGGAGTAGAGCCAGAGATGAATGCTACTGGTTGTAAGTTTGTCATGTACATGATTAGCGGTGTTGGAAACTTGGAAACAAAATGAGACAGATTCTGTAATTGGTTTTTTAAATGCAGTGGTTAAAATAATAAAATAAAATAAAATCTTTATTGCTACTCTGTCCTAATTTTATTCTCTTAAAAACATTGTATAGAAACACTGCTTGTGTTTTATGTGTAATAATGTGATATTAAGTTATTCACAAAATTTGCAAACATAGCTAGTGACAAATTAAATCATACCCTACAATATAAAAAGACTTTCAGTGCTATACAACCATAATAGAAGTACATCGGAATAACCCATAACAGCTCATACAACAGCGTTTAGAACATTTTTGAAGGCTGATAAATGGATCACTTTTATATTAAGATCTTTTAGGTGCCTAAAAGTGTTGCATTTTTTAAACCGTGCTTCCTGTGTGAGCCAAGTTTAGTGTTAAAGTCTCAGTTATGTGTGAACAAGACGCTTAACATGAAGGTCTCAGACACATCACCAATCTAGAATGACGCGACTCAAACTTCTCACCTGGCTAAACTTGACAACCACTAAAATACTTGTAAGCATAACCAAACCATCCTGAACATGGCAGCTTATGTGCACTGATACAAAAATGTCTTTAAAATAACAAAAGTCCCTAATTACATCAGCAGACCGAATGCTAAATGTCAAAAATTCTGCTTGCACAACATCTTAGCTATGAGCATCTTAGCTACTGTATGAGATGTACAGAGTAATTAAAGGATTAGTTCACTTTAAAATGAAAATTACCCCAAGGTTAACTCACCCTCCAGCCATCCTAGGTCTCGAGCTAATATCTAGCTTCCGCCAGAACGGCTTCCGTATTCTACTTACGTATTCAACAGTAACGCCTCTCGCAGTTCAAAGCGCTTACACTACGTCCTACACCTTACGTATTGAACTTACGGAAAAAGCAACGTCAGTTACCCTTTTTTCGTAAGTTTAATACGGAAGACGGTCTTGGCGGAAGCTAGATATTTTGTTAACTTGATAACTTGTTAAATATGGTTTTTTTTTACACAAACACTTCGCTTCACTTCAGAAGGCCTTTATTAACCCCCCCGGCGCCGTGTGGAGTATGTTTATGATGGATGGATGTGGATGGAAGCACTTTCTTCAGCTCATACTCGTTGATCCCGCTCACTGCCATTATAAAGCTTGGCTGCGTCAGGATATTTATTAATATAACTCAAATTGTGTTCATCAGAAAGAAGAAAGTCGTATACACCTAAGATGGCTTGATGGTGAGTAAAGCTTGGGGTAATTTTAATTTTAAAGTGAACTAATCCTTTAAATATAACTTGATAATTCTTCTATGAGACACTTGGTGAAGTAGAACATGTAAAAAAGGAAAAGTGTGAGAGATTTGTCGAGTTATTCAGGCTAAGCTACTTTAAAGTTTTGACCTCAAAAGAGCTTGTGCAAACATACATTGGGATCTATGTGTGGTTGAGACCTCTGGGTACTTGTTATATTCATCATTACGCATTCAAATCATCATGTAAACTATCTTTTACATTTTAACTGACTTTAATCAAAATCATACATCTCCAGCCAACACAAGATGGAAACATTTTTGCCAAAATCGAGAGCGTAGGCTATTCATCATCAGAATACTGATGACCCGACAGTTAAGTAGAGAAATCATAGTTTTGAGATGAATGGGCCAACCTTTCTTGCTCGGTGAAACCACAACGCAAAAGGAAATGAGTTCGACTATGTTTACCAAACCAAATCAGCATCTTACACAGGATGAGAGAGACTAGCTATACCTGCTAGGTTTAACCACAAGATAAAGCTACATTTTACTTAGATTCACAAACGCCTGTAAACCGTACGCCAGGTGTGGGACGAAACTTGTGCAAAAGAAGGAAAAATATCTTCAAGAGAACATTCGGGATGAACTACAGAACGTCAGTGGAACAAAAGATTCACTAACAGAACTGCATAATAACGACAGATTATTAACTAGTACTACTAGGAGAGTGTGAGTGGTTCTTACGTGGCATGATCCCCTGGCTAACCAGTTCTTCTCGAGTCCGTCTCTGCTGAAGTTTGAGTTGGAGCACTAGAAGAAAAAAATAAAGTCAAAGATGAAGACATATATCATATATATAATTATCAAGAATGAAAAAGGAACAAAATTACTCTAAATCAATTCTGAATTAGACAAAATGTTAACTAAGAGGGTTAAAAATACTCATTTAACTAATTTCATGAATTATTGGGATATTATGTTCCACTGTTACACAATGAAAAGGTTGACAAACTGTACATTTAGATTCAGATAAGCAGCATCAACTGTATATGTCAAAAGTGCATACAAAACTATACATATATATATATATACACACAAAATGAAACATTTCATAGACTGAAACTTAGTAAAAAGATAAAAGAGTGCTAGTTAGATGCTAACAGGCAGGTCTTGTGCAATAAAAACATTTGAAACTCTCAAAACAGAAACACAACTGAACTGAAAAAAAGTTACTCTGTACAAAATTATTCAATGTATTTCATTACTATTATGATGCCTCAGTATTTGCATGTTCATGAGACAGCACGCTATAAATGTAAGGAAATACATCATGACAGAAGACACACAAGTAGATAAAATACCCGGCGAGTAGCTCGATCTGTCTCCTTCATTCTCCCCTCGAACAAGCTCTTCCTGACAGCCGGCAGAGAGCTTATCAGTCAGAGAGGAGAGAGTACAGACTACAACATACTTCCTCTTCCTGTTTCTACATTCAATTAAAAACAGAAGCAAGTGTGTGAGATGTTTCTACGGCTTACCACAGGAAGAGAGACTGTCAATTCCATGAAACTGCAGTGAAGAGTGCTTGAATCTATATTGCTATTAAACCTAGAAACTTGTATTAAAATGATCATGGCACATCTACCATGAATAATACAATATAGACGCTAGAGTTATGGACATTTATACTTCTTAAAGCAAACATCTTCACAGGTTATCTGGGGTTGTACCGAAACCTCAACAACAACAACAAAAAAATGTGCTTGATCAAGTGATTTACCAGTAAAGCGACAAGACATGAGGTAAAATAATGAGACAGAGCACAAGGTTCTTGCTCATTGGCTCATATTTGGATTAACCAAAGTTCATCAACAACATTAAAGTATCATCATTATCCGAACTACAAATGTCCACCATTGCAAATCCGAAAGTCAAGCATCCATCTCCTACATTAGAAGAAACACCAAAAGTAGTGCAATTAAAAAAAAGTTTTATCTGAAACATCTCAGGTGGATAAAAACTTAAAGCATCAGAATTGTATTTTACTATCACATCTATGAGAATGCATAACCAAGTTGTTCATGAAGCAAACGTGCAAATAAACACCACTGTGAGGGAACGGGCTCCTCTGTGTTAGATTAATAGCATGATATGAGGCTAAATCGAGCCATCTCTCGCTGTGGTTTTACTTCTCGCATCTGACATTTTTACACATTTGCTCCCTGGTTTTGTCATTAACCATGTGGTGGTTTAGGGTGAACATGCATGAATCTAGATGTTAGTGGAAATACAGCAAGAGCTGCCAAAACAGGTAGAAAAAAAACATTCTGTTAGCAATACAAAGTATGATAGATACAAAATATTTATTAAATATTATTACATTTTCATTAAAGGGTTAGTTCATTTAAAAATGAAAATTTTGCAATTAATTACTCACCCTCATGTTGTTCCAAACCCAGAAGACTTTCGTTCATCTTCAAAACACAAAAGATATTTTAAATGTAATGTTCTGTCCCTCCAATGAATGTGTATTTTGAGATTCCACAAGAACGTTGATGTCCATTTTCATGTGTTACGCAGCACGTTTGAGCTTCCGCAAGAACCAATAAGGTTCATTCTTGTGTGTTACGCGGCCCATTTGAGCTTCCTCAAGAACCATTGAGGTTCATTCTCGTGTTATGCAGCACGTATGAGCTTCCGCAGGAACCAATGAGGTTCATTCTCGTGTGTTACGCAGCACATTTAAGCTTCTGCAGGAACCAATGAGGTTCATTCTCGTGTGTTACACAGCACATTTAAGCTTCTGCAGGAACCAATGAGGTTCATTCTCGTGTGTTACGCAGCACATTTAAGCTTCTGCAGGAACCAATGAGGTTCATTCTCGTGTGTTACGCGGCACATTTGAGCTTCTGCAGGAACCAATGAGGTTCATTCTCGTGTGTTACGCAGCACATTTGAGCTTCTGCAGGAACCAATGAGGTTCATTCTCGTGTGTTACGCAGCACATTTGAGCTTCTGCAGGAACCAATGAGGTTCATTCTCGTGTGTTACGCAGCACATTTGAGCTTCTGCAGGAACCAATGAGGTTCATTCTCGTGTGTTACGCAGCACATTTGAGCTTCTGCAGGAACCAATGAGGTTCATTCTCGTGTGTTACGCAGCACATTTGAGCTTCCGCAGGAACCAATGAGGTTCATTCTCGTGTGTTACGCAGCACATTTGAGCTTCTGCAGGAACCAATGAGGTTCATTCTCGTGTGTTACGCGGCACATTTGAGCTTCCTCAAGAACCATTGAGGTTCATTCTCGTGTTATGCAGCACGTTTGAGCTTCCGCAGGAACCAATGAGGTTCATTCTCGTGTGTTACGCAGCACATTTGAGCTTCTGCAGGAACCAATGAGGTTCATTCTCGTGTGTTACGCGGCACATTTGAGCTTCCTCAAGAACCATTGAGGTTCATTCTCGTGTTATGCAGCACGTTTGAGCTTCCGCAGGAACCAATGAGGTTCATTCTCGTGTGTTACGCGGCACATTTGAGCTTCTGCAGGAACCAATGAGGTTTATCCTTGTGTTACGCAGCACATTTGAGCTTCTGCAGGAACCAATGAGGTTCATTCTCGTGTGTTACGCGGCACATTTGAGCTTCTGCAGGAACCAATGAGGTTCATTCTCGTGTTACGCGGCACATTTGAGCCTCCTCAAGAACCATTGAGGTTCATTCTCGTGTTATGCAGCATGTTTGAGCTTCCGCAGGAACCAATGAGGTTCATTCTCGTGTGTTACGCAGCACATTTAAGCTTCTGCAGGAACCAATGAGGTTCATTCTCGTGTGTTACGCGGCACATTTGAGCTTCTGCAGGAACCAATGAGGTTCATTCTCGTGTGTTACGCAGCACATTTGAGCTTCCTCAAGAACCATTGAGGTTCATTCTCGTGTGTTACACAGCATGTTTGAGCTTCTGCAGGAACCAATGAGGTTTTCTCCTGCATCAATCAAGTATGTCTGAGTTTCTGTTTACTATATTTGAGTACTTTATGAATGTTCGCTGATCAGTGTTTATAAAAGCCTAATTTAAACCTGTTCATCATGTAAAGTGATTGTGTCTCTTCAGAAGACTTGGATTAAACTGCTGGATTCATTTGGATACAATTTGTGATCTTTTTATGAGCGTTTTGAAGCATCAGAATTTTGAATGAATAGACTTTCAATGGAGTGACAGAAATCTGTCAGATTTCAATAAAAAATATCTTCATTTGTGTTTCGAAAATGAACAAGTTTGGAACGACAGAATTTTAATTTTTGGTAACTATCCCTTTAAATAAATTGTACATATTACATAAAATACAGTACATAAAACACACACACACACACAGTTACCATAGGTACCATAGTTTGTAACAAATTCATTTTATCATTCATTTGATAACCATGAAAGCCTGAAGATATGTTTTTAACATGGCTTGGGATCAGAACCTGTCAGTACTGCTATATTTATTAACCAAGTGCCTATAGCACCTGTTTGTGTTGTGGAATAGAGTCAGTGACGCACCTGTTGTGCACTTAAATTGTGATCTGGCAGTGGCATCACAACAGCTGACGGGCTGCTGAATTTTGATCTGGCATGAGGTCACTAAAGATGCTCAGGAGGTGAAATCGAGATGGCTGACAGGAGTCGTGTGCAAAAGTTTCAGGAGGACAACGGTGCTAACAGCCATTAAACCTCAACATTGCGAGTTAATGATTGTCACACCCACAGTAAGCAAGATAATTGAGGCCTATGACTCATAATCACAGTATTAGGGATCTAAAGTTAGTCTGGGAAGATTGTGTGTATGATGTGATGTGCGAGAGAGTCAGAGTGAGTTGTTTCAGCTCAGCAGCAGCAGCAGCAGCAGCAAAAAACAAAACAAAACACAAACAACAACAAAAATCTGTATTGATGTGGAAAATAAAATGCCAAATCAGAGACCCGAAGAACAAATGAAAAGAATAAAAGGGATGCAGGTCCTAACTAGGCTGTACAGTGTACACAAGCCCAACACCATAAACGTCTGCTCTATTGTGGTTTTGTAATTTATTCTAATCCCTTGATGACGGTGCTTCTAAATAATCCATTGCACATTTACTTATAGTTTAACAGTTACAATATTTTTTAATCACATATAAAACAATTTATTTGTAATTATTTTTTGTATATAAATATTACACTGGTAATGTGTAAATAGTAATATAGATTAAAAGCAAAAATATAGATTAAATACTGTATTATAGCCTATATGTAATCTATATGTAAAGTACAGTAATCGTAATTCTAATAACAGGCAAGAGATTAAAAAAACAAGACAAACAATCCAAACCACAACCGAGTCCAAATCACAGGCAAACAGGGAAATCCAGGAAACCAGGCAAATGATAGGAATTGTAACACAGGAAACCAAAGAGAGAGCTCTCTGAATTGCAGTGTAACACTTACAAGACTTTGCAAACAATAACTGACAACACAGGGCTCATAAAAGGCATAGTTAACAAATTAAGGAGTCACAGCTCAAAGTAATGAAGAACAGTGTTGGGGGTAACGCATTACAAGTAACTTGAGATACGTAATCAGATTACTTTTTTTATTTTATTGGTTTATTTGATAGGGACCATGCATATTCATGAACATTGTTGTATAAAATACACCACGTAAAAATGCCAGAATTAGTAAAAACAACTACTTTTCATCTGCAGTCCCTAGGCAGGTAAAATAAAACTAACATAAAAACAGACAACAATCATAAAGCATTCATTCACTATAAATGAAAAGATACACAGAATAGTGACATATACATTGACAAAACAAACAACAAAACAAAAAATACATAATAGCAAAAACATTGTTCATCCACCTCTATACTGCATTCAATTTAACAGTGAATGTGTATGGGTAATAAATGTGTGACAGTTAAAAATGAATACATGTCTGGTTTTCTAGAAGCCACTGTTTTAAGTGAGTTTTAAAGGTCTTGAATGTAGGACATTCTCCTTTTTTTTTTTACTTTTTCAAGTACCTAGTAAAGTAACGCATTGCTTTTTCAATTTACAACAAATTATCTAAGTTACTTTTTCAAATAAATAACGTAAGTTACTTTTACACATTTATTGACTGAAAGCTCTCCTTTCCCCATGTTGAGAAAAATAAAGAGCAGATGCGTTGTGTGCGCTGTGTAAACATGGCAGTTAATGTAGTTCTAACTAGACTAAATGTAAACATGCGTTTACTCATCACACTTGGAATAAAACGCCCCTTTCCGCTGATTGGTCAACCAAAGATCAAGCTGTCTGTGCTGTCCAGTGCGTTGCGCTGCTCCAGCAGAGATTTTTAGAGTTGGTCAGCTAAATAAAACAGCTGTGTGCCAAATACATAGGCTAGGAGTAGTTGTGAGAGCAGATGCCACGTAAATTTATTACGATAAATTAGTATTTCACGGCACACGAATGAATGTGTATACAGAAGAAAGCTCTGTCTAGGCTCTGCCCTGGCACGGGTTGTGTCGATCCATTTATTAGTCTGGCTGTTTGATGAGAACGAGATTAAATGTAGTTGCAATAAACTCTGTAATAATCTGTATAAATGTATCGGATAGATATAAGCTACTATATATTCTGTTGCGTGGAGCTGATTCTGGAGCTAAGAACTGATGGCGCAGCTTGATCTTTGGTTGACCAATCAGCGGAAAGGGGCGTTTTATTCCCGCCCGTGTAGAGATCGAATTTTCAAGCTTTTATCCATTTTGGTTTTATAGTTTTTCCATTTGGTGGATTAGAACAAAGTGTGATAAAAACAAAAATAAAAATGTGAAAAAACGACTCGAGATTTGTTTATTTATGCTCATGAGGAGGGTCGAATATGTGATAAATGAATGCTTTCTTCGTTTTTCCGTTTAGAAGACAAAAAGGAGAAAACAAATTATCCGAAGGTACACGGACCATTTAGAAATAAGAGTGTTGAACTTCCTTCTCCTGTATCATGTTCTTCTTTAATCCAGAATGGAAGCACAGCTGAAAGGTTTGTTTGAGCTGCGCCCTCTACTGTACAGGCATAAATATGCATTTCCTTCAGCCTGAGGCTTATTCATTTCACTTTTGGTGTGAAAGGGCCTTAACATTTGCCAAAAATTTAACTTTTTTTGTTGTTATTAAAAAACAAAAAGCAAGCCCAGCCCAGGTGAGAAAAAGTAATTTCATAAAAAGTAACTAAGTAATGCAATTAGTTACTTTTTTAGGGAGTAACGCAATATTGTAATGCATTGCTTTTAAAAGTAACTTTCCCCAACACTGATGAAGAATAATGAGTCCAGGCAAAGGGTTATGGAAAAAGCAGTTCATGATAAAAAGGCAATGGACTAGGGAGCAGTGCTCTCTGGTGACATCTGAATACATTTGGTTAAATGGTGAAACTTAATATTTAGGTGATATGAATATATGAAACTAAAAATTTAAATTACCATTTAATTGAGCAGCAAATTTTTCTTGAACTGAATAATGCTAAAATAAACATAACTAGATTGCGAATCCCCCCACCCCCTAGATTATCATGACATTTTATGTTAATTTATAATCCTGGAACTATATAGCCATCTAGTTAAAGAAAATTAATCAATATCCTGCAACATCTGTCAAACAATCAGAATCAAGGATTCAGTGGCAGAATATAAACTGATCTAACCCCTCTAAAGGAGTTGCTTTACTTTTTCAATGTTCTTACCAAATTTTCACAGTTAAGCTCACAATGCAAGACTTATAGTAGTTGTTTGGAATCTCTCCATCTATCTCAGTAGCTTGCTCTCCATATGTTTCTATTTGTGTCTTGACAGTTATTCTGTACCTGACACTCAATCTGTGTGACAGGCCACTGAGCTGCCGCTGAGTTATTGAGGATATCATTGTGAATTACGCCTGTCTCAAATTACAACCTGCAGGACACCTAAATGTGCTGTTAAAGCATGTGCATGTGTGTGTGCGTGCATGAGCTGATGCTTCTTCATCCTGGATCGAGGGGAATGTCATCGCTCCGGTTCCCCTTATCACCCATGGCATGCCAAGCACATCACGCACATCACGCACAATCACATAAACACGTGCAAAAAGCTCAGTGGATCACGCCTGCTGTCTACATGTCTCACTAATAAAATATTCAATAATACAACATCACAGCTCACATTTGATCTAATTAGATCTCATTGCTAATCCACAGCCAATTTATAAACTAGTAGATGCACACATTTTGAGTCTTATAAACACCTAATTACGTGTTTGTTTTTAGACTTTTTTAAAAGCATTTTTAGTTGACTGAAAGATTAATGGATGTAAAACAGGCTCAGAAGAAAGATACTGGGTTTTGATATGGTTTCCTATATTGCACAGTTGCAAGTTTGTAGACTGTATTGGGCTAGAAACATTCTCTAAGCAAGTACGTGAGCACTTGGGCAAAGTATGGCCCAGCTGAACATACTTTAAAATTAGTCTGAAAGTGACAAACCCCAGTACACCAGAGGGCAACAGAGTTATTTTCAAACTTCTGTGCTCCTAAATAAGGTGTTATTATTCACGCTATAAAGACATACTAACTTGCTTAGCAATATTCTATACAAATTACAAATCTTTGCTCTATTATGATGGTAGTATTTATTGCTCTATTATGATTGTAGTTGACCTGAAAGAGAAAAGTGACCATAAAAAAGGACATTTACCATATTAAGCAAGATATTTCATTGGTGGCATGCGTACATTATTATTATTTTCTTTTTTGTTTACACACAAACATGCTTTAGAAATGACTTACGGTTAACTACTATTACTAAAAAATGTTTTTATGTGGTAATTTAAATAAAGCTGAAATAAAGTAAAATATAAATATTAGATGAAAAAATCAACCATCCTAATGCATTGAAAAAGATTGTATACACCCATAGCATTCCTGGGTCTGTTCGGACCCTGTGGAACATAGGCTTATAAAACAATCATAACTTAAAAAATTCTACTAAAACAGTATCAGTTACTTCTCATTAATGAATGCGGAAAAGTTTTAAAGTTTTGAATGTTACCATGTTATTACTATACTATTACTACATTTACCCCTTTTTATTAACTAGTATTGAGAAATTTTTCAAAAAATAAAATGTTACAAGAACTACAGCAAAAACTAGTGTGATACAAGACAATATTTATCAATATTTATGAGGAATTTTATTTGAATATCATTCTATGCAATTTAAAAGAACATATAATATGAGAATTACCAGTAAACTCCATTGATTTCAAGGGATTTAATTAAATTCCTTTGAACTTAAAAACTCATGACTGCTCAAAACAGTCTACATTTATGAATGTTTAAAAAAAAATACAACTTTTACTTTCAGATGAAAAAAAAGATGATAAACAGCCTGAATCTCCTTTTTCATGCTGCAATGGTTCATCAATAGGTGGCAGTAGAGTGAAATGTGGATTTCTTTTTCAACCCCTCTTTCCTTTTTCAAATTTAGACTATTTGGTCGATAAAACTGATCTACAAACAGACATTTAAGCATGTTAAATAACATGTCTATAAAAATGCTATCCAAGTGAGAAGGAAAAAATTTGTTTAAAGGTGCAATGTGTAAAATTTGGGAGGATCTATTGACAGAAATGCAATATAATATACATAACTATGCTTTCAGTGGTACGTAAAGACCTTACATAATAAACCGTTATGTTTTTATTACCTTAGAATGAGCCATTTATATCTCATACACCGCAGGTCCCCTTTCATGTCAAGTCGCTATTTTGTACCAGCATGTTTCTACAGCAGCCCTAAACGGACAAACAGTCTAAGGAGCACGTCTCATCACTGTGTTGTTCTTCTAAATTGTTCATGTTTTTAGAGGCAGCTTGCATCGTCACCATGTTGAATACGCACAAAGTAGTAGTAGTAGTAGTAGTAGTAGTAGTAGTAGTCGTCTGGTTTATTAGAAGCAGAGACCGTTCTTTGTTAGAAGTAAGAAACAACCTCATTGCTTCACACAAGCTATGCTCTGCTCTCTCAGACGACGACATCTTTGTCTTGTGTCATCCAGACGGCCACCATAGCTTCTCCGAAAGGGAGGGGTGCGAGGGGTGTGCACCGTTGGTTGCAGTTCACAACCTCACCGCTAGATGCCGCTAAAATTTACACACTGCACCTTTAATTGAAGTAATTTGAGTATTTTGACAGTCTTAACACATATCCTAAGGTTCATTCTCATAATAAACACTATGGATTTAAAAAAAAAAAAAAAACCTATTGGGTCAAAACAGGCACAAATCCAACAGGAGGGCTAAACTTTATATACACTTTATATACATATATATATATATAGATACAGTGGGTGCGGAAAGTATTCAGACCCCTTAAATTTTTCACTCTTTGTTATATTGCAGCCATTTGCTAAAATAATTTAAGTTAATTTTTGTTCCTCATTAATATACACACAGCAACCCATATTGACAGAAAAACACAGAATTTTTGACATTTTTGCAGATTTATTAAAAAAGAAAAACTGAAATATCACATGGTCCTAAGTATTCAGACCCTTTGCTGTGACACTCATATATTTAACTCAGGTGCTGTCCATTTCTTCTGATCATCCTTGAGATGGTTCTAAACCTTCATTTGAGTCCAGCTGTGTTTGATTATACTTGGACTTGATTAGGAAAGCCACACACCTGTCCATATAAGACCTTACAGCTCACAGTGCATGTCAGAGCAAATGAGAATCATGAGGTCAAAGGAACTGCCTGAAGAGCTCAGAGACAGAATTGTGGCAAGGCACAGATCTGGCCAAGGTTACAAAAAAAATTCTGCTGCACTTAAGGTTCCTATGAGCACAGTGGCCTCCATAATCCTCAAATGGAAGACGTTTGGGACGACCAGAACCCTTCCTAGAGCTGGCCGTCCAGCCAAACTGAGCTATTGGGGGAGAAGAGCCTTGGTGAGAGAGGTAAAGAAGAACCCAAAGATCACTGTGGCTGAGCTCCAGAGATGCAGTCGGGAGATGGGAGAAAGTTGTAGAAAATCAACCATCACTGCAGCCCCCCACCAGTCGGGGCTTTATGGCAGAGTGGCCCGACGGAAGCCTGGAGTTTGCTAAAAAACACCTGAAGGACTCCAAGATGGTGAGAAATAAGATTCTCTGGTCAGACCAAGATAAAACTTTTTGGCCTTAATTCTAAGCGGTAAGTGTGGAGAAAACCAGGCACTGCTCATCACCTGTCCAATACAGTCCCAACAGTGAAGCATGGTGGTGGCAGCATCATGCTGTGGGGGTGTTTTTCAGCTGCAGGGACAGGACGACTGGTTGCAATCGAGGGA
This sequence comes from Anabarilius grahami, assembly GCA_003731715.1. Lineage (NCBI taxonomy): Eukaryota > Metazoa > Chordata > Actinopteri > Cypriniformes > Xenocyprididae > Anabarilius > Anabarilius grahami. Next base: position 663,418 of record RJVU01049122.1, on the reverse strand, counting down.
AAGATGAATGCGGCCAAGTACAGGGATATCCTGGACGAAAACCTTCTCCAGAGTGCTCAGGACCTCAGACTGGGCTGAAGGTTTACCTTCCAACAAGACAATGACCCTAAGCACACAGCTAAAATAACGAAGGAGTGGCTTCACAACAACTCCGTGACTGTTCTTGAATGGCCCAGCCAGAGCCCTGACTTAAACCCAATTGAGCATCTCTGGAGAGACCTAAAAATGGCTGTCCACCAACGTTTACCATCCAACCTGACAGAGCTGGAGAGGATCTGCAAGGAGGAATGGCAGAGGATCCCCAAATCCAGGTGTGAAAAACTTGTTGCATCTTTCCCAAAAAGACTCATGGCTGTATTAGATCAAAAGGGTGCTTCTACTAAATACTGAGCAAAGGGTCTGAATACTTAGGACCATGTGATATTTCAGTTTTTCTTTTTTAATAAATCTGCAAAAATGTCAACAATTCTGTGTTTTTCTGTTAATATGGGGTGCTGTGTGTACATTAATGAGGAAAAAAAAATTTACTTAAATGATTTTAGCAAATGGCTGCAATATAACAAAGAGTGAAAAATTTAAGGGGGTCTGAATACTTTCTGTACCCACTGTATATATATAATATATATATACACAGTGTCCCAAATTATTATGCAAGTGACATATCAGTAGGATTTCAGTACAATAAACATTCAGATTTTAGTTTTTCTAAGAAAGTGTTTGTTTGTTTATTTATCCATGTCTTATAAAGGGTATCAATCTTAGACAAAATAATTTGCCAGGTACGTAGGTGAATAGAAACCCTGCTTAGAGGTTGTTCCACATTATTAAGCAAGTCACAGTTCTCATGCAATATGGGAGGAAGAAAGATCTTTCTGAAGATGAAAAGCATGAAATGGTGCAATGTTGTGCAAAAGTCATGAAAACAACTAATATTGTGTGAAAAGTGAATGGAGATTATCGAACTATCATAAGATTTGTGAATGATATGAGCACAGCAGAACTTGGTCAGATAAAAGATTATTAATGAAAGTTCCTGTCATAAAAATTAATTGTATTAAAAGGGCAGCTATAAAAAAAGTCAGTGTTGAGCAGCAAACAGGTATTTGAAGCTGCTGGTGTCTCTGGAGTCTCAAGAATCTCTCCATGCAGGCTGGCAGTTGTGCGTAAAGATGCATTTCAGCCACCACTAACCAAACCTCACAAAGAGAAACATTTACAGTGGGTGTAGAAATACATTTTCAAACAGTTTTATTGCTGTTGTGTTTTTTTTGCAGCATGGGATAGTGCATAGTGCATTGCATTTCAGAAGGCACTATCCTTCTTTTTATACCATAGCTGAAAAGGGCCAGTTATGAACTCCACATATCTTGCAGAAGTCATTTTGACACCCTCAGAGACCCTAAAGGGACCTTCCCAATATTCCTGCCCAAATCATCACCCGCCAGCTCTCTGACATCGCAGTCTTGTTGGAACATGGTGGCCAATCAACAACCATCCAGAAATCCATCCATCCATTGTAGTGCAACATTAGTCAGTGAATAAAACTATTTAAAAATGAGTCTTCAGGTATTTTTAAACCCACTGTAAATGTTTCTCTTTGTGAGATTTGGTTAGTGGTGGCTAAAATGCATCTTTACGCACAACTGCCAGCCTGCATGGAGAGCTTCTCAAGACTCCAGAGACGCCAGCAGCTTCAAATATCTGTTTGCTGCTCAACACTGGCTTCTTTTTATAGCTGCCCTTTTAATACAATAAATTTTTTTGACAGGAACTTTCCTTAATAAGCCTTTATCTGACCAAGTTCTGCTGTGCTCTAAATCACACACAATATTAGTTGTTTTCATGCCTTTTGCACAACATTGCACCATTTCATGCTTTTCATCTTCAGAAATATCTTTCTTCCTCTCCATATTGCATGAGAACTGTGACTTGCTTAATAATGTGGAACAACCTCTTTAAGTAGGGTTTCCATTTACCTAAGTAGACGTGGCAAATTATTTTGTCTAAGATTGATACCAGTTATAAGACATGGATAAATAAACAAACAAACAAACAAACTTTCTTTGGAAAACTAAAATCTGAATGTTTATTGTACTATTGCATAATAATTTGGAACAAAGTGTGTGTGTGTGTATATAAACCAAAAATATAATTAAAACTATATTGAAATTAATTTAAAACTTGACATCAGTATGCTAAGGTGTTGTGGTTGGTTGATAGAGTGTTGCTAAGCAGTTGTTATAGTATTCTGAACATTGCTATAGTGTTCTGTGTGGTTGCTTAATTTTTTTTTGCCCATTTTTATCATCCTCCAGGATAATATTTTAAGTCCAATTGCTTAAAACAGTAATAGTACCCCACAGTTCATGTCTGTAGCACAGTATTGAGATATGCAGCAAAGTTGAATAGAGTTAAGGCCCTGTTCAAATACCTGCTACAGGCTTTAAATGTGTTTGTTGGTCTGAATGCACATGCAACACGACTCCACACCTTCTCTCAGACTCAGGCAGGCACGCCGCTCACGGTCCAATCGGACAACTCGTTTCCTCATGACACGGCTGACTGAAGCAGATCCAAAAGGGGCGGGGCCGGGCAAGAGCCAAGAGCTGGTGTCCAGAATGGTGGTCATGTTTTCAAAAGGTAAATGAATCTTTCTGCAGCAAATAGAAGTGCTTCACTGCCTTTCCTTCAAAGAGACGTTCAAGTTTTTGACTCAAAAGCTTAATTCAGCCTTTGTGTCTTTCATATTTCATCTGTTTCAGTCATTCACGTAGAACAGCCAAACTGCTGATCTGCTCACAGGAATCCGGATGAGGAAAAACAAGAGGAGCAGAAGATGACGGAAAGCAAAGAAATAAAAACTAAAGAAGGGAGATATCTGATGAGTAGAAGCAGCCACATCAAAGATCCAGAGCTCCTGCTGTTGCAGTAGCAGCATTGAGACTGAAGTTATCCGCAGGGAAAGGTGTGCGTTTGTGTGTGTGACAGCACTACCGCACAACCGCAGCTGTTCCTCAAGTCATTCAGTCCACATATACACACACACATTTGTGCTGAGTAGAGTGTGTTTTATTAAAGCAGCCCACTCTGCACTCAATGACCTCTCTCTGCCAACAGAATGACACACAGAAACGTACGTTCACAGAAGTGTGTTTCTCAGTATGAATACATGGCTGAAATTAAAATCTGAGAAATACGACTTCCTAAAAATGACTTTCTGGCGGCTATACAGAGAACATCACAATTGTCTGGTGCAGCTATTTAAGGCTGCAGAATTTATGGAAATGCATCTTAAGTCTGTCTGACAGCCACACCTCGCCACTGAGGTGTAAAATCACTCTGTTCGGCAGGTGTTTTAGGAGCTGTTTTTAGCAAACGTGCTGCAGACTCTTTCCTGAACCGCATGTGATTTTACACGCTGAAGTGTGAGGGTGTAAAATATCGAGACGAATCAAGAAAGATGCATGTGCTTTATTGATAAACTTAGCACTTAAAAAATTTGATGGGCTCAAGGGTAAAAGAAATGAAACTGAAAAATTGTAACTGAATAAAATGTGTGTAAATGTAAACACAGTCTTGTCTCCTACATCCTGAGTGACAAAATGGAGTTGTTGGTACTGTTAAAGTTACCATGATATCAAAATGGACAATTCTTGTCTTTTTTTTTTTTATGGAATACCAAAGTATTTATTATAAATTATTTATCCATGTACATCATTATTATTTTTTAAATTCATATGTTCTCATAATCTTTAATTAAAATACCTTCACCTCCCTCTTGGAGTGACAGCTCTTCTCTTCTGTGATGATGTGTTTACTGGCATGAGGGCGGGGCAACCTTTCACTCACATGACATCATAGCAATAGCAAATCACAACCGTCCAATCAATTTCTCCATGGACAAAAATCAAGTCCCGCCCTACATTTTTCTTGTTTGAGAAGCTGTTTCACTCAGATATACTTCACAATAGGGGAGAAAAGACTATCACAACTTCCATTTCATGCAGACTTTACGTAAAACTAAAACTATTAAAAATGGTTTTCGTTAATCTAAATAAAGCTAAAATGAAAAAAAAAGAAAAACTTAACACTGAAAATTAGAAATGTTGCCTTGCCAACTAACCAAAATATGTTGACATTGAAGTACTAAAATTCCTAAAAGTGAAAGTGAAATAAAAAATAAAATTTTTAAATGGAAATATAAAAAACTAATACAAATAAGAAAAGCACATGAAATGAAAATGATAAAACTGAAAATGCAAAAATAACAGCAAACTCGGAATTGTAATAAATACTATAGTATATAAATAATATCTCATCCCGTCTGTGATATATGGTCTCTCATCCCGTGTGATGTCCAAAACATAATCTGTTATGCAATGTGTCCAAATAAACACACATTCGCCCCCAAATATTATTCAGACACCTGCTGAAAGTTACACTTACAGTATACAATAAATGGCTTTGGATAAGAGAACAAAATATTAAAGCGTTTAAAAGCACAGAACGCACACTAACCATGTCCTCTGAAACACATATCAATGTAAGTTGGCAAAAGTGTCAAAATCTGTCACAACATTATGCAACTTATTTCCAGTTCCTGTACAGAGAGTGCAAGTGACATTGCAGACAGAGTAGAGTGCATGTCTGCGGCCAGACCCTTCTCACTAGGGCCGATCCATTAGCCTGAATGAGGCACTTACAATCAGGTCACTCAGGGTTGGTTAAAAGCATCTGCTAAATGACAGACTGTGTATATACAGTGGTTGGAAAATGAAACTGAAACACCTGGTTTTAGACCACAATAATTTATTAGTATGGTGCAGGGCCTTTTGCGGCCAAAACAACAACAATCCATCTTGGGAATGACAGATACAAGTCCTTCGCAGTGGCCAGAGGGATTTTTTATGCCATTCCTCTTCCAGAACAGTGGCCAGGTCACTACAAGTTTCTTAGGAGAAAAAATTGTTTTTTCTCCAAAATACCCGAAAAATACCCAAAAATATGCCGAAATTACTCTGGATACCATAGCTCTCGAAAGACTTGCCGTCCTGGTCACAGATGAGGCAGCAAGACTCGCACCAACAATTTGTCCTCTTCTGAACTCTGATACTGTATATCTCCTATTATGTTGTGTATTGCAATATTTTATGAGCAGCTGTGCTGTTGCTCAACCTTCATACTCTGGTCTTACTTAAATCGGTGAAGATTTGCCACCAGGTCGCACATATATAGGCCTGAAACCTCCAACACTATATTGGCCAGTGTTTCAGTTTCATTGTCCAATTTCAGGCTGTCCAAAACTTTCCCAGGATAAAAATAAGATCCACTAGATGGCAGTAGTGAAACCTCACAGATAACAGTTCTTGTAACCTGATTTTTACCCTGAACATATTCAGAGACTGTGGGATGTGAGTGTGGGTGTTTACAAAGATAAGTAATGCAAAATAAACCTAGAAACCATTATTAGCCAGGGGCCGGTCACCATATTCTAAACATGTCACTGCTATGAAGCAAAATATGGTTAAGCATGTGAGAGCATGTCACGTTTCCACCACGTGCATGTGTGCAGATCATAACATTAGGCTTGTAAGATCATTATAACATTATGTTATTGTGCAATTGTACGCACATGTCAGTGGAAGCATATTTTTTGTCCTGTTGATTTTGGTAACAATTTACAATAGGTTTCCATTAGTAAACACATTAACTAACAGTGGGAAATACATTGATCCTGCATTTGATCATCTTTGTTAACGTTAGTCACACAACTGTTCATTATTAGTTTATGTTAGCTCAGGTCCATTAAATAATATTAACAGATAAAACTTTGGATTTTAATAATGTTTTAGTACTGTAAACATTGAAATCAGCATTAACTGATATTAATAAATGCTTTACTAGTTTTTTTTCCATTGTTAGCTTGTTATTGTAGTTAACTCATGTTAACAAATGGAACCATTTTGTAAAGTGTTACCATACTTTTATATTTGATTATTGTGACTCAAGCTACTTATTAAAAGAAAAAAAATTCTATGATCGCACGTAGAGGGTCCAAAAATCAGCATCCGTTAAGTGCTAAAGGAGAATAAAATTCCCTGCCATTTGGCTGCTAGATTTACAAACAACCTGCAACACTAAACTTTGTCTAAAATGAATTCCCACTTTAACATTTTTGGTGGAAAATTTACCATTAGAAGTTCATCTAAGATAAACTCGATGTGGTGACAGTGACACTGCCATTTTCATGAAATATTCTTCTCATTAAGGCACCCAGACAAAAATATGAGGGACAAAATCTGTCCAGTTATTGAGAGATGGTGCCTTTTCACAGGTTATTTTAAAAGAAACTATTTTTTGTCTGAAATGTGTCACTAGTTTTCAGTGGCTTTGCATAGATAGTAAGTATACATTAAAGGTGCAAAATTTCTGATATGATATTATGATTAATCTTTGTTTCATTTTTTAAATGACAAAAACCAGTTGTTTTAAAGAGGCCATATAATGCCCTTTTACAAAATTTTGATTTTGTTTTCAGAGTCTTCTAGAATAGGTTTTCATACTGGACTGTTCAAAAAACATTATTTTCACATATTTTACACTATTGCAGCACCTCTCTTCCCTGTCTGTCAGTGACCCTCTGTTTAGTTCTGGTCTCTATGAAGCCCCTCCTTCTGAAAAGCACAATGTGCTCTAATTGGTTGGATGGACTAATGTGTTGTGATTGGTCAACCATTTCGAACGAGTTTCAGAAATGCCACCCCATAACCAGACTTTAAACACACTCTACTAATGCAACTCAATGCCTAGTCCCTTTTTTGCATGCATGCCTTGGATGGAAAATATTTAAATGAGGAATACTGTGACACATATGCTCTCGGAAGAAAATTTAAGACCGCAATCGAGGTGTTTCAGGGAGAAACAGTGCTTACTGATAAAGAGAATAACTAACTCCCTTCGGAGTGACTTTGTAGTTTGTAACTTTGCAGATCTTTTTCATGCTCAAACAGCAATATAACACACTAAAGAAATTTGAAAATGTAAAAAAGCATAATACGACCCATTTAAAGAATTCCAGTGTGACTCAAAAATAATTTAAGTGAGATATTTATATCAGATAAATTGCCTGTCATTGGCTTGTGTCGCAAAAAATTACATTTGAACTTAACTCCATTTATGCAAGTTACTTGGTAACAATAAACAGCGCCCAGTGCATTCACAAAGGCTGCAGTCTAAAGTTTCTATGTTTTTTTTAGATTAAGTAATTTGATGTAATTTTTTTGGCATTATGATCAGCTCACCATTCTTTCTCTCGTGAATAGGAAGCAAGTTGGGGGCGGGCTGAAGAGACAGTTCTTGCAGCTCATTGGCTACTGCTTCACTCTGTGGACTGGAGGCGGAGCCTGCAACGGCAGGGGCGGTGACACTGGGACTTGACTTCTCCCCCACAGTCGCCATGGTCAAAAACAGCCCTAAAGGAAAAAAAAGAGAACGCAGCATTACTAAAATGACATTAGTCCTTCATTGTTAACCTACTTTATTTTTAATTTGTTAGTAGGTAAACTACTAGTAGTAAACTATAAAATAAACAAAAGTTTTACAGAATATGTACAAGGATATTTTCCATTAAAAAGTACAAAATTGTGAACATGACCTTTAGTTACATAAAGAAATGAGGCATTCAGCTCATAAAGACGGTGTGTGTGTGTGTGTGTGTGCGTTTTTGTGACATATCAGGACACAAATGTGTATAATGACATGGGTACGACATAGTGTTGTCACGATACCAAAATTTTGACTTCGATACGATACCTAACTGAAATATCACGATACCGATACTTAAACGATACTACGGCAAAAACCTAAAACAGCAGGAAAAGTAAATAAATAACACATATGACAGAACTTCTTTCTACACCAGTGTGCAGGCTGATAATTCTGGATTTGAGCTTCATTGCCGTGAAGTTAGAGTTAGATTTAATATAATTTTTAATGTTTATTATATTTTTTAGTTAAAATTGTAAATTATTTGCTGTTATGCTTTTTTGCTGTTTTTTTATACATGTAGGTGTTTTTGACAGTAAGATTATTGTAAAAATTTGATTACTGTAAATACTTAGAGCAATGTTATTAAAGCATAAATTGGTTTAAAATAACTATATACCCTTCACATATTTATGTATTTTTAAATTAAATTAATCTTTGCAACCAGATATCACTTATTAAACTTAGACTCAATAATACACCTCAGGTCTGCTTGCACAAGTAAAATAAATAAAAAACACTCATTTAATGTTTGAGAGCATAAACATAATGCTGGTATCACACTAACCTAAGATGCTTTTGACTCCCTTCGCTTGCGTTATTTTGTAACATCTTTTGCAGACGGGCTTTGTGGTGTCCGTGGGCTTGCCCTGACTGTCGGCAATGTAAGCAAAATAATGCCATATTTCGCTTCGTGCATCTGCTTTCTCAACAATTTGTGGACGGTCTGCAAGAGCACCTGTATATGCAACCATACCTCTCGTTTCGTCACCATAAAAGCCGTTGTGCAGTTGAGAGGAATAAAGACGCACTCAATATGCCGCGCTGCACGCACACTGCCCCCTGCTGTCACACTTTAGGAAATACAGCTGGCACTCAAAGTACCGGTACTAATAAAATGTAGAACTGGACCGTTTTTAAAAGCAGGGTATCGCGATACCTTTCTAGTACCGGTATATCTTGCAACACTAGTATGACATAGGTATTACAAAAAGAGGGGACTTATGAGGACATTACCCATGTCCCCACTTTTCAAAAGGCTTATAAATCATACAGAATGAGTTTTTGTGAGAAAGTAAAAGTGTGCACAGTTTCCTGTGATGGTTAGGTTTAGGGGTAGGGGTAGTGTAGGGGGATAGAAAATACAGTTTGTACAGTATAAAAACCTTTACGCCTATGGAATGTCCCCACAATTCACAAAAACAAATGCGTGTGCGCGTGTGTGTGTGTGTGTGTGCGTGGTGAAGAGATATATGATCTCACTGCAACAGAAAAAGACAGTGGTAACACAAACTCTGCTTCAAGCATTTTAAGCAGATGACAAACACCATCACCATGGTAACATGTTATAACACTTCACATGCAGAAAGCAGCATCTTTGCAGCGACGGGTTGCGAAGGTATCCAACACACATAAACACATGCCATCATCCCAACACTGAGTCAGAAAATCCGTCATGGCCACATCTGCTAATGAGGTCACTCTTTCCAACCATAAATGTCCAATGTTAGAAAGCTTGAAAGATTATTTGAAAATTGAGAGCATGTCTGCTCTGACCTTTACATATAGAGGGTATGCACGTGACGCCATCATCGACCGTTACGACTGCGGTTACGCCCACTGAGTGGCACAAACACAGAGTGGCAGCAATTTACTGCAATTCACAGAAACAGCTGGACTCCAGACAAAGAAACATGGATTTGCAGTTATCATTTTGTGTCAAAACGTTGGATTTTGAGGTAAAATCATACCGTATTGAATTGTTATATATTGTGTTTACAAATCATCAAAAAATATGATTTTTAGGGCTGGACAATATGACGATATATATATATATATATATATATAACATTGATATAAGTGATTACTCGGATTTAAACCTACCTATATTGTAGTTATATAAAATTTTCAAAGGCAGATTTGCTTTATGAATTTCCCCGGCGTCGAAATCAGGCACATATAAATGTCAGGAAACACGATTCCTGGCTGCATGTCAATATCCATGGATTAGGTTTCTTTGACAAGTTGTAAGAAACACTTTCGAGCCAGACCTTTAGAGTAATTTGTTTGTTTTACTCGCGTTTTCGCAGTTTCCCCTATTAAATCCAGTCATGCAGCAGGTTTTTTACCACTCAGTCCAATGCGGGAAAGTGACGTCGATGCATACCCTCTATACTGTGTCATGGGGAAATGTCCCAGCAAACCTAAAGAGCTCACATTACACTTTTTACACTCAATTACAGAACTTGAAACATGGTTTCATGTGCTGAATGTGACAAGATTTCGATTTTTAAACATTCAAAAGCAGAATTTTAGAATGTCCACAACATCTATAACATTGTAGATGTTGAACAAAATAAAATTTTAGAATGTCTGCAACATCTTTAACATTTTGAATATTATATATTTTATGTCTGCATTCTCTGCATCATCGATAATGTTAGAATGCCAGAAACAAAGAACATTTAAAAATGTTAAGTTTAGAATGTCTGCATCATCTACAACATTGGAATAGTCAAAAACAGAATTTTAGCATGTCTGCATCATATAAAACTTTTAAATGATGCAAAATTATGTTTTAAACATTTTAAATATTTAAAATGCTCAAAAACAGAATTTTAGAATGTCTGCATTACCTGTTCAAAAAGTGATGCGTTTCTAAATTTTCTCATGTAAAAAAGCACAACATGAGAAAATATGGTTAATGTAATAATGTATGTTACAGAATTGTGTACATTTGGATCTATCAATGTGGAATACTGAAATGTCCTGAATAATCTCTTGTAATTGCAGTTAGATCTGGATC
>RJVU01049122.1:604994-652741 GCA_003731715.1 Anabarilius grahami | reverse complement strand
AACTATGTTTTTATCTGTAATATTATCATTACATTTCAAAAGACGGATTTCTCTTTTTCAGTGGAATTTCAATAATAACCTCTCGAGTTTCTCAGTAAAATGGAGTCTGCTTCCATCAAAACTGATCTCAAGTTACAAAATCCCCCTTCAGAAAAAAGATCCTATTACCTTACTTTGAATAATAGGGAAATAACATTGTTAATTCAGCTAGTTTACTGAGAAGTAGCAAGCATCATCAAAGCCAACAAACTCAAGCGGGAGCGAAATGAAGTATGTACTTGGTAAAACAAATTAATAATGGAGCAATATTTAATGAAGAGTTTTTCCTTAGTTTGAGCCCAATTAGGTGAAAAAATTAACACAAAAAAATGAATATGTTTCCTGTTCTTGTCAAACAATGGCATAATCCCAAATGACAATGTCAGTAAATTTCACTGATGTAGTAAGGCTTCTCACTGAGCTCTAGATGATTTGATGGTGTTATTTGTCCTGTATAAGCTGAAAAAATGAGATTCTGATTTTGTGGAACAGAAAAAGTCATACAGATCAGACAATCTCTCTGCACAGAGGGTTATCAGAAACTGAAAAACTTTGCTGCAGAACAAGAGAATTGGTTTTGATAGGAGTGTCAGGTGTTTTCAGAAATGCATTTCTCTCTACAGGGTTCGAGTACAGAGATAAAGAGAGGAACAGATAACAGCTTAGTCATGTGTCGAGTGAGTCACACAAACGCACACACTCTATTCTCATCAGGCCATCTGAGCAAAACAGTGCTGCTGGAATCTATCGCCATGGTGATGAATGATGTCATGATGGGAAAACATGATTGACAGGTGCATTCTGTTTACATCTCAGTTTTTCTGCACTGCAGTAAAATTGCTTTGCAAACTCACTTTGCATATTTTCTGTAATATGCTTCGTTTTCTTCCCTTCTGTTGGTTTACAGAACATTTCTGTGAAATAATACTAAAACTATGAGTGGGAGTATTTGTGGGAAGTGAAATGTGCTGAGAGCGACGATGAACACAGGGAAGTGTTGGGAAAAGGGACTGCAAGACACCAGATATACTGTTTGGGCCAGACTTTGTGGGTGTATAGATATAGATAGAGATGTATAGAGATTTACAGTACTTTTACATACTGTATTTAGCACCAAATCATGATCATGTGACACTAAAGACGGGAGTGATGATGCTGAAAATTCAGCTTTGCTATCACAAGAATAAATTATTCAATTTATATTTATTTGTATAGCGCTTTTCACAATACATTTCATTTCAAAGCAGCTTTACAGAAAATGCATGGGTCAGTGACATGATGGGTCATTTTTTTGTCCAAAGGCCTTAATAATAATAATAATAAAAAACAAAGAAATGGCATCCAAAGTATGTAAGGTAGTACAACTAAATCTATTTTATTGAATCCAAAAGGTTTTAATTATATTTTGCTACATATAAAGGTATTTTAACCGTCAAAAGGCCAATACAGCCATCTCATTTGTGATTAAAACATCTTAAAATGTAATAAATGTATATATTTTTTATCATATATCAACAGTTAAAATGCTGTGTAGAAGTTGTTGCTTTTATGAGAAAGAATGTCTGGAAAAATGAATTTCATTGATGTCATTCGGAGTAACCAATATAAAGGGACCATTTTGGATCAAGTCATGCGGTCAATATCATGTGACAGGATGTGACATCATTTAGATACCTGAAAAGGACCACATGGTCGTGAAACAAAGTAACTAACTCTCTTTTAACTATTTGAAAAATTCATGTTTTCACTTGCTCATACGCATGTCCCAAAAACATCAGGTCATTTGGTACAACCGCTAGAAAACATTTAATATTTTAAAAACTTGTACTAAATATAAAATGTTTGATTGTCCTTTTGCTAGCTAGCTAGATATCCGTCTGTTAGCACTGTTTGAAAATATCGTCATTCGCTAAAACCGAAATTTTGGTTAAACCAAATTACTTTTTTTGGGGAAAATTTTGTCCATCCTTTAAAAAAAAAGAAGAAGACAAAAGCAGTGTTAATTGATTATAAAAACCACATAATCTCATTGTTAACACTTAATAAACTTCAAAATTAATTATATCTCCATTATGTTTTTTTTTACACTTTTAAAAACCTTATTTGTCAATGACCCGCATGTCAACATTACAATTTAGAGTAATCTGTTATCAGAGGTGACTGTGTTCAAATTATGTAATTTCAGAAATGTATATATACAAAACATGCAGTTAGCTAACAATTTATTAATTTAAGCACTGTATTAATTTAGGGCAGAAACAATGAGCTCATGGAAAAAATGAAAACATGATAACAATGATTAGGATATATAGCAAAACTTGGAATGGTGTAGGTTGATCCAGAGTTTGTGTCATCTTAAGTCCTCACAAAATTATGTTTAAAAATATATTCAAATACAAAATATTTATTTTAAATGATAATAATATTCCACAATATTACTGTTTTTGTAATTTTGATTGGATGGATGGATGGATGGATGGATGGATGGATGGATGGATGGATGGATGGATGGATGGATGGATGGATGGATGGATGGATGGATGGATGGATGGATGGATGGATGTTAAAACATGCTCTCTGACATCCTGACTGTGCTGCTGGACACACTCATGCTAATTACACTACACACTTACACTAAATGTATATGATTTATTGATCTTTATGGGAAACTGATGCTCAACTGCTGGGAACATACTGCACTTGCTGACATCACTAATCGTACATTGCTATTACTAATGCACTATGCAGAAGTTATAGTCTTTCCGATACACTGTTTTATTACCTCCCAGCAAAAAGACAGTCCAATTAAAGCCAGTGCACAAACAAATTCTGGGAGTACTGGCTACTTTCATGGGTGGTGGAATGGGATATGACTTAAACCCAGGCCTCCAGCATAAGCAAGGTTTCCATCAGGTCTTTGAATTGTAAAACTGTGGTCAGGTTTCTTATTTTGGCTTTGGTGGTCAGGCCGTTTGCTTTTATCTGGGCCAAAATGCAAAACACCATTCCCTCTGGGATGAACTGTCCCTCCACATATGCTTTCTGGCGTTATGATCGGCTTTAACAGCAGGCAGTTGGATGGTTGTTTTTACTGTTTACCAAGCTAAACAAGTAGGGCATATACAAGTCAACATTTTAAGACTACACACATCACCCAAAAGATGAGGTCACTGGGTCAGAATGTCATGCCGTGTGCCTGGTGCCTCTGCAAAGTGGCAGCTGGCTAATCCATGCCAGGAGCGGCCGGGCCAACAGCTTGGTACTAAAGTGGCCCTAAAGTAGTCATTTGTTTTCTTTCTGAGATGCATCAGATTATAGAAGCAAAATGGGTTGTGTATGGCGTTTCATATTGACTTTTACTTCTAGTCTATATGGCTACCAACTAGGGCTGGGTACTGACACAAATTTCATGTTTCGATTTCTAATTCACAAGCTTGTGATTTGATTCACCTCAATTCTAATTTTGTTTAAATTCAAATATGATATTGATACATTTGGATGTATATCAGGTAGAGTACACGTCAAACTTTCTCAAGGAAAACAATGTCAACTAATGCTTTCACCTATGCAGGGAACCCTTGGTACATGACTATTAAAGGTTCAAATTAACTGATTTGTGTACATACATTAAATTACACAATAAGGAAGAATATAATGTAATATTCTTTTGAATGATATAATTATATTTCTACTCCAATTCGTTTTTTTAAATATAAACATTTAAAGGGTGACTGTCATAAAAACCTGTTTTCATGACAGATTTATTTAAACATACATGAAATATTGTAGAACAGGTTAAGTAAAAATAATTTTTTTAACATTATACCCCGAGGTGTTTACGTTTAGTTGCCTGTGATTCAGTTACCTGATTTATTTCCTGTTCAAAAGCATCCGGAGTAATTCCATGTCAGGTTTGAGGCACCACCAACTAAAAGAAAGAAAAATAGGAAAAGAAAGAGCGAAAGATCAGCTAATAAAAAACATCTAAGAGATCTGTTTACATTAGGGGAATTAGGTAACAAGATCCTCAGGATTCAACAATAATGATTGTTTTGCCAGTAGTTTCAATTTTTTACTCACTCTGTTAAAAATTTTCATTGACCCCCCACTTATTTTAGAAATATTCATATTTTTCTTAACAAAATATATTTTTCTTTAGAACTACAAAACAACAAGCTGGAAATTATACAGCTTTAATGTAACTCTATAAATTTCATGAACTTCTTCTGGAAAACAATGCATACATGTACAAGGCAAAACAGTACTAACTGGTTTGTAGTTATCAACATATATCACAAGTCATTTTTGTAGTTTCCACAAAACCTCATTTGTGTCAGTAAGCTAGATAACACTGCTGTTGCAAATTTTGCTGATTTGTCACAAAGATAATATGAAATGCATATATAACAGAAAGCAAAACGTTAGCAAAGAATAGTTCAAAGAACCAAAGATTTTCAGTATTTTACAATACAGTATTATTTATTTCAGTTTTAGTACGTATAGTACTTCAACTTAAACTTATTTCAGCTAGTTGCCAAGGCATATTTCTAGTTTTTCAAGTTTAAGTTTAACCTTATAACTATATTTTCTTTCAGCTTTATTTCAATTACAGAACATAATTTTTAATAGTAGACTAGAGCTTGATTTAAAGAGACAGACAACAAAACTGCAGTGCGTGCTTATAATAAACAGAATGATAACATATGCTGGTGTGGACTCTAATATAGTTATTGTTATAGTTATCTTATCGTTCTTGGTGCATACGGGCCTTTACACTGGCCCTCGGCCTATATATACACACAGTATATATACTGTAGGCCTATATTTTTACTTTTTATAATGCATAAGGTTTTGTTGCACAGAGGAATGTTCTGAGTTCAATCAGCTCCATCAACAGCATGCCACAGAAAATCATTTTGACTTGTCATCCCTCAGTACCGACATGGTCCGCACAAAGACCGAAATCCACACACTAGAATTAAGGCGGTAACCCATAACCTAAAGTCTTTCCACCTAAAACAGCAGTTCCACAACTAAGAGGACAAATTAGTCAATCTCACAGCTCAAATAACACATATTAGCAGAAGAACCAATATAAGTGCTTTATCTTAAGTACAAGCTGTACATTTTTTGCTGTTGATAAGGTTGAACTTGAACCTGGAACATTCCTTGAAACCTGAGCTGCAAGACAAAACCACAAAAGTAAGAGTGGAGAAAGAAAAAGAAAGAAAAAAAAATGCAGGCATGAGAGATATATTACAAAAATAAGTGAGGACTGTTGTTTTACAATTTTTAACTGGTTTGTCTTTAAGTCTTTATATAGTATGAAATGAAGCAGAAGTTGGAGTTTCTTTTGTCCCACTTTATTTAGTCACTATGAATCATCAGCTGACCTAGTTTATACACACACAACGTGTGAAGCAGAAGTCATGCTTGTTGATCATAAACTGTGGTATTATTGTGTATATGTTGAATATTGTATACTCATGTTTCCAACCTGCAGTTAAAATGCTGATGCGACAGAAAGACAGATCAATAAGTCTTCTGCATCATGCAAATACATCCCAAGACACTTAAAAGAAACTTGAACCCATTTTATTGTAATAAATAAAAATCTATAATTCTTAAAAAATAATATTTATGTTTTCATAAACATTTATTTCCCTTAATATATTTTATATACATAAAATAAAAACGTTCAAGCCAGTTAAAAATCATTTGAATTAACAAACCAATTAAATTAATGCAAAACAGGACATTAAACTATTGCTGAAGGAATAATCATACAGAGTTCAAATGCATCTTTATGACCATCAGCTTCAACCTGACTTTAGCTGGTAAAGTGTCTAAATGATTTAAAAACAAACATTTAAACTTTCATACACCTTGGAACTTGATAACCACCTTCATACACTCTGATATTACACATGGTATGATAATAGCATAATGTCAAAATAAACATGGGCAGTACCATATTACATGTGCAGAAAAACATACTACTTACCATGGTATCGTGTACAAAAGAATATGATAAAACCATAGTACTTTTGAACCAAAACAACAGACTTTACAAGCTTTAAATAACACGTTATAAGAGCTGTCATAATACGCAAACTCACCCAAGGACAGATGCAAGCATTAAAATAAAGACAACATGTCATGATGCGTGTTACATAACAGTCCCACCTTCACAGCATCAGGACCACAGGCACCCTCCTATGCCCACTGTGGCCAAGGTGACCCGTATCCCCTATAATCTTCAGTCACACGCATGACAGCCCAAAAAAGATGCTGTCTCACCCAGCAAACATATGGCAAGCAAACTCAGACCATGTGCTTGCTGTTCCCAACTACACAATACAACTTGCAGCAAGCTCATAATGCAATATAAACACCCTGGAAGTTAGTATTCGAACAGAAGATTGCGGTAGCATGTCAAAACAAGGCTTAAACATGAGAAGTTTAACAGTTGTCTTACTTTACAATGGTTGATACATCTCATCTATTGGTATTCCACTGGACTGGACTTCACTAATCGTTTCCGATATCCAGTAAACTTCAACCGGAACCCCGCCCGTTTTTAAGATCCATCCAATAGTGAGCGAGCACTTTGAAGACTGGCATTGCAAATAACCAATAGGCTCATGTAAATTACTTCCGCAAAAGGGACGAACGATCGACTGTGTTGAACGATGACCCACTAAACCAATCACATCGCTGCTCGCTGTTCTCGGTGGAACCAGAGGGCCAATTGGAATCCTCACCGGTTTTGGTTTGAGGCTCAGCGTTGAGATTTTACCACAGGAATAGAATAACATTTTTGTACAATGGAAGTTAGCATGGTGTAAGTTATTGTTTATACAATTAAAAATATTTAAAATTTTAAATACTATGCTTTAAAGTGTACAAATGTCTCCAATAACATAAAAATGTATTTATCTATTTATTTTTAATGGAGGATTCGGCTTTGCCTTAGTTTCCAAACAAACAAATCAATAATAATAATATCTTAGTACACATTTTATAATTAAAATATTTTAATAAAAAATATTGATTAGTCACTAAAACCATGAGGACTTGAAAAACTTCTCACGGACACTGGAGTGAAGAACAGCGCAAAAAGAGCGACGTTACTGACTCCTGGAGGACAATTTATGCAATTGTCTGTTTGTCTGACCCTGTTAAAATGTAGGTTATTTTGCTTGAAAAGCCAAAAGCAAAACAATACATATACCACATAATCATGGTTCAATTATTTTATTGTAGAAAAAATATTATGTGATATCAATTATAAAGTCTAATTATTCATTAATGAGTATAATCTCCTAAATTATTTATAATCTGAATAAGTCTGACTAAAATCACATTTTACATTCATAAGTAACTGTAACTGTACGCTGATGATTCAACTTACATTTCAGTACAGAGTGAACATCAGCACCGAGAGACATTTTTGAAATGCTTTTACTGTCTTAAGTGTATTGTAATCTCAGTATGGATTCCCATGAGTCTGCCAATAAAGCATGTACATGAGCCTAGGTGTCTAGAAGTTTCTGCGTGCAACATTCAGAGTTCAGATGTGGTGATTCTGAATCACTAACTGGTTAAATAAGATATTTTAAAGTTCAGACTATAGACGTTTTAGCTTAAAGGTCTGTTAGTCTCAGTGGCTTTGTGTTGTCAAGTAGAATCAAGTATCACTTACACAGAACCAGAAAAACCAGCCTGGTTTCCATATGGTATATCAATGCAGGAAAGCTGATCTAAGATCAGGGTCCATTGTTCACAGCAATGATCTTTGTCACAAAACAGATCCGTCACAAGCATTATTTTCATTGTGACACTTTGTAAACCAGTCCAGATCTGCTGTTATTCATAAACAAGGTTAGTTCAGAATACTACATAAAAGAGTGACCTATTAAGGCAATTTTGCATTAATGAGTACACAGTGAATTAATTACTTAAGTGGGTATGATTTCAGTAATTTTGCATACATCCTATTTGTCATCATTAATTTGTTTTACTACACTATCAGTCAAAAGTTTGGACACACTCCTTGTTACTTTTTGCCACATTCTTAAATAAAAGTCATTAAACTATGAAATAACACCAATGAAAGTAAAACCAAAAAAAGTTTCACAAATAAAAAAAGTGTCCTATATTTTATCTTCTTCAAAGTAGCCACACTTTACATCTAGTTTATACTTTAAACCTAGTCATCGACCAATCAGTGTTATTTTAGTATTATTTATTACAGCATTTATCAATAATTTGAATTAGCTTTTATTTTATATTTTGATTTTAGTTTTTATTATAGTAATTGCTTTGTTAAACATTTAAAAACAACACTGTTCGCTCTTATGACAAATTGCTTGTGATGTTTCTTATTTTCGAATAATAAAAGCGTCTGTTAAATGATTAAATGTAAACGTCTAAATCATAGCTCTGCGTAATCTGGATATTCTCGCAAAAAAAGAGGTGCATCCTGGGATACTTTTTAAACAGTATTGAAGGAGTTTCAATGTATGCTTGGGTTAGGGTTAGGCTGAACCCTACAACCTGGCTGAATTTCCTTCACTATCCAGTCCAACTCAACCATTTAAAAAAAAAAAGAGATATATTCATATGTAGGCAAAGCGTACATTAGCCTTCACAGTTTATATCAAACATGTAAGCATAAGCCTATGAATCAAAAGATCATGAGAAAAAAAACCGAGGCAAGTGTGTCTAAACTTTTGACTGGTACTGTATATTTCGTCCATTTATAAAAACAAACAAAAAACACACATTATTTGACCACTGCTCATAACACAAGCACCCATGAAGTTCCTTTGACATCAGAGAGCTGCTAAACACCCCGTGGAAGCTCAGTGAGACGTCACTGTGCGTTTGACCCCCATGACCCTGAAGGTGGTGTTGGCGATCTTCTCGTAAAGTAAGAACATCAGCGCGGCAGTGAGGACCGTCTGAAGCAGCTTCGCCTCCAGGCCTTTAAACAATCCCAGCATGCCCCACTTCCTGCAGTAAATCAATCAACAAACGTTTGACAGGAGGAGTTCAGATGTCATAAGCAGCCAATAAATCACTTGACAACAACTTGTGTGACAGCTCAGCTACTAAAAATGAACAGCACAGTGGAATATTTGCACTACACGGAGAACTGTGTGTTATTGTACCTGACTCTATTGATGAGCAGATACATGACAGATCTCAGGCTATTCAGGAGTTTGGACTGATCTGCCGGCTGCCCGTGCTGTCCGAACTGAACACAGATGAGGATGACAGCTTAAACAGACCATAATATCAGTACACAAACAAAATAAAAACTTAAGAAAAGGTGCGATTCCCTGATGTCTAACAGTGGTTGTGAACTGGTGTGCGGCAGATCTCTTCTGATAGGGACAGCAGAGATAAATCATGCTAAATGAATGTAAGCAAATGAATCTAACCATATAACCGTGCGTAGTTAAAGGGATAGTTCACCCAAAAATTAAAAAAATGTTGTTCCAGATCTGTAAGACTTTTCATCTTCGTAACAAAGATCTTTTTGATGAAACCTGAGATATTTCTGTCCCTCCATTGACAGCTATGCAACTGAAACTTTGACACTTCAAAAAGTTCATAAAGAGATCGTAAAACTAATCCATATGAATTGAGCGGTTTAGTGCAAATTTACTGAAGAGACTTGATCGCTTTATATGATGAACAGATTGAATTTAGGTTTTTATTCACATATAAACATTGATCAGCAAACATAAGCAGAAGCTCCACTGAAAACCGCTTGACGCGCAAGAACAAACCTCTTCCAGAAGCTCAAACGTGCTGCTTAACACATGGGAATGAACCTCATTGGTTCTTGAAGAAGCTCAAATGAGCCGTGTAACACACGAGAATGAACCTCATTGGTTCTCACGTCAAGCAAACATGCTTAAGCTTACGTTTACAACCACTGATGTGTGAGTTGATGAATGTTTATATGTGAATAAAAGCCTAAATAGGTTGTTTGCACATGACGTCATTGCTGCAGCGCGAAATGCGTCTGGAGGGCAGGGAGGTTTTTTTTCTATATAGGAATCCTATCACAAACTCAAAATTCCTATGTTTTCGTTTATGGTTGCTCAAATCTATCAAATCGAGAAACCACATGGAGCTTTTATCGTTTACCTAAGTAAGATCGTTTTTTTTTACTTCAAAATTTTGCGCCTTTTATAGCGTTTTGCATCTGATGATATTGAAATGAACATGGATACCTCTTATCTTTTTTGTTTTTGGTTAAATATTCACATTCTTCATGGTATTGTTTGCAGGGAAGAGAAGCTATTTTATCCTATTGTATGATCATTTGGTGTTTTCACTTAAGTTTTGTAGAATTCCGTTCACAATGTTGATCTGGTTACCGTGAAAAGTGTCACGCACTGCTGCTTCAGCCATCATATGGTAGAAAACGAACTAACTAAATAAAAATAAATAAATGTGTTCAACAAGCTGACAGAAGTCGATCTATTTCTTTGTTGGAAGGATGTAAATGTAACTGTCGTTTAAATGTTGTCTTTGTAAATATTCACTTTTGCATATGGCCACGGAGGAGAATCGGAGGGTCGCATTCAGCGGCAAGCTGTATTTTTTTGTATTTATTTAAAAAAAATGTAAACCTAAATCAAACCCATAGAAGCTTGTGAACAGGTTTGAAGTGGCTCTGTGCAAGTTATACTCATTCACAAGCCAAGTGAGAGTCATACTCGCAAATGTAATGTTAATTATTAAACCAAACAATATACAACACTTTCAGAAACACTCAGGTATGTGATTATTTTATGGAGTGATAGGGAGTGGGTTCAATCAGTGACATTATTAGATTTGCTATACGCCGTCTTCCCGTCACCTCCTCAACCTGCTTCCCTTAGTGTGTTTTTACACGTATAAAAGGTGAAAATTGTATAACAACACCATCCATTTTTTCCCTGAACGATGATGTGAGCTCCTGTTGCAATTCTCAATTCAGCATAAATGACCTACAATGGTGACATTTTTCACAATCACGACAGAAAATCAAATACTGCCCTTAAAGGGATAGTTCACCCAAAAATGAAAATTATATCATCATTTACTCACCCTCCAGTTGTTCCAAACCTGTATAAATTTCTTTGTTCTGTTGAACACAAAGGAAGATATTTTGAAGAATGTGTTAAACTGAACAGTTTTGGGGCACCATTTACTGCCATAGTATTTATTTTCCTACTATGGAAGTCAATGGTGCCCCAAAGTGGCCTGGTTACAAACTTTCAGCAAAATATCTTTGTGACGAGCAGGGCGGGCGAGAGCCGTGAGGGAACGGCGCGAGGCCGGTGACGCGAGTGTTAATGATCGTCACCTGGGAGGCGCACCGGCCTCGAGTCCCTCACGGCTCTCGCCCGCCCTGCTCGTCACAATCTTCCTTTGTGTTCAAAAGAACAAAGAAATTCATAAAGGTTTGGAACAACTTGAGGGTGAGTAAATGATGACAGAATTTTCATTTTTGGGTGAACTATCCCTTTAACGTCACTAGCAGAAAGGCAGCACGATATAAACAAACCAGACTAGAACCGAACACGGCATGACGCAGCTTTATATCTAAATACTCAATGGCAGGCAAGTCTTTCAATTCAGTAGAAAAATCGCACCACTTCATAACATAAGGATCACATCCAACATATGTTGTGAATTTCTGTTTATACTCTTCGTATACTTCCTGTCTATACTCTTACTCTCTTCCATTCTAATTTTCACTTCTCGCCCTCCACCGGAATTTCGCGCGTCACCACGTGATTGCAAACAACCTATTAAATTTGTTCATCATATAAAACGATTGAGTCTCTTCAGAAAATTTTGACTAAACCGCACAATTCATATGGATTAGTTTTATGATCTCTTTATGAACTTTTTGAAGCGTCAAAGTTGTAGTTGTGTGGACTGTCAATAAAGGGACAGAAAGCTCTCAGATTTCATAAAAAGATCTTCATTTGTGTTTCGAAGAAGAACGAAAGTCTTACAGGTTTGGAACGACATGAGGGTGAGTAATAAATAACAGAAATTTCATTTTTGGGTGAACTATCTCTTTAAGACAGCTAAATAAATTAAAAAGTGGAGACAAGGCTTCCCTCACTTATCTTTTGTTATTGACGTCGGTGGTCACGTGTCCAAACAAACTTTTTCTTATTATTATCAATGTTAAAAAAACAGTTGGGCTGCTTAATATTTTTGTGGAAAACATAATTTTTTTTCTATGGTGAATAGAAATTTCTTAAGAACAGCTATTTTTTTGTAACAATGTAAAATCAATTCATTGCTGAATGAAAGTATTAAAATAGCTTTGTAGTATGGACTACTTCCCCATGACCCTAAATAGGACGAGCATTTTGGAGGATGGATGGATATCTTTCAAAGAATAACATTTCTTTTGAAAAAGTATTATTTTATTTCAAAATGTCAACCAAACGTTTGAACATATACGAGACCTGCTGGGGTAAATATAATACAAAAGTATTGTGGTCTTACCCGTAGAACAGACTGAACCGTCTGAAGTGGGTAGGTTATGGTGGTTGCTATGGCTTTAGCAATGGCTCCAATAAGAAACACCTCCACCGAGGACAGCTATTAACAGAATCATAGTGAAACATATTCATTATTTAAAGGGATATTTTACCCTAAAATGAAAATTAAGCCATCATTTATTCACCCTGGTGTTGTTCTAATGCCATATGCCCTTCTTTCTTTTATGGACCACAAAAGGAGAATTTAAAAAAAATGTCCCACTCATGCTCGTCCAGATAATGACATTGAATAGCGACCAGCATTAAGCTTTTTAAAAAAGATGCAAAAGTATCAAAGAATGATCCCATGCGACATGTGTCGTATATTCCAAGTGTTCTGGGGGTATACAATATGGAACGTAATGTATTTAACGAAAATACAGACCTTAGCTGTTGGTCTTCTCTGCATGGCAACATGATGTGTGCGTTCATAAGACCCTGTTAGCACCCCAGTTCACTCCGTATTACTCAGAAAAAGCACACAAGCTTCGAGAAAACAAGATTAACAAAAGCGCCACACAAATACAACTAAACATCCCAAAAAAAGTATCCATCTCAGTTTGTCTGATGACAGTCAGAATGACAGTTGACAGATGTGAACGCAATAACTCCTTCTTACAATAATGTTCACCTGAGAGAAGAAGGTACATGGATTGTATTTCACTTTGCGCTTTTGTTAATCTTGATTTGTCACAGCTTGTGTGCTTTTTCTGGGTGAGACAGTGAACTGTTGCGCTAAAAGATTCACAAACGCGTACAGAGAAGAAAAACGTGAATTTTAGTTAAATAATACATTACATTTCATATCGTAAACACCCAGAACACTTGGAATATATGGCGCGTGTCACATGGGATCATTCTGTGATAATTTTGCGTCTTTTTTAAAAAGCTTGATGCTGGTCGCTATTTACTGTCATTATATGGACGAGCACGAACACTCTTTTTGTGGTCTATAAAAGAAAGAAGGGCATTAGAACAACACCAGGGGCAGTAAATGATGACTTAAAGGAACACTCCACTTTTTTTGAAAATATTCTCATTTTCCAACTCCCCTAGAGTTAAACAGTTATGTTTTACCATTTTCGAATCCATTCAGCTGATCTCCGGGTCTGACGGTGCCACTTTTAGCATAGCTTAGCATAGTTCATTGATTCTGATTAGACCGTTAGCATCTTGCTCAAAAATGACCAAAGAACTATACTCTCATTCCGGCGTAATAATCAAGGAACTTTGTTGCCGTACCATGGGTGCAGCAGGCGCAATGATATTACGCACCACCTGTGACCCCTTTGCACAGGGAGCGTGCCTTGCAACCATGGAGACATTTGTGAGAGACACTGCGTAATATCATTGCGCCTGCTGCACCCATGGTACGGCAACAAAGTTCCTTGATTATTACGCCGGAATGAGAGTATAGTTCCTAGCCATATCGGCCTAGAAAATCGCAACTTTTCATTTTCTGTCGGTCTTAGTACACGATGTAACTACAGAAGAGTCAAGTTTTAAATAGGAAAAATATCAAAACTCTTTGGTCATTTTTGAGCGAGATGCTAACGGTCTAATCAGATTCAATGAACTATGCTAAGCTATGCTAAAAGTGGTACCGCCAGACCTGGAGATCGGCTGAATGGATTCGAAAATGGTAAAACTTGGAAAATGTTGGAAAATTAGCCTTTTTTCAAAAAAGTGGAGTGTTCCTTTAATTTTCATTTTAGGGTAAACTATCCCTTTAAATGTAAAGGTTAGTTTAACAAAAATGACAATTCTGTCTTTTTTCAAGGAAACCAAACATGTGCGCCTCGCCAAGTTTGAATATGTGATAGTGTGAAATGTGAACAAGATTTAAGGTTATTATGGAGAAGAATTTTGAGCCTGTTCCTCCCACAAAGGCTTCAGAAGACCTGATATAGTGCACAAAATCTTTTATGTAGTTGTTCTGTACTTATTGAAGCCTGTCAAACCGTGGTCACTATATACTTTAGTCATATGGAAAAGAGCTGTGAGCGCACACATTTTTCATTTCGTTTCCACAGAAGAAAGAAAGTCAAGGGTTTGGACATGACATGTGTGGGTAATTTAACACATTGCAAACTCATTCACTGTCACACTGTGAACACAGAGGAAACAGTACATTAAATTTAAACCAAAAAGCCTGATTTGTATTTCAACTGCAATGAAATCTGAATGTTCTGTGACATCATGCATGGTTGCCAAGAAGTTGCATAATCTTATTGCTAGGTTACTATGGTAATAATGCACGTCTATAGCCATGTGTGGAGTTGTTTACTCATACTCGGCAGATGCTCGCTCATGAGTGCTGATCTGAATGGGCAAATTCACTCTAACATTTCTAATCATCATCTCCACGCTCTATTATATCAGAAATGCTGCAGTTACTGTTTCCCAGGAAACAGAGATCTTGTGAACAGACTCGTCTGTTTATTCATATGCTGTCATAATCAGGTCTGCTGAGAAAAGCCTCTAAATGAAGATAATTCAAACTTGTAACATTACTGCATTAGCATTAAAATTGTATCTAAAACTGTTTCAGACTATGAACTTTGGTACATTAAAAAAAAAAAAAAAAGTCTGTTTTTGAATAAGCAGTCTAACCTCTCTGTTCACGCCCCTCAGGAGATGCCTTTTCAGACCCTCATAGATCATGAACTGCACGGCTGGATTGAGCACCAGCAGCAGGGAGGGAAACGTCCCATTCCATAACGCTCCCATTCCTTCCTGCTGCATGATCTGTACAAACGCATCTAAAGAGAGACAGATCAACTAATGATATCACTGGACACACATTTTACTTAAAGGGAATTAAATTAATATCACGTCTGATACTGTATCTTTTACCCATAATTCCTTTGTAGTGTGTGGGATGTATGTCCTCATTTCTGAATTTCGCCCCCTGCAGTTTCAGTCTGGTATTGACGACCCAGAGTGGAGTTGTCACAAGAACATTCACTACACCTGAAGGCAGACAGTTAGCTTCATTTTAGTCCCAGCACAAGCTACATGCATATAGTAGAAGATGAGGAAGCATGAAAAAAATCTGATGTTTGCCACTGCCAGCAGATGTGTATATGTCCTGCCATAAAAAAAGATTAAATGTAAAAAAACATAAATAATTTAAATATATACTGGTTTGGAATAATTAAGATTAATTTATTTGATCAAAAATACAGTAAAAACACTAATATTGTGAATGTTGTGGTGCTTAATATTTAGGTGGAAACCATGATAAACCACCATTCAAAAGCTTGGGGAAAGTAAGATATACAAATTTTTTAATTAATACTTTTATTTAGCAAGGATGCATTAAATTGATCAAAAGTGTTATAAAAGGTTTCTATTTAAAATAAATGCTGTTCTTTGACCTATCTATTCATTAAAAAATGTATGACAGTTTCCACAAAAATATTAATTATAAAATATATTAAATAACATATATTAAATAGAAAATATGACATAAAATATTCAAATAGAAAACATTTATTTATTTGTTTGTTTGATTTTTTTTGTTGGTGTTTTTGCCTTTATAGGGAAACAAAGAGGGGACAGGATCAGAAAAGGTCTGCGAGCCGGGACTCGAACTTGGGTCGCCCAAAATGCAACGGCGCTATATGTCGGCGTGCTGCCCACGAGGCTACCGGCACCAACAGAAAACAGTTATTTTAAATGATAATAATATTTCATAATATTATTGTTTTTACTGTAATTTTGATCAAATAAATGCAGCCTTGGTGAGCATATAAACATTCAAAAAAATCTTTATTCCAAACTTTTGACCACTAGTGTACAGGTGCCGGTTGCACCAGCTGTGCATAAGTTACAACGTAGCCTAGTTTTGACGTAAATAGGCACTAAGTTACAGCTTACGCACTACTAAATATTGTTGTATTGCACCATTAAACTTAGTTGAAGCGTAACTCTACGTATACACTAAATATTTACGGAAGCCTCCTATCAGGAGTAACGGTTAGAATAAAATAGCAGACTGACTGAACTGCATCAATAAGCTCTTGTTTTACCTCACAGATTTCGACATATATGATGTTGCTGACATTTACACTCGCTTACATTTTAAGAGAGAGAGCATTATGTGAACAGATTACTTTGTTAGCCACTACAGAGTTAGTTACAAACTAGCAAGTAGTTACTAGTGTGGACTTTACATTCCAATTTAAGAAAGAACTTACAAACGGCTGGTGCAACACTACCCAGGTGTGTATGGATCATAATTGACTAAATAATATAAGAAAAAAAAAAATAATATATATATATTACAAAATATATATAACTATTTTTCAAATAGGCAAACCTGCAGCAATGCCAATGACGAGGTCTCGCCCCGGCGTTGACCTCTGACCTTGCAGCCAGGTGGCCTTCAGACTATGGAAACAATAGAAGTAGACGAAGTTTGAGCAACAGAGGCTGCAGATTACTGGAAACCAGCCTCTATATGGAGCTAACCTGGAGAGAGAGAGAGAGAGTTAAAAAAAAAAAGAAGAAAAGATTTGTCACTGGTTATGCTTGCAACCTGAAATGAAAAATACTTTGGCTTAGATGATGGCACAAAAAAAAAAAACAATGCATGTGAAATAACTTACAGACCCTCCTCCTTGATGATCTCTGACAGAATGGCTGGAGTAGATTTGGCTTTCCGCTTGTCATCAACTGCACAGAAACAGAAAGAAATGCGGTCGTGTGTTTTAACAGAACAGAAGGGGAAAAAAGAAAATCAAACAAACTCATGTGTTTCACTTTTTACCTTGCAGCCGGAGCCGAGCTGTGTCAAGAGGAAAGAAAACAGTCATTGCTGTAACACTGCCCTACAAACAAATAACTTATATTATTATTTTAATAATAAAAAGATTATAATATATATATATATATCCTACTATATTCATAAGTGCAAATTCACCATATTATTACCATATTTTGCCACATTTAATATGCTGACTTTAAAGGTACAAAGCAAAAAAGCCACATTTTATGAAGACTCATTGATTGCTTTATAATTATTTCAATTTATTTACTTTTCCTCGCATTGTTTTTACTGCTGCAGCAGGTGGAGGTCAGAAAAGCAGATAAAAGTGCGATAACTCCACATGTGTCATAATTCAAAAAGCCGTCAATCATATAAGAACCTCACAGATATAATGTGATCATGTAAAGCTGTGTTTTTACCATCGCACCGGCGACTGCATGCACGAGACTCTCGTATGAAAAAACATCCATGAGTTTCAAATCTTTAGATCCCATCCTCGCAAACTACAAGGTGCAGCTGCAAAGATACTTTCTTTTTATTGCTTATTTAGATTACAAACAATGAATATGATTTCTGAGTTCAAAATTGGGAAATGATACACAGCTCCAGAGAAGATTTCCCTGTCAACATCAAGCTGATCAACTTCCGGGTCCGTTTGAGCCAATGAAAAAGCTTATAGATATTTTCTAAACGATGATTGGACAAAAGTTGTTCTTGACCTCGCGTTGTGTAGACAGTCACAAACGTAAACCGTTCCCTCAGGTTTAAATAAAAGGGAACTGTAAGGGATTTTTATTTAGTTCTGCTGAACACACACTTTCTAGGGGAAATATGACTGTCTCAGATATAATTAAATGGGTTTCTCTTTCAAATCAGTCAAAAACATTCAAACAAAATTCTCATATTGATCTTCTTTGTTGCGTTATGAAGTTCAGTTTACAGCAGCTGACAGTAGAAGTGAATCTGTACCATGTGCCAGAGCAAAATTTAGCCTACATAATGTATAATGCAACTCACTAGTTCACAATAACTGTTAAGAATGGATATATTTTGAAATGCAACCACACAACTCAGACTGCAGTGAAATAAAGTATCTTGACTTTCCACACAGGTGTGTGCTCAAATTTAGTGAGTTTAACCTTTTACTCAGGTTAAAATCTAAATTCTACTTTCAAGACTGGAGGGGCATTTTGCATTCTTCTCTTGCCAAACGCACTCTATATACCTGACTAACATGTTGAACGAGTCCTCGTGCCTCAATGAAACGCTTGTTGAGTGATTGCATCCTTCAGCAAGACCAGCCCCTTTACTAAAGTCGAAACCTGTGTGAATTATTTTACACATCTTCCACAACAAACTCAGCATAGATGAAACCAGAATATTTCCTAGAGACTCATCACATGTAAGTGTGGAGGTGCTGATCGGTGCATGTAAACAAGTTTAACACTGCTGTACCAACTTTACCAACTGTTGTAAGTCACTTTCTCATCTCTTTATACTTTGACGATCCAGAATAAACAGTCACACTAAACTTTTCAAAAAAAATAACAGATAAGATACTTTTTTTTTTGTCTTGTTTTAAGCATAAATCTTAGAAAAGTTAAAGAGGTTTATGCCTAAAACAAGAAAAAAAAACATGCTAATGAGATAAGAAAAAATCTATTTTCTCTCAAAATATCTTATCTTTCAATTTATTAATGTTCTTACTGGAAAACAAGACAAAAATACTGGATAAGAAAATGGTATTCTGCAGTGTGATACTTGATATGATCTTTTCTTACATCAGAAAACGACTCTTCAGGGTAAGATGGACAGTAAGAAGCCAGATGAAGAGATAGATGAGGCTGAGGAAGATGGGATTGACTCTGAGGAAGATGAGAATGATTCAGCATTGGACTCATCAACGAGCTGTGAGTCACAGAGGAGTTAAACAAACAATTATATCTTATTACATAAAAAAAAATACAAACTATTATAGTAACAGTTCCATACAATGTTCCAACAGTCAATGACTATCAACAAGATCAGGAAGATCAATGTCTATCATTTAAAATAAATAAATAAAAATGGAAGATTACACAAAAAATGGTCTGTCAACATAAAATAATGTGTTTTATTCAGAGAACTTAACTTTATTCACAGATGCAACATCAGAAAAACTGTATGAAAATTTGCATAACGTAGAGGAAACCAGTTTAACTGCATCAACAAACTTACATGGTAAGACATTTTATGGCATCCATATTTTCACATTTTAAACGTTTGTTTTTAATCAGTTAGGAAACATCATGTTGTGTCAACCTGATACTTCAATTTTAATAGCATTTTTCAAGGTATTAAAGTCAGCATGAAATGGTTGCGACAGTCTTTTCTTCCCTATGTGACGTATATCTGAGTAAAACGGCTTCTCGAACAAGAAAAAAATGTAGGGCGGGACTTGATTTTGTCCATGGGGGATTGGTTGGATGAGTGTGATTTGCTATTGCTGTGATGTTATGTGAGTGACAGGTTGTCCCGCCCTTGTGCCAGTAAACACATTATCAAAGAAGAGATGTATGGAAGCTTGTTATAAACTCGCAAGTACGAGAAAAAAGTCAGAATTGCGAGAAAGTCAGAATTGTGAGAAATGTAAATCTGAATTTATTTCTTGCAATTGTGAGTTAGTCAAGTCAAGTCACCTTTATTTATATAGCGCTTTTTACAATGCAGATTATGTCAAAGCAGCTTTACATTGATAACTGGTACATCATTTTGGCTACACAGCAGCTCTTAAAGAATAGTGTCAATGCAGGCAGATCAGAAGCACTGTTGATTAAATGTCAAGAATACTGTTGAATATCAAATGTCAAGTGTCCCCAACTAAGCAAGCCAAAGGCGACAGCGGCAAGGAACCCAAACTCCAACAGGTGACATCAGGTGGCAAATAGGTGTTAAAATGGAGAGAAAAAAACCTTGGGAGAAACCAGGCTTAGTCAGGGGGCCAGTTCTCCTTTGGCGAACAGTGCTTTGTTACGAATCAGGTTGCTATCATAAGTCTGATAGGATCGCAGCAATCAAAGTGTTTATTTCAGTTCCATCCAGTTGAGGATCGTATTCATCACGCCGGTATGGACGGTTTGTTGAGGAACTGTGCTAGCACCTCAGTTAGTAACTTAATAACCTTAATAACCTTTTTCTCAGAAAGAATATAAACTTGCAACTGACCCTTCGCCAGGAGTTTGATTGACAGGCGATCTAACCAATCATAATGCCAAATCCGCCATTTTGTCCGACAAAGCAGTCAGGGGAGTTAGCAGATTAACGTAGGTGGACTTGAACTTGAAAAATGGTGTGTGCTGACGCCTTTCCGCGATTGAAACAACTTTCCTTCTGATGTTCATTCATGTTTATTTAATGCTATAAATTAACTAGTAGGAAGAGATGATCGTTTCACGAGCCGCTTGAGCTGAGGTGCTACAGCGACCTGTCATGACACATTAAAGAGCCACGAAACGGTATTTATCGCTTAAATTTCTTTAAAAATGACAAAATTTGAAATTTGAGACTTTGTTTAATTTCAAAAGTAACCTGCTCTGTCTTGTCTGTCGACACGTTGTCAGTGTCCTCTTTGCTCTGTGATCTATTTTTCACTCTGGGAGAACATGATGTGTGGTGTGAGAGCAGCATGGCTTGTCGGACATAGCAACAGTAACTAAAGTGGGCGGGTCTTTGCGAACGGTCAATTGTGAGAAAGTCAGATTTGTGAGATAAAAAGTCTCAATTAGTTTTTTTTTAACATTTATTTTTCATTGTGTGGTGGAAACAAACTTCCGTAGATGTCGTTGCAAGAGAGAGGGGAAGTTATTTTGATTAAAGATTATGATGGCACATGAATTTTAAATAAAATATTGATGTGCATGTATAAATCATTTATAATAAATGCAGCAAAATTCCATAAAAAAAAAGAAATTGTCCATTTTGATTTCATGGTGACTTTAAAATGATCTTGGAGAGACTACGAGGGTTTAAGCAGTTATATTAAGGTCTTATTTTGTATGATTAAAACCTTTGTTTTTCATGATTTTGACAGAGGAATTGCGCATCATGTTACTGGGGGCGAGGGGGTCTGGAAAAAGCTCAACTGGAAACACCATCCTTAGGTGCAGCGCTTTTAAATCGGACATGCAGCTGAACAGAGTTACACAGTTCTGTGAAAGAGCATATGGAAACATCAACGGCCGGCCCGTGGCCATAATCGACACGCCGGGACTGAACAGGATCGGCCGTACAGAGAGGGAAGTGACCCGAGAGATCCTAAAGTCCATCTCTCTCTATACTCCAGGACCGCATGTGTTTCTGCTGGTTATGCCTGTTGGGAACTTAACTAATGATGACAAAAGCATGCATAAGCTGATTGAGAGCATGTTTGGGGAGAGCATCTGGAAGTACACTATCATTGTGTTCACTCACGGTGATCGTCTGGAAGGGAAGACGGCGAATGATGTTATCGCATACTCAGACAAGGAGCTACGCAGTTTTATTCATAAGTGCAGCGGTGGGTTTCTGTTTTTCAATAACAAGGACATGACAAACTATGAGCCCGTGACAGAACTCCTAAAGAAAGTCGAGACCCTCGTGGCCATCAATGGAAGGAGCTGCTACACATTGTCTTTCTACCCGGCCGCTGAGAGAAAGATCAGGAAGAAAATGGAGAAAGTTTTAGAGATGAGAAAAGACCAGATTGCACAGAAAGAGAGAGAGCTGCTGATACACTGCAAAACTGAGCAGGAGGTGGAGAGAAAAAAGCAGGAACTCTGGAGAATGGAAGAAAATGATGCAAGAAAATTGGCTGAGAATCCAGGCAAACAAAAACTGTCCATCAAACTAGCCAAACGGCACCCAGACCGAAAGTCTTCCATCTAGAAACTTGTCCAGTTATTTGACAATGCTTGTGTTTTTATTGGTCCTGCTTACATAGTAAAATAGAAATGGACGATGCAAATTCTTCTAATGTATTTTTTGTTTGACTGAGCAAAATTATGCTATAATACCATTAAAGGTGCACTATGTAACTTTTTGTTTTGTTCAAAATTAACCAAATTTAAATAATGAGTCAATACACCATCAATCTTACTTCCAGAATGTGTTTGTCTTACCCTGATTCACTATGGTAAGCCAAGCCCATTATAAGAGTTTATATTTTAGACCTAGCAGGATGATTTTTTATTTTTTGGGGGGAAATTGCATAAGTTTCTCCGGCTACTTTGAAGTGTGTATGATGTGGGAGTGGAAAGGTTGTCAATGAGCGAGAAAGGTTGACATGGAGCAACTAAATCTCAAAACGCCACAGGCCTGTTGCATAGTTGAACAAATTCTGAGTTTCAGAGTAGGTTTGACAATTCCATATAAATCCAACCTGGTTTAGATCAGGCTCAACAGGCTCACAACGCTCGGTATAAATGTTCTCTGTCAACTCTGGTTTAATCCAGAGTTTGCGATTATCTGTGAAGCATGTACACCTGAAAGTGTGACACGTGCCCCAAACAGCCAATCACACGGAACATGGAGAGCGTCAATTTGATTCACTTCTCTTCTGAAGATTAAAGGGTTAGTTGACCCAAAAATGAAATTTCTGTCATTAATTACTCCCCCTCATGTCGTTCCAAACCCTCAAATCCTTTGTTCATCTTCAGAACACAAATTTTTATATATTTGTATATATTTTTGATGAAATCCGAGAGGTTTTTTATCTCCCATAGAAAGCAACGAAATCAACACGTTCAAGGTCAAGAAAGGTAGTAAAGACATCATTAAAATTTTTCCATCTTGGCCCACTTTTGGAGTGTATTGTAACCAGAGCAGAGGCTCCTCGGGGTACAAAGCTGAATCAAATCACTAAATCAAATCACATTTAATAATAGGTTAATATTAATAATAATAAACATTTGAATGATTCGACCCATGTTATGATGAATAACCTGATATTTAAAACATATCTTCCCCTTTACTACACCACAAATCTCCATCACTTTATAATACATAAAACTTGATATTAAATGTGACATAAATTCAAATATCACTACTATCCAATACAGAAAAATTAAATCTAACCTCAATAATGTTCCAGTGAAATAAATCTGAATGAAATGTCAAAATAAAAAAGCAAAGCTTTACATAAGTCTTTGAATTCCGGTCAGGTATGATTATCTCAACTGATCTGTTGTAGTTTTTCACTTATTGACCTGGAAAATATATGATGTCATTATTATAAACACAACAATTGAAAATGAGCCATGTTATCTACTGTCTGTACCATTCTTAAATGTGATACATAGAACACTAGTGTAAAAATAAATTCTATTCAGGATAAAGAGAGTTCATCCTGAAACCAAAACCTAATTATTTTGCTGGAAAAAAAAAAAAACTCTTTCTCCACACTCTTGTGTTTTATTTAGATGTGTCATTTTCTTCCGTCAGAAATTCTTTATTTCTTTTGAACTTCATGTAGTTGATGTTTACACACCAGAGTACTCTATAGGGTAACACTGGTTGACTACATGCTCAGATTATTCCATCATCATGGGGATCGTCTCAGTGCTGCCCTCCACTGGTTAAAAGACTATACTAAAGTACAACAGTGAAGTACCTACTGCAAGTGTGCCTTTCAAAGAGTCAGATTTTTTTATTTTTCATTTTAATGTCAATTTTTTTAAATGTCAAACTGTCAGTTTTCCATTTGTGTATTTATCCTAAGTAACCTACAGTATACTCATGTCTTGTAAATAATCATTTTCAAGCATTCAAGCATTTAATCTAGGGTTCTTGTCTCAATTTCAAAGAACGCTTCATGCCAGAAAGGTTCTATATAAGGATAAATGTCTTAAATGAATGCATCAGTGTTGGGAAAAGTTACTTTTAAAAGTAATGTGTTACAATATTGTGTTACTCCCTAAAAAATAAACTAATTGCGATATTTAGTTACTTCTAAGTAATGAATTACATTACTTTTCTCACATGGGCTGGACTCTATTTTTGGCAAATGTAAAAGCCCTTTCATACCGAAAGTGAATAAGCCTCAGACTGAAGGAAATGCAAAAAATCAGGCCTGTCCATTAAAAAGCGCAGCTCAAACCTTTCAGCTCTACTGCCATTCTGGATTGCAGAAAAATGGGATGCAGGAGAAGAAAGTTCAACACTCTTATTTCAGAAAACAAAAAATGAAACAAATGTGATGTTTATCAAAGTCATTTTTGTTTATTAGTATGGTTGAATGGGTCATTGAATGTCAGCAGGAAAGACCCGATTTCTCTCAACAAGGGGACAGGAGAGGTGTCAGTCAAAACAAAGTAACTTGCATTACTTATTTGAAAAATTAATAGATATTTTGTTATAAATGTAAAATGAATGTGTTACTTTACTCAATACTTGAAAAAAATAATCTGATTATGTAACTTGCGTTACTTGTAATCCATTACCCCCAACACTGGACTGCATATACTTTCATGTTTAATGGGTTATTTAGTTTTTTTTCTGCCTATGATCTGCTTAATTCGTAAAATTAAATACAAATTAAATGTCAGTTAAAACAAAATGTATTAAAACTAATTGCATAAAATAAATGCCTAAAAGGTCATATATATGAAGTGCCTGACAGAAGGTTCCATATCTTTTCTTCTTAGAGTTTTCTGATTTGCTTAAGTTAGATGATGAAAAACACATCTGAAAATAGCAACAGATAGCACCCAGAGATAACACCGTTTGATGGGTTTCTTTGTTGTTGAGTTGCTGAGCTCACAGGTGCTATCCCAGTATGCACTTCCTGACAACAAATCACACATCACATCCTGATAAACCATAAGACAAAACTCTTAACATAATCATTATCATATAAAAACCTCCAAATAGGGCTGTTTTGCATTTAACTTGTTGTGTGAATATTTTAAAACTGCACAAGTCATCTTAAATTTAAATTTTAACCCCATTTTTTCCCAAGCAGGAAAATATTTGTGAACAATATTTATAGTTTATATCAAAAGAGAAACTATTAAATGCAGTCAAATTAAATCTTTTGGCTGCTTTCACAATATTTTTGAATTCAGTTGACTGAAGTTTTTGTAGTTCAAACTAAAAACAGGTCATAAAAGCTTCATTCCTAATTAAAAAACCTCATTCCAATCACGTCAGCTCAGCATACCTTAGAAATGTGTCAGATAGCAAACGGAGGAGTCTGGATGAAATCCTTCAGTAGAGCTCAGTACAATCAGCTCTCCCATGTATCTGAAAGATGTTTAGCTCATTTTCTTATCATAAATGCCTGTTAGAAGACAGATAGAAGACTTCTCTTTGGGTTTATGCAACCCTTACAGACACTGGTCAAACAGGATTCC
This sequence comes from Anabarilius grahami, assembly GCA_003731715.1. Taxonomy (NCBI): domain Eukaryota; kingdom Metazoa; phylum Chordata; class Actinopteri; order Cypriniformes; family Xenocyprididae; genus Anabarilius; species Anabarilius grahami. The sequence goes on along the minus strand of RJVU01049122.1, from coordinate 626,993 downwards.
CAGTCATTCATAGTGGCGAAGGAACTCAGATTCAAGCACTTTACACTGTCTGTAGATCCAGAATCATAAACATCTGCTCTGAACATTGTGAGTATTTTCTTGAATATATATTTTAAATAAAAATGATAATTATATATATATATATATACATATATGCTAAAAAAAAANAGAAAGAAGTAAAGAGACTAAACTATTGAAATAAAATATTGAGGGCAGATATTTCATTTATTAAGTTATTTTCTATTAAACAGGGCCATGTCTTCAGATGAGAAGTTGTGGGACAGTCTGAAGGCTGAAATAGAGAAAGAAACCTTTGAACTGGAATCATCTCTGAGCTGTGGGTTACTAATTCAATATATAAGTCTGAACCAATTCATTCAAATCAAATAATTCATATAATCTGTTCTTTTACTGAAAAATATGTCTATAAAATAATTAATATTAATATCTTATGTAGCTGAGATTGATGAACTATACGAAAACGTAAGAACAAACTCAGATTCACCAACCCTCAAAGGTAAGCAAAATTGTGAGGACAATAATTTAAACACACACACTGTCTGTATATATATAAATAAACCTGTACTTTACTTGGTTTAGATATTCAAGACTCGAAAGCAAATTCAAAATCACCCTCCTTGAACGGTAAGCATGATATTAATTACCACTGGCAATACATATAAATGAATGAATGAATGTACTAAGCAGGTTCAGCTGGTTTATTGTCTTCTAGCGTTTGAGTTTAAAGAAGCAGACAATGGTCATTGCACATGAAATCACTCCAATCTTTGCTGTAAATCCAAGAGAACAAAAACAAGATAAAGAATCAAACACATCAGATCAGAACACCAAGAATGCTCAGAACTGAAACTAAAGGATTTGCAAAGTCATGTGCTTTTCCAAATGGGTAAACATATAGCATTTTAGGCATAAGAACATTCCTGACACAGTGAAACTCTTTTTTAAGCAGATCTTAAAGACTCAAGTATCGCAGAATGCCTTGTGATGAGCTTTATGAACATTTTCCAGAATGTCAGTTTGAAGTATGTTTCAGTTTAATTGGGAATGACTTATTTCACCCAATATTTGAGAGTGCTGTGTTTTGTTATGCTTATTAGTCTATTAAGTCAACATGCTAACATCTCTAGTGAATGGTAAATTTTGTTTAGGAAGCTCCCTTACAAGGCTGCATATGTAGAAAGTTGACATTGAGGGAGCTTCTTTCATTGTATATACTGAATTTGATTACTTCTCAATATCAACCATTGGTGAAGTACATTCTGCATTCAGTGGCCGGACATACTATGTTTGACATGTTGCCATTGTTCTTTAACTCAGGCATTCTTTGACCTTTAAATTCAACAAGGGTTATGTCCAATAAAGCTGTTCTCATTTACATATTTTCTAGTATGACATAGTGACTGACTACATGTTAACCAGCAGTCACTTCAAATGCACTGCTAAAATTCCTGACTTGTAACTGCGATGTAGTTGGCCAAAATCACTTTACATTTAAGTTAAAGACAGCAGCTGCGGCTTTGATTTCAGTTTACATGCGGAATAATAACTCACAGAAAAAGTTAGAAGACATGGAATGTTTCCATTATTCTCTCACAGCACACAACTCACCACAGTAGGCTATTCATTTTCATTCATTTCTGTCACTCACTGACCAGAGTAGAATCAGAGAGCGGTGTGAGAGCAGCAGAAAAGCAAAAACTTGCGTTTTCAGGACAATACTGGAGACATTTGGAAAGGTTTGTCCAAAAAGTCACCAGAATATCACTAGGCCATTTTTACTCATTTATTTTTTTTGGTAAAGGGGTCCAACACTGGATTTGAGTCAGTTTCCTGGAGACGTGACCTCTAGAGGTGGGAATTAGTATAACTGTGAAACACTTAAATGATTAGTTCACTTTAAAATGAAAATTACCCCGAGCTTTACTCACCCTCAAGCCATCCAAGGTGTATATGACTTTCTTCTTTCAGATGAATACAATCAGAGTTATATTAATAGTCACCCTCATGCTCCTGAGCTTTATGAAGTGAAGTGAAGTGACATGTGGCCAAGTATGGTGACCCATACTCGGAATTTGTGCTCTGCATTTAACCCATCCAAGTGCACACACACAGCAGTGAACACACACACCGTGAACACACACCCGGAGCAGTGGGCAGCCATTGCTGCGGCGCCCGGGGAGCAGTTGGGGGTACGGTGCCTTGCTCAAGGGTCTCACCTCAGTCGTGGTATTGAGGGTGGAGAGAGCGCTGGACATTCACTCCCCTCACCGACAATCCCTGCCGGACCTGAGACTCGAACCCATGACCTTTGGGTTACAAGTCCGACTCTCTATCCATTAGGCCATGACTGCCCCTATGGCAGTGTAGGGAAACCACCTGTTTGAAACTTAAGAAAGTGCAACCATCTTTCATAAACGTAATTCACATGGCTCTGGGGGGTTAAAGGGATAGTTCACCCAAAAATGAAAATTGTGTCATCATTTACTCACCCTCATGTTGTTCCAAACCTGTATACATTTCTTTGTTCTGCTGTATACAAAGGAAGATATTTGGAAGAATGTGAGTAACCAAGCAGATCTCGCCCCCATTGACTACTATAGTAGGGAAAAAAATACTATGGGGGGGAGGTCTGCTTGGTTACTGGCAAGAAATTTATACAGGTTTGGAACAACATGAGGGTGAGTAAATGATGACACAATTTTCATTTTTGGGTGAACTATCCCTTTAATAAAGGCCTTCTGAAGCGAAGCGATGTGTTTGTGTAAGAAAAATATCCATATTTAATGGAAATTGTTAAATATGGACATTTTTCTTACACAAACACATTTTAAAGTGAACTAATCCTTTAAAAGGATGTTCACCCAAAAATGAAAATTCTGTCATCATTTACTCACCTTCATTTTGTTCCAACCTGTTTGATTTTCTTTTGTTGGACACAAAAAATATATTTTGTTATTTTAACATTTTTTCCAAATGACACTTTGTGTTCCACAGAAGAAGAAATGCACACAGGTTTGGAAAGACATAAGGGTGAGTAAATGATTTTTATTTTTGGATGAACTGCTGCTACCAAGCTACCAAGTTTAAAATCTCAACATACTGAAATATATGCATAATCTTTTTCCAACAGAGGTAGAGGAATTGCGCATCATGTTACTGGGAGCAAGGGGATCTGGAAAAAGCTCAACTGGAAACACCATCCTCAGGTGGAACGCCTTCAACACGGACATGCAACTGAGCAGAGTCACACTGTTCTGTGAAAGAGCATCTGGAAACATCAACGGCCGGCCCGTGGCCGTAATCGACACGCCGGGACTGAATAAGATCAGTCGAATAGAGAAGGAGGTGGTCAGGGAGATCATGAAATCTGTCACGCTCTATAAACCAGGACCACATGTGTTTCTGCTGGTTCTGCCGGTTGGAAATTTAACCAATGAGGACAAGAACATGCATAAGATGATTCAGGACATGTTCGGAAAGAATGTTTGGAATTACACAGTTGTTCTGTTGACACATGGAGATCGACTAGAAGGGAAGATGCCGAATGACATTATTGCCAGCTCAGATAAAGACCTAAGAGACTTTATTCGCACTTGCAGTGGTGGATTTGTGTTCCTCAATAACAAGAACACAGGAAACTTTGAGCAAGTGACCAAACTTCTGGAGAAGATTGATACTTTGGTGGCCATTAATGGCAGAGGCTGCTACACAAATTCATTTTACCCGACTTCAGAGAGAAAGATACGTGAAAAACAAGAGAAGATTCTGGAGGAGAGACAGGAGGAGATAGCGCGAAAGGAGAGAGAGCTGGAAGAGAATTATGAAGATGACGAGGAGTTAGAGAAGAAAAAGTGTGAGCTCTGGAGAGAGGAAGAGGAAGATGCACGGAAACTAGCTGAGAATCCACAAAGACGCAAAAGTCTAACAGTGAAACTCACCAAAGCCCCCACATCTGTAACAAGATCACAGACCATTCATTAATTCAACTGATCAAAGTGTACGGGAACTATCTGAAGATCAATGGAGATAATGTAATATTGTCTGTAGATGATCATCTATAATCTGCATTATTAAGGTTTTACATTGTTTCTGCATGTTGTTGTTGTGTTGTTTTATTTAGGTGCCTCATTAACTGTGTATGTAATAACACTTCATTTACACTGAATAACCTCTGCTTCCACATGTAAAAAAAGTAAGAATCTTAAATTGAAAATACCATGATACTATTAAGAAAATTTATAAATTATGAAACAATTCTACTGGCAGTAATCTCCAGTGCTATAAAAATTGGATTATACCTGCTGAATTCTTTGAGCAGTTCTGTTTCTGACCTTCACTTTTTTAATGATTTTCATGATTTAATGCTGCCCTCTTCTGGTAATGACTGTTAGCAAGTGCAAACTTGGCTTCAAGGGGAAAAATTACCTACACATTTCACAATAATGTACAGTCAGCCAGTTATTATAGCAAAAAACAAAAACATAATCTCCCAGACACAGCTTGCAAACAAAATTTCCTAAATAATACTTTCTTACCTTAAAATTGTTTTTGTCCTGCAAATATTTTACTCTAAGGAACATTATTTACATTAAGAAAAAGCTTTATTAAAAGGTTTTATTAAAAATATTTTTGTAAAAAGTACAGTATAATTGTATTGGATCCTAAGAATATGATGGTAAATTTAACAATGTTACTAAAAACTTCAGTTACAAAAAGTAGACAAAATCTTTTTTACAAATGATGTAATTAAAACGGTAACACTTTACAAAAAGGTTCATTAGTTAAACATAAGTTAATATATTAACTAACATGAACTAACCATGCACTCTAAAAAATGCTGGGTTAAAAAAACCCAAGCTGGGTAAAATATGGACAAACCCAGCAGGTTGGGTTAAAAGGCACCTATTATGCCCTCTTTCACATGATGTAATATAAGTCTCTGGTCTGGTCAAGTTTCAGCTTAAAATACCCCACAAATTTGCCCCTATTTGGGGGTGAGCAAAAACACGCCTTTTACTATATTACTATATTGCTGGCTAAAAAAATATATCCAAAATTGGTGGAAAAAAATGGCTGGGTGAAAACAACCCAATCCCTGGTTTTGTCCATATTTAACCCAGCAGTTTTTAGAGTGTGAGCAATACATTTGTTACTGTATTTACTAATCTTTGTTAATGTTAGTTAATGAAAATACAGTTGTTCATTGTTTGTTCATGTTAGTTCACAGTGCATTAACCAATGGTACACATGATCATTTCTATATAAAATAATTAAAAATCTGACATAAATGTAATTATAATGACATCTTTCATAAAAAGGCCTTTAGAAAGTGGTGAGAACAACAGCTTATTGGAAATAAACTCTAGGTCTTACAGGACACTTTGGTTCCACTTCAAAAATTTAAGGCCGCAATTAAACTTACAGATATTTCTCCAAACTCTCCAAAGCTTGATTTTTGGTGTAGGATCTCCATTCTTTTGGAATCTCACCATAACCACTGAAAGTTTTGTTATAATGCTTTTCCAAATCATTCTGAAATCGACACACAAACCACTTCCAGAATGGCAGCTCTGAGACATCTGGTGTGATGCTCCATTTCTCAAAATCGGGACCTGCTGTTCTATACTCCTTCCATAAAACCGTGTCATCTTTTCTAATATCTGGATAAAAGTACTGTGTGTCACTTGCCACTGAAGATGTGCAGAATTCCAAGCAAAGATTATCTGTACCTCTGTAAATCATCCCTCTCATCCCACAGTTACGATGGAAGGGAGCAATGTGATCTCCAAGGTGATCCTCCATTGTGTTAACACAGACGACACCACAGAAGGGACACTGAACCCAGCAGCATTGGCAGAAATGTTCAATCAAAATGTCATCTGGTGGTTCCCTGAACATTTTCATTTCAATATCAGAGGGTTTTTTTAAGTATTTGTTTGACTCTTCTGTGATGGGCTGAAGTTCTTCTTTCACAACCTCATTTAGAAGTTCAAAGTTAGTGATGTCCTCACAGCAGATACCAGTGAGATGTTCTTTATTGTATTCAAGCTCGTCTTTCAGACAGTCTGAGAATATCTCCAGCCACATATTGGCATCTCCATGTTTCACTGAGACTTCAGTTGTTGCTTTTTCAGCAGCCGTGATGACACATTGCCCCTTGGTCTTGATGTTCCCATTAATCATTGCAAGAGCTGAGGAGTTCTCACCTGTTATATATGCTTTCACTTCAGCTTTGATGAAATCTTCAAAGTGGCTCCTTGGTAAATGTATGTACTGAATGAACTTTTTAAAGTCCTCCTCCTCTGCTAGTGCTTTCAGAATGTGTTTCTCCAGGTTTGACCTGTTGCCTTTGAATGCTGGAATATTTGTCCGCATTTCTCCAGCAAGATCATTTGCAGCCTTGTTGTAGGCACTCTGGAGAATCGGGTTTTTCAGCTCACTACAAATCAAGGCTCCAAAAATTGCAGCAGATTTTGCTCCTTTGCAGAATCCCTGGAACACACTGAAGTATTCTGGTTTCTTTCTCTCTAAATACACTGAAGGATCATTGTTGTTTCTGAACACCTGATGAAGCACTGCAAACTTCTCACCTGCCCACTTACATGCACTGATCGTCAGATCAACTGTGAACTCTTTCTTGAATTCATATTGTGCTTTTTTGCACTTGTGGTTTCCTACATTCATTTTTACAAGTTGTGCAATTTCTTGAATGTAGCTTGGGTTGTAGCCTGTGTTTGCAACTGATTTTGACTTCACCTGGTTCACAGTTTCATGACCAATAGTGTACACCAATTGTTTTATTGACTCTTGTTCTTCTGGCGGAAGGCCAAACTGCCTGTTTTTCCAGAATTTTCCGATGAGATTTACATATGTGGTGAAATCAGTGAGTTGATGTATGCGTTCAAATTTATTTAATCTTTCAAGCACAAGTGCTTTTTCATGAATTTCAGATATTATTGTAATAATGTCACTTACTACGTTAAGTTCTTCAAAAGGTTGGACATTCCCTGCCAACTCAGAGACCCACATTTCCCACACTATATCAAATTGTGCCTTCAGCTCTTTCTCATCAAGACCTTTTTGTTTGAGCTTGAATGCAAACTCTTTGCTTTTCTCAAGGAGTTTTCGCTCAAGCAGAGTTTTCTCTCCATCCAGTTTGGTGAGAGCTTTCTTTTGATAGATAATGTTCTCTAGTTTTCTTTTTGCATCTCTCACAAGCTCCCAATGAAGGTGGTTGATTTTCTCTTGAAATTTCAATTTCCACTGAATCAACATCTCCTTTTCTTTGTGTTCTTCAAAGTAAAGCTTCATAGACTGTTTCACCTCTTCATTGGTCTCTGCCATCTCTTTTTCCAAGTCTCTACTCTCAACTTTATGCAGTTGCTTATTATTGATCCTGTTGTGCAATTTGTCTTCAATCTCCAGCATGGCACTTCTGAGACTCCAGGTCCACTTTGCATACTCCTCTTCTAATTTTCTGTATGTTGCAATTTCCAAAGTATTCCTGAAGCTGAAAACAAAGTTTTCATTCAGAAGAGCATTCCAGAGGTCTCCAATACGATCTTTGAATTGTGCCAATGTCACACAATTATATTGTGAGGCACGGGATAGGATTGTGTTCTTAAGCTCCTGCACATTTTCACTGTAACCTGGATTGGGTGGAGCCATTGGTGGGCTGCCTTCCCAGAGTTGGGCAAAGTATCTCACATCAGTCTTTATATCAAATCCAATGACGTCATTGAAACATTCTGCACCACAGACCTCTTCTTTAGCAGCTAGTTGAGTCATCTCATCTAGTTTCTCCTGCAAGCGCCTTTTCCCTACCATGTTCTTCTCGCCCGCTGTGATGTCTCCAACATTCTGATGCACAAACATGCAGCTGGGATTCAGTCGCACCTTCTTCATCCTCAAGAAGGCCTGAACAACAATCTGAAGAATGTCCTGCATCTCAGCTGGATTCTCACCAAAGATGTTGATCAAAGTCATGCTTCCAAGACCGACTACAAATGTTGCCATTTCATTATCATGATGTCTTGTTGACCTGCCAGCCAACTCTAGAGCATGAAGCCCCTCAGTATCGACAACAATAATGTAGTCAAAGTTTAACTGGGTTTTCAGTTCTTCTGACACCTTAATCAGCTGCATGAAAGCTCCTCTGGTGCATCTACCAGCACTTACAGCAAACTGAAGTCCAAACATGGCATTCAGCATAGTGGATTTTCCAGTGCTCTGAATCCCCAAAACTGACAACACAAAGACTTTTTGGTCTCCCAGCATTCTGATAAGTTCATCTAGAACCGCTTGAACCCAAATCAGAGGAACATGAGATGCATCACCATCCATCAGCTCCAGTGGGTATCCAGAGATCATGAGCTCTGCAGCAAACTGTGGGAGAGAATCTAGTTCACATCCAGATCTTTTATTCTTTCTCACAGATATGTGTGATTCATATATCTGGGCAATCTCTCTTAATATGTGCTCCAAGCCAAATTATGTTAAATTCAGTTTTTCGGATAGCTTCTCTAGTTGTGACTGTTCTGCTGTCAGTTGCGCAGATTTATCATGTCCTTTTTTCAAATCCAGCACTTTTGACCATGTTTCATAATACTCATGATGAAGTTTGCAGAGATCTTTTGAAGTATATTCGTCCAGGAGGATCCCCAGCCATTTAAGGGAATACATCTTCTCAGCTCTATTTATTGAATTTTGTTTTTCAATAAACAATTTTAAGAATTCACTGAAGCCTATTCTTTTCTGCTGCTCACGGATTTTGTGCATTTCTGTTTGTTTTTGGCTGTTATGCATTTCAATGTTGTTCCCTTGAGGTCGATGTAGTTCTTTGTTCTTTAGACACCAGTCGAGCCACAGTTTTCCCTGACAAGGCAGAAATGTTTCTTTGATTTTGGACATTTCCTTGGTCTCAAGTAGTCTCATCATCTTCTCTGCTGCCTCTTTTCCTCTCCTGCAGTCATCATCATTCTCATCAACTTTGATTCCTGAATGTTCGCCGATATTCTCAAGTTTGAAAACTGACAGTGGTTTTGAGAGGCACTCATTGATGGCTCTTCTAAGTTCCTCTGATATATCTGATCTATTTCTTTCTTTCAAGCCAATTGTATATTTGTCTTCCATCATCTTGGAAACACCTGAGTCATCTTCAGTCAGAAGGCAAATGAGAGGCTTTGTGCTGTTGTAGAGCTCTTCCACTATTTTCATACTTTTGTCACTCCTATCAAGATTTGGCAAAAGCACTACATTTATTGAAGACTTTTCAGTCAGAATTTGTAGCTGTGTCTCATTAGATTGTGCATCACCATGAAGATTACAGAAGGCAACACAATCCGTGAATTTATCAGTTTTCTCTCCAGAAGGGCAGTACCAGGCGATCTCAACCACTCCATCCATCAGCAGGCGGGATTTGCTGCTTCCACGGCAGTGTCTGTGGAAGAAAGTCTCATGCCGTTCATTGATCAGGTTGTTCATTAATTCTGATTTGGATGAAGAAACTGCTGAAAATCTGAAAAAGGCAACCATAGGTGTCTCAGCCTTGCAGATTGTCTGGTTTTTACTGATGTTTTCTTCATGGTACTTCCAGCTTTTCTTAAATTGCCTGAAGGTCCACAGGGGAAATTCAATCTTCTTGGTAAATATATTAGGCACAAGCAGAGGAAGAGCATACTGACATTGTGAGAGTTTTGTTACCATGAGCTGACGAAGGAAATTATCTGCACAGAGAAACACTGCCATCTGAATGTCCATTGGGTGAATGGGATGTCCTTTGCTTGTATCAACAAACACAGACCTCTTGAAAATGCTTTCAAAGGCATTACCCCCTTGCACATCAGAAACCATGGCGCCTTTTGCATTAAGCACCTCACTTTTTTCTTCTTCCATTGCAATGTATCTTGATGTGTAATCTGCCATCAGGAGTATTTGTATATATGTTTGAACCAAATTCTTCTCATTACAAGGTTCATGCCTTTGTTGTGGAGGAGTTACCTGCAGAAAGTCTCTTGACAGATTGTAGGAGTTTTCACGACTGAGTTTGAGTCTATTTAAGAGCTTGTCGATGTTTTCCAATTTGATCTGATCCTTGTCTTCACATTGGAATGGTTCTTTTCCCGATTCTCTTTTCTCACTGTCTTCTCTCTGCTAAATTAGTAAAGGGCATTTTAACTGTTAATCCCTTGAGTAAATTTCGATTTTATGGATGTTTATATATTTTTAATAGAAAACTAGACAAAGATACTTATTAAAGTACTGTTAATGATTCAATGCATGTTATATGGCATTTACTATTATGCGACAGTTACTGTGTTCACCGGCTTTACATGTAATGACTTTAAACGTAAACGATTGGATATAAATTTACACCATGTCAGTAAGTGATTCTATTACATGTATAATGTTTAAGTCTTGTAGCTATATTTTTGAAAGTATGTTTTCATTATTATTGCTTTGCTGTGTACAGTACTTCCACTGTAAATGCCTAAGTTAGTGACTACAATTTTAGCTTTTTATTATTTACAGAATATAGTAAAGTTTTGAGATAATTAATATTATGCCACACATGCTATCAATAAAGCTGTATGTTTTATGTCATTATGCTGAAAATATGTAATATACGATTATGCCTACATTGAAATGCATTACCTTACCTTGCAATCGTGTTGCAGCTGAAGAATGTTGCCTAAAAATGAAGATAAAAGTAATCTACATCATGCAGCATTTTAACATTATTCTTCCATAAATATGAATGATTTGTTTAATAATTCAAATTTACATTTTTTTTTACAATAAAAACTTTAGCAGCTTTAAAGAAAAAATAACTGTCAGACATATTAGAGCTTACAGACTTTCAATGGAGAGATAGAAACCTCTCAGGTTTTATTAAAAATATCTTAATATATGTTTTGAAGATTGACCAAAGTCTTATGGGTTTGGAATGACATGAGGGTGAGTAGTTTTTTTTTTTTTTTTGGGTGAACTATCTCTTTAATATTGTATTCCAATCTGACAAGATTCAGCATTAATTTAGAGATTGTGTTCCTTAAGAAAAAATGATATGTACTGTACAAATGTATCAATATTGAATCAAATTGAGTAACACTTCAGTATGGTGAACAATTATCATTTTTAACTAGTTTCTTATTAACCTGCATATTTGTTGTTTATTAGTACTTATGAAGCACATATTAATACCTGATTCTGCATGACCATATTCTACATCCCTTAATCCTACCTAAATACCTGAACTTAGCCACTACAACAACTAACTTACTAACTATTAATAAGCAATAAACTTGGAGTTTATTTGAAGGAAAAGTCATAGTTAAAGGGTTAGTTCACCCAAAAATGAAAATTCTTTCATTTATTACTCACCCTCCTGCCGTTCCACACCTGTAAGACCTTCGTTAATCTTCGGAACACAAATTAAGATATTTTAGTTGAAATCCGATGGGTCAGTGAGGCCTGCATAGGGAGCAATGACATTTCCTCTCTCAAGATCCATAAAGGTACTAAAAACACATCTAAATCAGTTCATGTGAGTACAGTGGTTCAATATTAATATTATAAAGCGACGAGAATATTTTTGGTGCACCAAAAAAACCAAAATAACGACTTATTTAGGGATGGACGATTTCAAAACACTGCTTCAGGAAGCATTGGAGCACAATGAATCAGCATATCGAATCTGCTGTTCGGAGCGCCAAAGTCACGTGATTTCAGCAGTTTGGCGGTTTGACACGCGATCCGAATCATGATTCGATACACTGATTCATTTATGCTCCAAAGCTTCCTGAAGCAGTGTTTTGAAATCGGCCATCACTAAATAAGTTGTTATTTTTGGTTTTTTTGCACACCAAAAATATTCTCGTCGCTTTATAATATTAATATTCCACTGTCCATTTATAATATTAATAGTCCACTGTACTCACATGAACTGATTTAGATGTGTTTTTAGTACCTTTATGGATCTTGAGAGAGGAAATGTCATTGCTCCCTATAGGCCTCACGGAGCCATCGGATTTCAACAACAATATCTTAATTTGTGTTCTGAAGATTAACGAAGGTTTTACGGGTGTGGAACGGCATGAGGGCAAGTAATAAATGACAGAATTTTCATTTTTGGGTGAACTAACCCTTTAATAGTGAATATGAGTTCCCCATACTAAAGTGTTACCTTGAATCAAGAGCTTATGAATCAGAATCAGATTGATTTGTGAAAGAATGGAATGGCTACTTTTAACATTGAAAATAATCTCAAGGTATGTCTAATCAACAAATCAAGAAAGCTCAATTATGTTTAAGTAACTTGCCATGTTTTTCCTTTTTTCCAGGTTCCTGCCCAGTTGCCATGTTGTCTTTATGCTCAGCCACTGACTGGTGTGTATCTACTTACAAGAAAACATAATTATCTTGCATGTTTGAGCTAACATACTGTGGGAAAATGTCAGTTACTTGTCCAACACTATTCCTTTCTCTTATACACACACACACACAAGACATTTTAATTTTTGTGTTAAATGGATTTGATAGTGATAAGAATGGGTTTGTTTGCTCACCCAAGTGTTCTCTTTTTGCCACTCAAGTCACAATAGTTGTGTCATTATTACACAAGAGAACACTGTAGCTGTTGAAACAAAACATGCTTATTGTGTGGACAATGAATATTTTTAAGATTTTCAAAAGCAAAAATCTATATGGCTTTTTTTCCCTTTGGACAAAACATTTTTCCACCAACTCTTTTAATAGCACTGACCAGTAGCTTTTGTGGTGCAGTCACTACTGAGAAGGGACCGTAATGGCCAAGTTCCAGTGAGACAAGAATCAAGACTACTTATTTATTTAGAATTCATTCATAAAGAACAATTCAGAATGATGGGAATGATAAAGAGATGAGTATGTGGAGCCAGGGAGGAAATAAGTGATTTTGTGGCCGTAAGTCAAAAGGTGGATATAGTTACTCTGCTTGAGAGAGAAGACCAAAACACATTTATACATGCAACAGATAGGTCAGCGTGGCAGCATATACCATACCGCAAATATCTGTCTGAGGTACAAACCATTACATGATTCTCTGGAGGACTACGAGTGGCACTTAAAAATCAAATGAAGGAATCTGTTATCAACTTACTAATTCAAACATAAAGACAAGCAGACACTTTTTTGGCAGATTCGTCCTTGTGTTAGAATACTCTGATAAAGTACAGATTGTTGAAAAATGTAATGTAGACAATAGTACAGTTGAATTGAGTTATAGTTGTAACTTTTATGTAGATAAAGTTTTATTTATATAGCACCTTTTAAAAACAGTGTTTACAAAGTGTTTTACAGAAGAGAAATTCTGAAGCAGCCAGACTGGCTAAATCGATCTGCTAGCCACCTCACATCACAGAGTTCAGATAAACCACCCAAACACATAGCTCTTTCACCTAGATATCATAATATTGAGGCTGATACATACCAGCATGAAACGTTAACACACGACAAAGAACAGACGAAGGCTGCATTAAGCAGCTGACTTGTTGCCTTGCTGCCCTATCAGGCAATGACTTTGTAGGAAGCGTTTGACTGTGAAGGACGAGAGAGGACCAGGCCTGGACTATTTATGTTTTGTGTGCGGCAGTCGTCCGTGAGGGGCTGCGGGTTTTACTTTAGTTTTGGGTGTGTTTATTTTATGATTATTAAAGTATTAAACATTCGCTAGTTCCCGCCTCCTTCCTCCCGGGTTTCGGCACCAATGTAAGGTGATATGTAGATCAGGGAAGAAGGAGGCGGGAACCGGCAAATGTTCAAACACTTTAATAAATAGGCTATACAAACACAAAACGAAAGTGAAACACATCCCAGTGGAAAAAAAACTAAATTTCTATATATACTTAAAGTGCTCTATTTTCGTGCACTAATTTTGTACTTAATATACTAAAAAATCTTCTTTAGTAACTTACTTCTTTAGATAATCTTAAGAGCATCTAAGTGTAGGCCAACTCAACTGTGCTATTTTGAGACACCATGAAATATGAACTTAAATGTGCTTTTAATATCTCTGTATTTAAAAAATGTATTTAGATACTACTTATAGTACATTTGTACATTTGACATTATAGTACATTTGAACCCATAGGCCTGAGGTGGGTCAGACTCGGCGTATTTTAGGTCTTCTTTAATGCGGCATTGCGTCTGAAAAAAAAAAAAAGAAAAAAAAAAAGAGGCAGTCGTGGCCTAATGGATAGAGAGTCGGACTTGTAACCCAAAGGTCATGGGTTCGAGTCTCAGGTCCGGCAGGGATTGTCGGTGAGGGGAGTGAATGTCCAGCGCTCTCCCCACCCTCAATACCACGACTGAGGTGAGACCCTTGAGCAAGGCACCGTACCCCCAACTGCTCCCCAGGCGCCGCAGCAATGGCTGCCCACTGCTCCGGGTGTGTATTCACGGTGTGTGTGTTCACTGCTGTGTGTGTGCACTTGGATGGGTTAAATGCAGAGCACAAATTCCGAGTGTGGGTCACCATACTTGGCCACATGTCACTTCACTTCACTTCACTTTACACTGAATTCTGAGCAGATACAGACCCGCTTCAGAGCAGCCATAAATCGGCTGTGTAAAGATGCCTTAAGATTCTGCATGATACAACACACACCATTAACTGTGAGTTTGAATGAAATGCTGCCATCGGGTAAGAGATTGAGAATGCCAAGGTGTAGATTAAACCGGTTTAAAAACTTGTTTATTCCTCCTGCATTTGTACTATACAGAACCTACTTTTTCAACAGTCGTGGGGTAAATTTAAATTCAAATAGCCTACCTACTCAACAGTACGAGATTTCGGACGCAGCTTGACTTTTTAATGCAAGACAGCCTGTAGGCAAACAGAGTATAGTGTTATAAATATTATGTTGTTGTTTTTTGATAAAAAATTATAAAAAACTATCATAGATTTACTATGTTAATCGTTGCAGAAATTATGCCATAGTTTTTTGTTATTGGATACAAAATGCATTGCTTTACCTTACAGCATCTGGTTTCTGTCTTGCAACCTCACCCACAGATGAAAATGAAAGAAAAACTGCTAAGAGCTGGGCTGCGTTCAGCCCCGACAAAACGTTGCAAAACGTTTTTTAAACGGAAACGGTGGCGCGTTGAACACATAGACAGTAAAAGGGGTTGAACACCCTGTTCTGATGACGCAGGAGTTGCAACTATGGCAGCTGAGAAGGACATTCTTTGTGTTCTTTTTTAAGAATTTTCAGACCTTGATAAAGTCGGTATAAATACGTGTTTAATACTGCAAAATACGCTCGATATTACAGTCACTGCCCTTGCCGTCCAGAATAAAAGAGAACATCCCAATGGAGTGAAGGGATTTGTGGAAACTTCTAATTATTGTGATACAACATTTGTCTCGCATTTCAGCATGAAAAGACAAACATTTCAGGTGAAGGATAATCCACTTCTTACCTCCGAGACTGTGTTATGATATATTATTTTTATTGTGAGCCTATTAGGCTTATCATTATTGATGATCACTGTTGTTGTGCTATTGTAATATTTACCATTATATAATCAGAGGAGAATAGAAAAGTTTATGAAAGTGTCACTTCACAATACAATAGCAAAATATATAAGTATAGTATTTTTATGTTTCATTAATACCCATTGTGCGAGCTGTCTCTTTAATACCGCGTGGTTTATATACATCCTGCCGCTGATTGGGCTGACATTTCTGACACACCCACCAAACAAGAGAAAACGTATCTATCTCAAACCCGTTGCACACCGTTTCCAGGAAACATGTCGTTCAACCCGGAAAACGTAGCAAAACGTTGCGCACCGGTTTGAGCTTGAACGTGCCCCTGATGTACCAATCTCACTCCCGGGCATATCTTCAGGGTTGCCAGGTTTTTACAACAAAGTTTTTATTGTAAAAATCGCGTTCCGGGGGTAAAATCCGAGTTTTTGGCTGGTACCCCTGGTAAAATTCGCATTCCAGGGGCTAAATATAATGTTATTTGGGGTCGCTTCAACCCGCGGACTTGAAAAACAACCCGTGGCAACAGTGTAAAAGTAGCCCAATTCCGCGGATTTGGCAACACTGCATATCGTACTCCCCTTCGCGTGCACGCTAACGCCACTAACACGTGGTGCAGCGACTGCGAGTTTAAACCCACTTCATTAAGCATATCCGTTTATCGATCGATTTTTCACACAGAACGCATCAAGAACGAACATGAAGCTTTTACACTTAAATAAATAAGCAGACATTGAAATATTGTGGCTAACAGATGCAAAAAACATGACAGATCGATTCAAATTGTAAACATCCGAGGCTTTGAAACATTTTTTCTAAACTCATTGATATGCTTTTATTTGTTTGTTTCATTTTTACATCTTGTTTAGTTTATGAATTTATTATTCAAATAACCGGAGCAATTACTTCACAATTAGGCGCCCTTTTTAAAAAGAAGAACTGCTGCCATATTACAATAAAAGAGTGATAAGTGCATGCCAGGGTTTAAAGCCTTAACCTATTGTTCATTTAACTGAAATAAAATAAATATCACATTTGCAATCGTGCTGATATTTGGGGAAAACTTTTGATATTGTAATAACGTTTATGTAGGCTATAGCCTAAATAAAAGCACATCTGGGCAAAAATAACCGTAGGCCTATCTTCAGTAGGCCATATCACTGCATACCTACACTCTAAAAAATGCTGGGTTAAAAACAACCCAAGTTGGGTTGAAAATGGACAAACCCAGCGATTGGGTTGTTTTGACCCAGCAGTTGGGTTAAATGTTTGCCCAACCTGCTGGGTAGTTTTATTTAACCCAACAATTGTTCACAAATTACTATATGTCTGGCTTAAAATGAACCCAAAATAGGTTGGAAATTAAAAATCAGACTCATAATTACTAGAGGCAACAATAATAATCAAAAAGATGAGCATTTATTATAAGCAATTTAATAAATGTTTATTGTTTAAATATTATTCAAAAAAGTATTAATAAATGTTTGTTTATTAAACATATTAATAAAATGTTAATTTCCAACATATTTTGGGTTCATTTTAAGCTAGAAATATAGTAATTTTTTAACAATATTTGGGTTAAATAAAACTACCCAGCAGGTTGGGCAAACATTTAACCCAGCCGCTGGGTTAAAACAACCCAATCGCTGGGTTTGTCCATTTTCAACCCAACTTGGGTTGTTTTTAACCCAGCATTTTTTAGAGTGTACATCACACAGTAATCGTGAGTGACACACTTGATGTCAGCTCGCACATCATTAAAACAATAGAGTGCCTCAGGGATGACGCATTTTTGTAGGCAAAACCCGAAAGCGAGTTAGCATTTTAGGACTTCAGGTTCCAACGCCGTCAAATATGGGTTTTTTGAATGGGTTTTTGCTAAATCGCCTGAAATAAGGTCTGTGGTTAACAAAGCCTCTAAATACTTTCATGTTTTGATCTATGACATAAAACACACCAGTTATAACCCGCTTGTGATTTTTTAAACTTTTACTGTGTCTTAAAATCGGCGGTTGCTAACAAATTGCTAAAATGGACTACTTCCTTTGGTGGGGACTTTAGACGTCATCATTAAAAACTGGACATTTGGACAGTATTTCTCATGAAAAAATGGATAAGTATTCATATTGCCAGCAGTCATATCACCCTGTAGCCCAAGACTGGTTGCCCACTGAAGCTAAGCAGGGCTGAGCCTGGTTAGTACCTGGATGGGAGACCTCTTGGGAAAACTAGGTTGCTGCTGGAAGAGGTGTTAGTGAGGCCAGCAGGGGGTGCTCACCCTGTGGTCTGTGTGGGTCCTAACGCCCTAGTATAGTGATGGGGACACTATACTGTCAAAAAGCACCGTCCTTCGGATGAGACGTTAAACCGAGGTCCTGACTCTCTGTGGTCGTTAAAAATCCCAGGATGTCCTTCGAAAAGAGTAGGGGTGTAACCCCAACATCCTGGCCAAATTTGCCCATTGGCCTCTATCCAACATGGCCTCCTAATCATCCCCATACACTGATTGGTTCATCACTCTGTCTCCTCTCCACCAATAAGATGGTGTGTGGTGGGCAGATGAGACATATCGTACACCCGCCCCAACGCACAAAAGAATGAACATACAACTGAATTTACATGGCCCATTTTCCTCTGCTTCTCTCTTCCTTTCCTGTGCAGGAGAGAGTACATAATACGCTGTCGTAAATGCCACAAATTGTCACGTGAACAAGCAAATCCACAAAGAAATAATAATAAAAATAATATGTATGCTGATTAGATAGTTTTAATTTGGTACATGATTTAGATATGTCTTTAGTCAAAGTGTCATCTAAAACTCAAGACCTCTCATAAGTAAAAATAAGACTTTTTAAGACTTTTATGGCATTAAATTTGAAAAATCTAATACTTTTTAAGACCTTTATGTCCTTAAATTTTAAAGATCTAATGTATTACTTTAAGACTTTTTAAGGATCCGTGGTTTATAAATGTGTATCATAGACTGTAGAAAATAAATTATTTGAAATGTAATTGGATTTTTTTTTAGTTTGGCTCACATCCCATTCAATTACTAGCCTACATGGAGAGAGCAGGTTTATGACCTATACTGCAGCCAGCCACCAAGGAGCGATCGAAATGCTTTGGCTTCACCTTTCAGAACTTGTGCAAGTTTCAAAACGCTTTATTTCTCCCATCACTAGTGTCTTCTTCTGTTGGATTGCATCTGGGAGGGCTGTCTTGGGCTACAGCGCCCCACTTGTCAAAATCACATTATTGCAGGCCCTTAAAACGTGTCATATGAGATCAAACAACAACAAAAAATTGTTGACAGTTTTTTATTTTCTGAGTTGTTGATAACGTCGACTTCTCGTTTCATTCCTGTATGAGCTTAAAGATGGTTTCAAACATTTCCTTCAGCCTAGAGGTCATTCTACTGAAGTCATTGTCCTACAGAGAAGAGAAAGAAAGAAAAAAAAATGCAGAATTCAGTCAATGTAAATAGGACAGTATGCAAATTTGTAAGACTCCTGTCATTACATAACATTTGCAAGTCTGAGTGAAACTCACCCTGTTGGATGTGCAGTGGTGAAAAACGTATTCAATATCCGAGACAAACTCTCGCACTGTTTGATAATCATTGTTTTCCAGGTTCAGCTTCACTCTGCCCAGCATCATGGGACCACAAATGTTTTCACTGTGTCCTGGAACCTGAACACCAGCAGTGAAGATGTCACATGCATGTATATTTACCTCCTAGCATTAAATAATCTAAAACAGACAGATGAAGTTGCTAAATATGATATTTACTTTGGTGCAGGGGTCAGTCATGTTCTCATGTAGCAAGTGTAACAGCAAACACTGGCAGTGCTGAAAGAGAAAAAAGAAACCATCATACCTGTAAGTGTTAGTTCAGACAAAAAGTTTAAATTTTTCGTCAATACAGTAAAAAGACTTCCATTGTAAGGACAAAAAGTTTTGCCCAAACCTTACCAGTGTGTACTGAGAGAGTGGACTGCTCAAAACTTCCTGTTGGGTCTTTTGACTGGAATCTTCCATATTCTTCATCACACAGAATGTGCAGCTCCACTTGCTTCTGTACAGACAAAACACACAATATTACACAGAGTCAACTGTTTAGTTTGTCTAAACCAGCATGATTTCTCTCTCTCTCACCCAAGTGAGTCTCCATCTGCAGCTGGTAGATGACAGTGTGAATGAAAAGCTCGTGGACATTCGTCACAACACACAAGATGTCCCTCAGAGTTACACGCGAAACACACGTCATCATTCTGTAGGGGCAAGAGTTCATAAAGAAATGACAAAGCACATTTTAGAAATAATTTCAAATTTTTG
This sequence comes from Anabarilius grahami, assembly GCA_003731715.1. Classification (NCBI taxonomy): domain Eukaryota; kingdom Metazoa; phylum Chordata; class Actinopteri; order Cypriniformes; family Xenocyprididae; genus Anabarilius; species Anabarilius grahami. The sequence continues at coordinate 607,105 of RJVU01049122.1, read as the reverse complement.
TGATGAATTTCAATGGTAATTGCAAGCGATTATGTCTTACTAGGTATTGATCCAGTTCTTGGCAGATCTCACAATCACAGTTGACTGTATGTGGTTCTAAAACGCCTTTCTGGAAAGTATGTGAAAACATCAGTATTGTTTATACTACATAAACACTCGTCCACAGACAGCAATCCAGACAAACTGACCGTCTATTAAGTGGTAATTATTTTTGCATCATTACAAGAATACAGCAAAGATCAACGGGAGCCTCCACAAATTCAGGACAGTTTTGTTCAAATGGGCGAGACATGCAAGTATCAAACTTGGGGCCAGATTTACTAAACAGGACAAAACAGCATGAGAGCACAATTCCAAAAAAGTACAGATGGGAGTAGAAAGTTCTGCGCATGATCTAGTGATGATGTGCAAATTAAAGAACATAGATGCAGAACTATCTTAGAAGGATCTTTTTGCTGCGCAAATTAGCATCTGGTTTAAGACATGCTTTTTTAAAATGGTTAATAATGGCGCAAATACCAATAAACTGACGAGCACAAACTTTAGTAAGTTACCTTGCATGATTCATTAAACTTTTTTAAAGTTGGGATGTTGCTCCTCTTAAAGGGTGTCGTTCCACACCCGTAAGACCTTTGTTCATCTTCAAAACACAAATTAAGATATTTTTGATGAAATCCGATGGCTCAGTGAGGCCTCCATTGACAGCAAGATAATTAACACTTTCAAACGCCCAGAAGAGGAACTAAAGTTATATTTAAAACAGTTCATGTGACTACAGTGGTTCAACATTAATGTTATGAAGCGATGAGAATACTTTTTGTGCGCCAAAAAAAAACTAAATACTGACTTTATCCAAACCCTAACCCTAATGCTTCAATGACTTTATTCAATCTAGTGATGGGTGATTTCAAAACACTGCTTTACAAATCTTTTGTTTGAATCAGAGGTTCGGAGCGTGTATGTTAAATAATTTCTTATTTCTTGGGCTTCACTTTTTGACTTTCTTTGTGTCTTGGGATCTTTCCATTGTGCACATCATGTACCTATACCAAGACAAAACAAGAAGTAGTAGTCCTTTTGACCTTTGTCTATAAATATGACCCTTCTTCCTGAATAAATCTGAGAATGCTTTGTACCACACTTGATCCGTGTCTGCTTGGTCATTCTCTCGAGATCTCGCACCGCTGCTGCCACACATCACAGGGGTTGAGGCGCCTGTTTCTAAACTGATGACTGAGACTACAAATATTCTACCTATGATTTTGAGATTTTAATCTAACAGTGTATCAAACTGCCAAAGTCACGTGATCCATTGAAATTTCGAAACGTTTTGAAACACTTATGACGAAACGAAGCCTTGTTTACTGAAATCACGTGACTTTGGCAATTTGAAACAAGCTCCGAATCACTGATTCGAAACAAAAGATTCGTAAAGCTTCGAAGCTTCATGAAGAAGTGTTTTGAAATCGCCCATCACTAGATATTGTTGAATAAAGTAGTTATTTTGTTTTTTTGGTGCACAAAAAGTATTCTCGTCGCTTCATAACATTAAAGCCCCGGGTATACTTCGGCCAAATTTCGACAATGGACGGTGAACTTGACGAGCGTTTGTGCGAAGAGATTAGAAGTATAACACATTTGTACAATTCATGTTTAAAGAGAACAAAGACGTGTTTAGGGCGGCAAATTCATGGAGGGGGATAAGTAAAATATGGGAAAGGATGCACTTCTTTTCTTCTCCGATCATGCCCAGTGAATGTCACGTTGATGACACGACTCAGTGCTGCTCTCCGATGTCAGGTAGAGCATAGAAAAAACTGTACTGCGCATGTGACGAACGCAGTCATCCGCGCGCATCCGTGGTGTGGTATACTTTGAAAGACGCGCGGACGTGACTGCGCGCGTGACGCGTCCGGGCGTGGAAAGTGAAGTATACCCGGGGCTTAAGGTTAAACCACTGTAGTCACATGAACTGTTTTAAAGGTTTAGTCCACTTTCATATAAAATTTTCCTGATAATTTACTCACCCCCATGTCATCCAAGACGTTCATGTCTTTCTTTCTTCAGTCGAAAAGAAATTAAGGTTTTTGATGAAAACATTCCAGGATTAT
>RJVU01049122.1:561761-604588 GCA_003731715.1 Anabarilius grahami | reverse complement strand
AAATAAATTATTTGAAATGTAATTGGATTTTTTTTTAGTTTGGCTCACATCCCATTCAATTACTAGCCTACATGGAGAGAGCAGGTTTATGACCTATACTGCAGCCAGCCACCAAGGAGCGATCGAAATGCTTTGGCTTCACCTTTCAGAACTTGTGCAAGTTTCAAAACGCTTTATTTCTCCCATCACTAGTGTCTTCTTCTGTTGGATTGCATCTGGGAGGGCTGTCTTGGGCTACAGCGCCCCACTTGTCAAAATCACATTATTGCAGGCCCTTAAAACGTGTCATATGAGATCAAACAACAACAAAAAATTGTTGACAGTTTTTTATTTTCTGAGTTGTTGATAACGTCGACTTCTCGTTTCATTCTAATTATTGTGATACAACACAATAATTAGAGCTTAAAGATGGTTTCAAACATTTCCTTCAGCCTAGAGGTCATTCTACTGAAGTCATTGTCCTACAGAGAAGAGAAGAGAAAGAAAGAAAAAAAAATGCAGAATTCAGTCAATGTAAATAGGACAGTATGCAAATTTGTAAGACTCCTGTCATTACATAACATTTGCAAGTCTGAGTGAAACTCACCCTGTTGGATGTGCAGTGGTGAAAAACGTATTCAATATCCGAGACAAACTCTCGCACTGTTTGATAATCATTGTTTTCCAGGTTCAGCTTCACTCTGCCCAGCATCATGGGACCACAAATGTTTTCACTGTGTCCTGGAACCTGAACACCAGCAGTGAAGATGTCACATGCATGTATATTTACCTCCTAGCATTAAATAATCTAAAACAGACAGATGAAGTTGCTAAATATGATATTTACTTTGGTGCAGGGGTCAGTCATGTTCTCATGTAGCAAGTGTAACAGCAAACACTGGCAGTGCTGAAAGAGAAAAAAGAAACCATCATACCAGTAAGTGTTAGTTCGGACAAAAAGTTGAAATTTTTCGTCTATACAGTAAAAAGACTTCCATTGTAAGGACAAAATGTTTTGCACAAACCTTACCAGTGTGTACTGAGAGAGTGGACTGCTCAGAACTTTCTGTTGGGTCTTTTGACTGGAATCTTCCATATTCTTCATCACACAGAATGTGCAGCTCCACTGGCTTCTGTACAGACAAAACACACAATATTACACAAAGTCAACTGTTTAGTTTGTCTAAACCAGCATGATTTCTCTCTCTCTCACCCAAGTGAGTCTCTGTCCAAAGCTGGTAGATGACAGTGTGAATGAAAAGCTCGTGGACATTCGTCACAACACACAAGATGTCCCTCAGAGTGACACACGAAACACACGTCATCATTCTGCTGGGACAAGAGTTCATAAAGAAATGACAAAGGACATTTTAGAAATAATTTCAAATTTTTGTGATGAATTTCAATGGTCATGCTGATATTTGGACATGACTGTGTAATTGCAAGCGATTATGTCTTACTAGGTATTGATCCAGTTCTTGGCAGATCTCACAATCACAGTTGACTGTATGTGGTTCTAAAACGCCTCTCTGGAAAGTATGTGAAAACATCAGTATTGTTTATACTACATAAACACTCGTCCACAGACAGCAATCCAGACAAACTGACCGTCTATTAAGTGGTGATTCTTTTTGCATCATTACAAGAATACAGCAAAGATCATCGGGAGCCTCCACAAATTCAGGACAGTTTTGTTCAAATGGGCGAGACATGCAAGTATCAAACTTGGGGCCAGATTTACTAAACAGGACAAAACAGCATGAGAGCACAATTCCAAAAAATCACAGATGGGAGTAGAAAGTTCTGCGCATGATCTAGTGATGACGGGCAAATTAAAGAACATAGATGCAGAACTATCTTAGAAGGATCTTTTTGCTGCTCAAATTAGCATCTGGTTTAAGACATGCTTTTTTAAAATGGTTAATAATGGCGCAAATGCCAATAAACTGACGAGCACAAACTTTAGTAAGTTACCTTGCATGATTCATTTAAACACTCTTCTCCCAAACTCCTACAAATGCATCATTTTGCACTGTGTGTATTTAGTTAAAATCCTGACAGTAGCTTTTCAACGCCAGAAGAGGGTTTGCGCTGGCACAAGCTTGCTGTTAGTCTCATTATTTGATACATATCAATTAGTCTCATTATTCTCATTATTTGATCAGTATCCCTAACCCTTTTAAAGAAGGGTGCATTAGAACCAAGAAACTGACGGTTTACTCAAGGCTGTTGATCTGCTTAATTTCAAACAATGCCATAATTTTTTGCTTTCCTGTATTTTGCTTCAGCTCTCTTTCCATTGCTTAACTGTATGCAGAGAGGTATCTGTGGTAGAACCTGGCTTTAATCAGGGAGAAAGAGAAACTTTTTCATTGATGCTTCGTTCTCGCCCTCTGAACTGCCTGCTTTTATCTGAGACATATCTCCCCTTTGGCTTGCTTTAAGAGTTGATGCTAGGCAAACAAAGCTGTGTTAGGTCCATCAGTTAGCCTTCCACTTTGTATATCCCCCTCCCCAAATAAAGTTGGTTTTTTTTTTTAAAGTTGGGATGTTGCTCCTCTTAAAGGGTGTCGTTCCACACCTGTAAGACCTTTGTTCATCTTCAGAACACAAATTAAGATATTTTTGATGAAATCCGATGGCTCAGTGAGGCCTCCATTGACAGCAAGATAATTAACACTTTCAAACGCCCGTAAAAGGAACTAAAGTTATATTTAAAACAGTTCATGTGACTACAGTGGTTCAACATTAATGTTATGAAGCGATGAGAATACTTTTTGTGCGCCCAAAAAAAATCTAAATACTGACTTTATTCAACTGACTTTATCCAAACCCTAACCCTGATGCTTCAACGACTTTATTCAATCTAGTGATGGGTGATTTCAAAACACTGCTGACTTTGGCAATTTGAAACCGAGGGCGAGAACGAAGCATCAATGAAAAAGTTTCTCTTTCTCCCTGATTAAAGCCAGGTTCTACCACAGATACCTCTCTGCATACAGTTAATTCAAAGAAATTTGAATTAAGTCTGCCCTTCTTTTAATAGCTTTACAAATATCAATCAAGTCAAGACTGTAACTTAAATGTCAAAGATTGGATTCACTGTTTGCTTTACGATGGCATCTGTCCATGGAACCATTCATGACCAAATAAAGTCTCCAACAATGATTAATTTAGCATTAGGGTTATTTCTCATGGTAGAGTTGACACTTTTTAATTTCACCTACTTTCAAAGTGTTTGCATCTTTAAAAAGTACCCTTAAACATTGACAATAATGCATTTTTAATCATTTATATCAATCAGTAGTATTATCCGATGACCTTTAGAGTTGCCCTTGCTCCACATACATTTTTTGGGAAATTATGTGACAAAACTATAACTCCAGCTGAATGATTTGAGCCATGAGCTAACCACATCTCACCTCCATTTATTTTTCTCACCTCAACCTCAATTGTTTTTCCTAAAATTTAAATCCTCAGGGCAAAAACGAAAATTAAGTCACTTTTGCATTCTTTCCAGAAAATAAAAAATGTTCCTCAAACCTCTGGCATTAATAGAACATAATTTAAAAAAAGTAGGCCTACCATAAAAAGCTCTGCTTTTCTCCTTCTAAATTTGAAAATAGTTGCCCATGTAATCTTTAAGCTATTAAGGTTAAGCATATTTGGCTTGGTGTCCACAGTGGAAGTCTCTTACCCAGCGCAATGCTAAGTGGATGATAGACACTTGCTCAACCCGACACTGGCTTGCCTAATCTGTGAGCTACATCCACCGCCTCACTCATTTTTTCTGCAAGGTCAGGTACCACTCCTTTGCAGATCTCTGTCACTATGACCTTGACATTTTCATTATCCATTTCTGGATAGACCAATATAGTCCGGCTATGATTAACTCTTCTAGCCAAAACAACCTTGAATTTGGTTACATGTTGTTTTAGCCTATAGACGTCAGGGCTGTGTTTGGGTCAAAACAACAAAAACAAAAACCATTTATTAACTTACTAACTTTATTGTATTAACAAATCTAGTTTGGGACCGCTATTTAATAGTCTTACCTTATTCTGTTTATTCATCTGTGTTAGTGATATTATTACATTTTATGTGTGTTTAGTAAAGTGGGACGGTATACTTGGGTGCGTGTCAGTTAATTTTTTGAGTCAGTTAATGACAATGAAAAAATGTGGGCACTGTGACCAAGCTAGTTGAGAACCACTGGCCTACATGACTAATCTCAAGCTTCAAAAAGATTAAAAAGTAGTCACTATGCTTTGTTTTCTGTATCACGTATTAAGTCTTCTGAAGCCATAAAATAGCTTTGCGTGAGGAACGGGTCCAAATTTAAATGATTTCTTGCAGGAAATTTTTCCAACAGACCTGTGAATGGTATTTCCCTCACACAGGAGAAAAAGGAGTAGAAATTCTGTGTACATTTTAGTGGCCCTCGCATGTATTGTCGAATTGCCTAATATGAATATGCAGAAAATAAAAATAAACTTTATGTAGCCAAATAAATACAACTTTTTCCAGGTTTTCCTGGGACTGGATATAAATGTAAACCAATGTTAAGGGCCCGGTCGTTATGGCACAATGTTACCCCTTATTTGATGAAAACTACTGTTTGTTTCTCTGAATTTCTCCATTTAAATCCGAATTTTAAAGTTGTTTTTTCCTATTTAACATTTTATTTTACCGTTATAAGTTTCCCAAGAGGCATTCCATGGGACACAATATCTTTCCTCCATGTTCCATCTGGTTTGTTCAATTTGATGAAATCCTCAGGGCTCAGCCAGAAGTTCTCTGTTCTTATGCATCTCCCACAATGCCCTGGGATAAATACAAAACTGAGTGAAGAGTCTTGTACCACTACTGTCAAGCACTGTATTTATATTCATTGTCAATATGTAAGAGACAAAAGTGATAACTTATCTTAAGAAACACTTTAGATTTTTTAGTTAGAAATGTAAAACACTGACAACATATTAATATTCATAATAATTATTATGAAAGCATTCCCACTCACACACCTTTGGCAAAGCGACATTTGTGTAGGATGCCAGAGTCAGAACCACAAGTAACAGGTATGGTTCGACCTTCAAACACGCTCATGTCAATAACATCATCCTCGTCATCATTATCTTGACTGTCAATGATCTTTTCATCTGATTCTACAACAAATACACAAACACTCAGGAAACAGAATATTTTATTAAATATCTTTCTGAATAAAAGTTGTAAGATCTAAAGAAATATTTATTTTCTATTTAAAAACAAACAAACAATGTTTTTTTCATAATTTACTCACCTTGTTGTTCCAAACAAACAGGGCTTTTTTCCTTCTGCAGAACATAAAAGGAGAAATTTAGATGAACATCATGGTCACTCTTAAAGGCACAATATGTAATTTTTTTGCCGCTAGAGGTCGCCTATTCAAAACAAAGGCTTAGCTTGATGGCGCCGAGATTGGGAGTTGTCGTCTTCACCTCACAGCCGGTGGAAAAGAATCAGACGGGAATCATATATAGCGATTTATCGCAAATTTTATGGCACATGATTTGGCAAAGGCTGCGATTATTTTATACGCAGCTTGTCAGAGCTGTACGGCTCTGTGATCAATAGTAAATGCTTCTCCATCTGAAAGCCAGAGGGCGCTCTCGTGCAGAAACTGCAAATATGTCCTGCTGCCAAAGTAGAACACACGTCATTCCGGGAAATAAACAGAAAATTGAAATGCTTTGATTGATTAAACATGACTAATAAACACACAACTACCTTACTCTGAGTAAGAAGCACAGTAAGTGTGAGTAATCTCACAGAAGGATGCTCAACTGTCGTTATAAAGTGAGTTTGGAGTAAAAACATGTTATTAAATGTTGTCTTTTGTTGGACAAGATGTTAATAAGTGCTTCTCATGTCTGGAAAGATATTTAACGCGTGTTTCTTTTTCAAATGCACATTATAAGCGATTCAAACTCGCAGTGCTTTCAGCCTTTGCGATTTCATAATCGCACTAAGAATCGCGTTTGTCGACTGAGAATTGAAGAATCGATTGTGCGATACATTGTTCAGCCCTAGTAAGTACACAAGACAACAAAATATATAACACTGTTCTAGTGGTTTTTGGATATTTTAATCAAAAAAATCTTACATATTGTGCCTTTAACTTATTTCACATTTGAAAGCTTCAGTCTAGAAAGGTTAATTCCTAATCTGAAAAGCATCCAAAAGCATCCAAACCTGTGCATCCTGAACCTTGCTTTTCTGAAAGCTTTTAGATAAAAGAAAGCCATCCTATGAATAGAAAATAGCACAAAGTTAGAATATGTCATTAACATATTTAAATATGTCATCATTGGTGTTATTTTATCTTCACTGTGTCATTATTTATATCAAGGAACTGGTATTTAACTTCAATTTCTCAAATGAGTTCCAACTCACCAATCACCAAGGCCATGTTTTTTTTATTATTATTGTTTTTTTATGCTAATTATAATTGAACTCAAGAGCATTAGTTGAAACTGTTATTATTGATTAATTATTGAAACCAGTCGTATGCACCTCTATGAGTTTCTGGAGTGGAATGCCTTTGCAAAGGATGCTGGTTCTCCACTTTTTGTTCCTGTCCTTCATCCCAAACCTCTCAAACTCAGTGGGCTTGAACCACTGGCCTTCACTGAAGATGCACTTCTGTTCTAAGGACAGAAAAACAGTTTATTCAACCACTACTGAAATGACTTGGTTTAGAGCTTCTGAATGTTATTTGAGACATTCAACAGCTTAGCTCCTCATAAACTACTGAATTCTTTAACATATAGAAACGTTTCTGCACCTACTGTTATTATATTTCTTCAAATGCAAGATGCCCTCTTTATGGCCACATGTAACAGGTAGTTGAGATTTATTTTGAGAGTTTTTGTGTCCTGCAGATGACTCTGAAACAAGTACAATTAAATCAGTTTGGTGAAAAAAAAATTATTAGAAGTTTTAAATGTGCACTTCTTCATGTTTCAAAGAACATACGTGTTCATTACTTCACATTCATCACTGTTCTGTCATTTTGTCAGTAAAAATATTTTGGACTCACTGGGGAAGTTTTGTCTCGTGGCTTGTTTCTTCTTGGGTTCGCAAAGGGAGGACAGCTCCGTCTCTTGTCTCTTCTTACAGCTTTGTGTCTTCATTCTCCTCTTTTTATCCATTGCTGTCCTTTATTTCTAATTCTGTTTTCACTCAGCCAGTCAGATACTGGAACGCATTAAAATAATCATTTCATGAAGGAGGCTGTTGCCTCATGTTCATTATTTGAATAACAGGAAGCAGACGGGTTCCGCCATGTTGAGTTGTTTGTGGTGCAAAACTTCCCCTCCCACTTTCACAGAAACGAAACTGAATGCTGCCAGTGATTCAGTTATGACTACAAAAATCAATCTATAAAAACAACAGATAAGAAAGGACATGCTTTTTTTTCTTGTCCACATGTAAATAGTTTTTAGAACCTTTTAATGGAACTAGATTTTCAGAGCAATATTGTACTTGAAAAAAGATTTCATTACCATTTTGACATTATTAACTCTTTTACTGTTATCCTCTTTCACACAGAGACAAACATAAACAAACAACATAAATATTCCTTAGAATCTTTCTTTTTGAATTTGAAATGTGGTAAAGAAAAAAAATGCTTAAGTTCATGATGTCTAACAAATTAAACCTTTTGTAAAGTGTTACCATGACTTGTCTATAAATAGTACAAAAATATAAACACATTTTTTTCTTTTTATTTTGTGTGACATGGTGGACATGCTATGCTTGACAAATCTTGAAAGGATGAATAAAAAAAATTATGAATGTTAGAACTTGCCAACATTTGAACATGACTCAAAGATGTCACTTCCTCTCAATTGTGGAATTTGACAGATCATATTATTTTGAGGTAATAGTAAGCTTTGAACTTTTTAATTATTTTTATATAAATGTGATTTATCAAGTGTGAATGGGAAAACTAGACATTTTATAATGGTGAAGTTATGGTGTTGATATATATATATATATAATGAAGATTTTTAAACTTAGCTGCAGTATTTTTGACCTATGGTGCTCACTTTCTGTCATTTTTATGATAAATAGCCAGAAACAAGTGCCCAATTTCTGTATGGGACACCTAATGTAAAGAGCAATTGTATTTAGGTAATATTTATCAATTAACCATACTTTTACAATACAGTATACAATATTTTGAAACATTCAATACAATAAAACAAAGTGCACTGTCAGAGGAAAGCTCTCATTTAGTACCTTTTGATATTATAATCAGACATAAGTCATATATTGCTGTCTTTATCTCACTCTAGACTGTCTGTTATGCTGTGTGTAGTAGTCTGAACACATATGATACGCTTATTATGAAACAGTGTTCTTCCCTCTTCATGTAAAGGTAACAATGTAATTTAATAGGCAAGCTTTATTTCACACTACAACACCCCATTCATTGACTGACTTTATTGAAAGTGGAACAAAATTAGCTGCAACACAGAAAATGATGAATAAAATGATGCATGGCACATCATTTACGAAGGGTAAATTTTCCGTTAACTTTAGGTATCTTCAAAATTTCCATCTGAAGAAAAAGCACAGAGAAAATGAAGTTGTTGTTTTTTTAAAGAAGATAATTTAAATCACAGAATTGTAAGGATACTGTTTCACATTTTGACTAAATGTATTGAGGTACTGAGACACATTAGCTAATGTGCTGATCTCTTCCTGTTCTCACCTCCATGAGACTCTTGAGGGGTTTGCCTTGGCATAATATACTTGTTTTCCAGCACTTGCTTGATTCTTTTCCACCCCTTTGCTCAAATTGTAGAGGGGAGATCATTTCTCCATCATGTTTAAGGCAATACCTTTTTCCTGAGAATAAAAGTACATTTTGATACAGTATGTGTATGTGGTAGGGTATGTGTAAGTGCAAATGGATAGTATAAATCAGTTTCATAGAATAAATTAGATAGTAAGTAATTTCAGAAATAATAATAAAAAATGGCTGTATATTGGTCTGGCCTAGCATAGACTACACAAGAAACTGAAAATCAACAGAACACATTGTAACAATATGCCGTTAATATGTGTTTCCCGAAACTTTCTTAGTTAAGTATACTTACAAGCTCCACTTTAATTTACGGCCCGTAATGTCATATTTACCCTGTAACTACATGAAACAAAAGCATATTTCCCCATGTATTAAAAAAGATTGCAATAGTTCTTTCTACTTGCCTTGGAACAACTTAATCAGTGCACTTTCTCGACAAAATTGCTCCCAAATGTAAGATTGTTGTCTATCATAACAGTATAAGTACCCCTTAGTTCTAAAATACTTACAGTATAATTAAGTTGTTATTTTCCTGATTGTTACCCCTTTATTCCCAAGACTTTACATATTGTTCCCCTATACTTACACATACTTACTGTATAGGTACACTATAATTATCGAAAGTTACACTGTAAATTCGTTGTAATCACGCAGTACTTTCTGGGCCGTAATCTAAAGCGTTACCCAAAAAGCTTCTTTACATCTATAATTCTGAAGTTGTAAAAAACCAGTGTTCATTTAGGTTCATTTAAGTATTTTCATGCAAAGAATAAAATTGTCATTACACTGATGGTTGTTAGCTTTTTAATTATATTATATAATACTACATCAGCTGGCAAACCATTAGGCAGTAAAGGCATACGAGTCTTCTTAATGGGAATGATTGTGTTAGGGAGTTTGGTCAAACTATGGCATAAAGAACAGAGAATAGTTGTGCTAAATCAAAGATGGCGCCATTCAGTGTATGTGCACAATTTCATCCGTGAAAACTTTAATCCCATGGCTACCATGTTAGAAGCTGCAATTCTAAAAAAAAAGAAAAAAAAAAAAGCCTGCCACGCAAATTCAGCAGCTTTTAGATCTTGTTGTTCCAACTCAGGCCCAGTGCCATGAGGGGCAAAATGGGGCATTGCCCCCTGAGATCTGATTTGTCCCCCAATTTGTCCCCCTTCCACCCCCGAAATGGGGTTGATTTGAACCCTTTGATGTGTACGATCAGAACGTTAAAGGGTTAGTTCACCCAAAAATGATATAAATAATGTAATTTATTACTCACCCTCATCTCATTCTACATAACCGACCTTAGTTCATCTTTGGAACACAAATTAAGATATTGTTGATGAAATCCGATGGCTCAGTGAGGCCTCCACTGAGAGCAAAGCCATTCAAACTCTCAAGGTCCATAAAGGTACAAAAAACATATTTGAAACAGTTCATGTGTGTTCAGTTGTTGTATCTTAATATTATAAAGCGACCAGAATACTTTTTGTGTGCCAAAAAAACAAAATAACGACTTTTCAACAATGTCTATATGGGCTGATTTCAAAACACTGCTTCGGAGCTTTACGAATCGAATCAGTGAATCGGTGCGCCAAAGTCACGTGATTTCATCAGTTTAGCCGTTTGATAGGAGATCCGAATCACTAATCTGAAACAAAAGATTCATAAAGCTCAGAAGCTTCATGAAGCAGTGTTTTGAAATCGGCCCATATGGATAAAAACTCATAAAGATAATCTTTGCCGCCATCTATTGGCTATTAATAATAATAAGCAAAACTTATTTTGCTGTTCACTGTCAGGGACTATTCTAGTGGAAGGAAGGCTTTTAGGGATTTTACTTCATGAAAGTTGCATTGATACATATTTTTTGTCATTAATATTTGTATTGTGTGGTAACTGTTTTATAAAAGCAAAAAAGCCCTATGAAGACGTGGTTTACAGTGAATTTATAACAGCTAAGGGGTGTTGTTAGGCACGACGCGGAGCGGATTGTCTAAAACCCCCTCCTTAGCTGCTATTTTCATTGCAGAGCTTCAGTGTTTATGTCCAATGCTGCATTAAAACATATTGGTCAATACTGAGCCCACGTTCTGACATAAACACTGAAGCTCTGCAATGAAAATAGCATAGCAGTATGACAGGGGACAGAGGAATTTGTTGAATTAATTTCCGCACACAAAAAGTATTCTTGTTGCTTCATAATATTAAGGTTGAACCACTGTAGTCACATCGACAGTTTTAACAATGTCTTTAGTACCTTTCTGGACTTCAAAAGGTGCAATGTCATTGCTGCCTATATGTGGATCAGATACCCTCGGATTTCATCAAAAATATCTTATTTTGTGTTCCAAAGACAAACGATGTTCCTACGGGTTTGGGAGGACATGAGGTATAATGTTCAGAGAGTGCTGTGAGTCAGAAGGTGATGCTGCTTTAAAACATTTAAACAGTGAGAGTAACTTACTGTTATACAGTGCGTCTCTGTCCAGTAAGGCCTTTTTGTTCCCACATGTGACAGGAAGCCATCTCTTGTGATTACGCTTGTCCCAGAGATTCACTTCTTCCTCTTGGGTAATGAGCATAAAAACCACAATTAAAATGATTAAAATGAAAAAAATCAGACACTATATAGTGTCCAGCAAATGTAATTCTACACAAAAAAGGTGCTTTACGTACGTAACACTCTAAAAAATGCTGGGTTAAAAACACCCAAGCTGGGTAAAATATGGACAAACCCAGCAGGTTGGGTTAAAAGGCACCTATTATGCCCTCTTTCACATGATGTAATATAAAGTCTCTGGTCTGGTCAAGTTTCAGCTTATAATACCCCACAAATTTGCCCCTATTTGGGGGTGAGCAAAAACACGCCTTTTACTATATTACTATATTGCTGGCTAAAAAAATAAATCCAAAATTGGTTGAAAAAACTGGCTGGGTGAAAACAACCCAATCCCTGGTTTTGTCCATATTTAACCCAGCAGTTTTTAGAGTGAAGGATGAGTGGGGTAATGACTCTGATTCCGTGGTAGAGTCTGGAGAACTCTGAAGATCTGAGGAATCTTTAGAAGTACAAAACAGTATGGTAGCCGACCTAAAACTACTTCAGACAAAAAGACAGACTGGTCAATCAATTAACTGAATCTCACCTCTCTCCACATGTTCAGCTTTCTTCTTCTGGCTGTTAGTGCTTTGTGATGATGTACCAGCTTGGTTACTCACAGAGCTGCTCTCTATCCTCCTCTTTTTAACCTCTCTTTCTCTTATTTTTCTGTCTTGCTCTCTCTTAAGAGCTGAGGAATTAAAAGCAAGAATTAGGAAATAAATCAGCAATGCTGCTGACCTCAATGTGATAAGTCAGAGACAGACATAGCTAAACAGATGATTTCTCACAGTTCTTCAGAGTTGTAGTGATTTCAGAGAGTTGGGGGTAACGCTGTAAAATGTGCTCCTTGTCCACACATCTCCAGAACTTTCTAACCTTCTTCGCTCCACGGTTGTGAATATACTCCAATGCATCATACACACCATCATCATCACTACCTTTCTGAAGCTTTTGCTTAAAAAAGAGAAGAAAATCTTAAATATTACGTCTTTTTTGTTTTTTATATTGACATAATATTGGTTTGAAATGTACAGAGCCCCTAACATGGTGGTGGAAAAAAAAGAGATGGGAGGCAAAATATTAAGTCAATGCTTTTGTGTTCCCTTTGCAAAAGTTTTACGTTCCCCCCGAGAAACTTTACATTTGCTTGCAAAATGATTGCGTTCCCCTGAGAAACTGCATTCACTAGCAAAACCTTTGCATTCCCTCCCAAAAACGTTTACGTTCTTTGTGAGTGAACACAAAGTTTCTCAGGGGAACGCAAATTATTTGCGAGAGAACGCAAAAGCATTGCCAAAAAATTTCTCTTCTTCACCGTGTCCCTTTAGGGGCTTCTTATAATGTTAAGATCAACACTGTAAAAAATCCTGTAATTTTTATGAAAACAACAACAACAGCTGGTTGCCAGAATGTAAACATATTTACAAAAATCGTAAAATACGTTTAAACTGTAATTTAAAAAACAGTAATCCAACAACCCTTTTCTGCTCTATTATAATAGTAAGGAAACTACTGTTAACCAAGCATTTTTACAGTCTTTTACAGTTAAAATTACAATCATCTTACATAAAGCTCATCTGTAATGAGTGTGTTGTCTTTGAGATGGCGAAGAAACATCTGTGGCTTTTCTATTGTAGATATTTTTGTCTTGTTTTGGCAGAAAACTTCAAATAACTTTTCATCTGTGAAAAATCCATAGTCCATAGTGTTTTTTTTTTGTTTTTTTTTAAATATGGTTGATTCTGCAAAAAGAGATCAGATTGTGCATTATTAAATTTGTGAATTATACCAATACATTTGGCAATTCTGCTCAAATAATCATTTATCATGTTATATCTTCATTATATTATATTAGACGTTTAACAGACATCCAGCCAAACCTTCAGTGACTCGTAATGCAGTTACAACTTCACATGCAGTAGTAGCCTACCTTTAAACACTTTTTAGAAAATATCAACATTTATAGTTTTACAAGCACTATATTGTGCTATCAAAACTCCTGTCAATAACAGCAAAAAAACAAAACTTTTGCTTCTATTGTTATCTGTTGCAATGTTTACAGGCATTTCTTCATATTGTGTCTGAGAAGGAAGTACAATTTCAGTCTGCTCGTGTCTGCTGTTGAACGCACACTGGATAATTTAAGATTCAAATGTGTTCTTTTACATATGATTTTTGTGATAAGGAAGTCTTGAAAATTACAGGAAACAGATGCTATGCTCAGTAATCCAAATGTTAGCACTATTTAATAAACAATAAAATAATTTATAATCAGTTCTGGAAAATTACAAGATCCTTTTTAGTTTTCCCATTCATATTTTTACAAGTGGAATGTCTCTGATTCTCTCTAATAATCAGACAGTCTAGTTAAATAAAATGAATTTTTTTGTATTTTTAAAATTTGTACACTTTTTTTTTTTTACCTGTATTGTCTTTTTTTTTTTCAAAATATTTTGTACTACTCTATGGTGCATGCAGCAACAGTACCAGGCCACTCACTCTGACACAGAAACAAAACTGAAAGTTGCTTCCTGGACTGTTATTGTGGAATTTTAATGATATAACTGAAAGAAAAAAATACATCAGAAAAGCGGCTTTGAAATTGGAATTACTAATAATTAATGTACTCACATTGCTGTCTGTTTTTCTAGAGACCTCTCTCTTTTATGCCCTGACGAGTATGTACACACAAACAAGGTCTAGTCTCTTTTCCTTGCTCCACGTAAACCACACCTTTCAGTAGACCTGCCAACGCCCACCTGATCACTTACCATTTCAAAAATCTTTACAAAGAAAGACAATTAAAAAAATAAAAAAGTGTAACATTTTATTTTGATGGTCCCTTTTGAACATTCTGTTGATTATATGTAATTTTGCAACTCCAAGTCAACTCTTGACTGTCTGCTTAATATCTGATAACACTTTATTGTGATGCTCCACATATTACTAACAGTAAGTAACTACATGTCAGCTTATTCTTAGTCTACTAATACTCTACTAACACACTAATGAGAGTATGTTGACATGTAGGTGCAGTGATACTTATAGTCAACAGAATGAAGTTAAACAACACATTTTAACGTATAATATCAGTTTGTGTTAGGTGTGGCGAGGCTGGCGAGCATATTGTGAAATACTGACTCTGAATTCAAACAAACAACCCTATACTGGCAGTGGAATCTAATCATAGAAAAATCCTGGTTTTAAGTGCAATACTTTTAATTTTGAATGGTTTAACTCATGACAGTTAAACTTGATCAATTCATCATTTCATTACAGCACTTCTTTCATAATTCCAATTTCACAATTACTGTTCACTTCATATTTGGATGATATTTATATATACATGTATTTTATACCCACCTGAACAGTTTTAAAGGCTATGAGCACAGATTATAAACTTCCACTGTAATGGAAGTTTATACACATTTATAATTGCAATTTAGTACATTTAAAACTGAAGCAATATGCTTCTTGGACTGTTTATTTTGGCATAAAACAATGGAAAGAGAAATATTCAATAAAAAGAGATCATATTTTGCTTACCCAAACATTTCGTTGTGAGTGGTATTTTAATTAGCATACACAATATGTTATTTGTTCTCACCTGTCATCATTTTGAGCACTTAAAGACTTAATAAAGCACTCCTTATTATTATACTTTACAATATTTACACAAAATGTTTTTGAAGAATTTCTAAATGTAAAAATTTATTTATTTCCACATTTTTCACATAATGGAATCAGTTATGTATATATATAAATTTAATCTGCAGAATAATACATGTTATTTTTAAACAATGTGTAAAAAAGAAAAGGAAAGAATTGTAAACATTTCATTAAGTTTCAGGTCTTAAACTTCAACCAATACTGTGAGTTTGGCGCAGGGCTCCCATAACACAATGGAAGATGAGCAATACAAGACATAATGACTGTTCGGGAAATCTACTTTGTGCTAAGGGCACAAAAATGACACTCTTCACCTTTAAGGAACATTGACATGGCTCCAGGCTAAATGACTGGAGGTTGACCATGGTTGCTGTCATTCAAATCATCAACTATCAGTTATTAAAATGAATATCCTCTTTAAATATAAAAAAACTAATTGTAACTTTTGTATTGACATACTGGCATAATCAACCCACAGCATAATGTTATAGGAGCTTAAAGACAGTTTCAAACTCCTTCTTGAATGCTTCCTTCAGCCTAGAGGTCATTTTACTGGAGTCATTATCCTACAGAGAAAAGAGAGAGGGAGAGAAAAAGGCAGAATTTAGTATATAAAATGAGATGGTAAACAGTTAAGATTCTTGCAACACTGGAAAAAGCTGCATAAAGTTCAAATTAAACTCACTCCGTTGGAGGTGCAGCAGTTGTTGAAAATCTGTTCAATATCTGTGACAAGCTCTTGCACTGTTTGATAATCATTATTCTCCAGGTTCAGCTTCACTCTGCCCAGCATCATGGGACCACAAATATTGTATCCTGAAACCTGAACACCAGCAGTGCAGACGTCACATACATGTACACCACATATAAGAGCTTTAAATAATGAAAAAGAGGCAGATGAAGCTGTTGAAGATGAGATTTACATTAGTGCAAGGGTCAGTCATGCTCTCATGTAGCAGGTGTAACAGCAGGTACTGACAGTGCTGAAACAGAATCAAATACAGAGAAAAACAGACTGTAAAACAGTGTAGTGTGTGCGCCTCATCTGTCACTGGGTCATCAGATCATGATCACACTTAACAACAATAAAAGCCAGGTGTGAATGCAATCAAAACCCACTAAATAAGATCACTAGAAACAGATTCTGGCCACATTTGATTAAAGTATACATGCAAATGTGTTTTCATTATCTGCATTCAGCTATTTAATGAGGTTATGCTTTACTCTTTTTGCTCCCAAAACTGCATTATGATAGTTTGCTCACCTGTTTAACAAAATTTGATTATTTATTGAAATATTTCACTGGACTACACTTGGAATCTTGTTTTTCTCCCATTTCTCTCCCCAAACACCGTGCTTTAAAATATTTTTTCCTCTTCAACCTCACATGATACTGTATGTAAGTAGCAATTGCATTCTGCATGGGTAAGTCTGATTGGATCTCTAAACGATCACACAGGATTTAATATAGTGTTGGAGGATTCACGTCTATATGGCCAGTCTTCACTGATCACACATTCCATCAGTAAGATCAGAGTGTGAAGGTTGAATTAGCAGAGCAACAGCACAGCTGCAAAATATTGCAATCCACACAACATTATGGGAGACATATCAGAGTTCAAAAGAGGACAAATTGTTGGTGCACATCTCACTGACATTTGTGGTGTATGGACAGCTATGGTATCCAGGGTAATGTGGGCATACCACCACAAAGGATGAATCACATCCAACAGGAGTTGCAAGAGGAAACTGTCTGAAAGGCTTGTCCAGGTACTAACCCAGATTGTATCCAAAAAACATAAAGCCACAGCTGCACAACTCACTGCAGAATTAAATGCGCACCTCGACTCTCCTGTTTCCACCAAAACTGTTCATCTGGAGCTCCACAGGGTGAGTATTCATGGTCGGGGTGCTACAGCCAAACTTTTGGTGTGAAACATGTATTGTTCTCTGAAGAGTCCACCTTCACTGTCTTTCCCACATCCATGGGAGTTGTGGAGAAACCCCAAAGAGGCTCAAGCACGGGGGTGGATCATTGATGATTTGGGCTGAAATATCATAGGATTATCTACTATGCTTGATGTGTGCGTAATTGCCTGGGACTACCAAAGCATTCTGGAGGACCATATGAGCATAGAAGCTAATGGTTCAAGCATTGTACCCTGAATGGGGTTCCATGTATCAGGCGAAAATGTCTTGTTGATGCCAGAGGTCAGAGAGAACGGACTGGTTCTAACTGATACAAAGGCAACAGCAACTCAAATAACCGTTCGTTACAACCAAGGTCTGCAGAACAGCATCTCTGAACACACAACACGTCCTTGAAGCAGATGGGCTACAGCAGCAGATCACACTGGGTGCCACTCCTGACTGCTAACAGGAAACTGAGACTACAATTCACACTGACTCACAAACCTGGACAATTGGAAAACCTTTGCCTGGTCTGATGAATCTCGATTTCTGCTGCAACATTCAGATAGGGTCAGAATTTGGTGTAAACAACACAAAAGCATGGGTCAGTCCTGCTTTGTATCAACGGTTCAGGCTGGTGCTGGTGGCGTAATGATGTGGAGGATATTTTCTTGGCACACTTTGGACACATAAGTGTCAACTGAGCATTGTTTAAACACCACAGCCGACCTCAGTATTGTTGCTGACCATGTCCATCCCTTCATGACCACAGTGTACACATCTTCTGATGGCTACTTCCAGCAGGATAACGCACCATGTCACAAAACTCAAATCATCTCAAACTGGTTTCCTGAACATGACAATGAGTTCACTATACTCAAATGACCTCCACAGTCACCAGATCTAAATCCCATTGAGCACCTTTGGGATTTGGTGGAACGAGAGATTCACATCATGGATGTGCAGTCGACAAATCTGCAGCACCTGTGTGATGCTATCATGTCAATATGGACCAAAATGTTCCACCCCCTTGTTGAATCAATGCCACGAAGAATTAAGGTTCTCGAGGCAAAAGGGGGTCCAACCCGGTACTAGCAAGGTGTACCTAATAAAGTGGCCGGTGTATAAATATCATCGTGAATATATATACACTGTGAATTTACCAGTGTGTACTGAGAAACTGGACTGCTCAAAACTTCCTGTTGGGTCTTTTGACTGGAATCTTCCATATTCTTCATCACACAGAATGTGCAGCTCCACTTGCTTCTGTACAGACAAAACACAAAATATTACACAAAGTCAACTGTTTAGTTTGTCTAAACCAGCATGATTTATCTCTCTCTCACCCAAGTGAGTCTCCATCTGCAGCTGGTAGATGACAGTGTGAATGAAAAGCTTGTGGACATTCGTCACAACACACGAGATCTCCCCCAGAGTCACACACGAAACACACGTCATCATTCTGTAGGGACAAGAGTTCATAAAGAAATTAAAAATGTAAAAAATAAAAATAAAACAAATAAAATGTTTGGTGGTCATGCTGATGTTCTGACGTGGCTGTAACTGTGAGTGATGATGTCTTACTAGGTATTGATCTTGTTCTTCACAAATCTCACAGTAACAATTTATCATATGCGGTTCCAAAACTCTTTTCTGGAAAGAATGTGAGAACACAGTGTTTTATAAGTGTCAGATTATTGCAAAGAGCTTTAAATATGAATTTCATCCAAAAAAGTATCTTTTATTTTTATTCTTTGACAATGAGATTTTACCATTATAAGTTTTCCCAGAGGTATCCCATAGGTTACAATGTGTTTCCTCCATGTTCCATCTGGTTTGTTCAATTTGATGAAATCCTCAGGGCTCAGCCAGGAGTCTTCTGTCCTTATGCATCTCCCACAATGCCCTGGGATAACAACATTGGAGCTCTATACCATAGTTTAATAATATCTTATGCTTTAGCTCAGGAAGTAATTCTTAAATACACTTAAGTCTCTCATTTAAATGAATGTCATTGCAGCAGATGTAAAACATCAAACCAAGCTGCATGTGCAGTTAAATGCTGCCAGAGCTTTGGTCCGAACTAACTTCTCTTTTCTTCCTTGTTGCCTAGCAGAGTAAAGGTTCTATATTATATAGAACTGTAAAGGGTTCTTTCAGGCATTTCATACAGTATAAAGAACCTTTTAGAGGTTCCCATCATGGGATCATTTTATGGATTTGGCTTTAATTAATTTTAATTATAAACATACTTTAGCACTAAAATATAAAACATTAAACATGAAGGTATTTAAGACATTTCTCCTTATATATAACATTCTCGGCATAAAGTATTCTTTAAAATTGAACCCTAAGGTTCTATAGAACGCCACTGAACCTAAGAGTGTAGTTCATCACATGAACAACCGAAATGTTCTATTGTTTTATCATTTAAATATAAATAATTTTTGTAGCATTTTGTGCTTAAAGTATGCACATGCTATATATCTTTCTTAAAGTCGGCATGAACTGGAAGTTATGATAGTCTTTTCTTCTCTCTTGTGACATCTTCCCTAAGTGAAACAGCTTCCTGAACAAGAACTTGATTTTGTCCATGGGGAAGTTATTGGATGATTGTGGTTTGCTATTGCTATGATGTCATGTGAGTGAAAGGTTATCCCGCCCTTGCACCAGTAAAGAAGAGAAGAGATGTCACTGCAAGAGGGAGATTATTTTGCTTAAAGATTACAGGGGCACATTCATTTTTAAATAAATAATGTGCACAAATAAATCTTTTATAATAAATACTGGAATAATTTAGATTTCATGATGATTTTGGTTTGATATTTTGCATCTGCAACGACATTCAGACATTTTTAGGTGTGCTTAAAGTGTTTAAACATGATTTTGGAGCCACTGTAGTTATGAATGTAAAACATATTTGACCAACACACAGTATATTAATATTTGTAGTAATTAATTTTTAAAAATGTGTCCACTCACACACCTTTGGCAAAGCGACATTTGTGTAGGATGCCAGACTTAGAGCCGCAGGTAACAGGTAGGGTTGGACCTTCAAACACAGTCATGTCAACATCATCATCACCGTCATCATCATCCTCATCAACATCATTGCCATCGTCACCATTATCCATATCATTTGATTCTACAACAAAAGCAAAAACACTCAGGAAACAGAATATAAAGAATACTGAAATTTACTTAAAAATGTTGATATTAATGAGCATATTGTCTGGTTACAGCCAGTCACTATCATACTGACCAGAGGTGGAGGGGAGTAGCTGTTCCTTGCTCTGTGAAAACTGAACAGATGCAGGCATGTCAATGATGAGGAACATGGGAAAAGATCCATCATTGAGATTCTGTGTTCTAAACATCTCTGAGCTTAATGCGCATCTCTGTCAGAATCAATGTAAAGTCATCATATCAGAATATAACCTTTGTTTTTCTGAGTCTGCCAGTAACAGGTGAGGATTCAGGAGAGTCAATCTGTGCAACAGACAGAAGTTGTGTGAATATATGAGAACATATACCTGTTGTTTCACAAAGTATATCAATAACGTTTGGGGGTTATTTGTGTGCTAGATGGTATAAAAGCAGTCAAACCTGTTCATTCTGAACCAGTCTTTTCTTAAAGGGTAAAAGAACTCTATCCTAGAAGAAAAAGACAAAAATAGATATGTCTATAACAATATATTATTAATGCTATTCAAGTATAATTTATTTTATTTTAGTTAATTTTTTATTTTATTTTAGTTAACTTTATTTCAGGGAACTGTTCACTAATTCACACTCTGAAATGCTATTAATAATTGCTCTTAAGAGTGTAGGGTGCATTAGTTGAAACGCACCTCTATGAGTTTCCGGAGCTGAATTCCGTCGCAAAAGATGCTTTTTGTCGAATTTTTGCACCTTTCCTTTCCTCCAAACCGCTCAAACTCATTGGGCTTGAACCACTGGCCTTTACTTAAAATGCACTTCTGCTCTACAGACAGAGAAGTTGATGTCCAGTTATTTAATCACTAATTTGGATGTTATGAACATATCTAGGTGCTCCAGAATAATTCTTCAACAAGAGACTAATAATTGCATTCTGTATGTGTCTGCACCTACTGTCATTATATTTCTCCACATAGAGGACACCTTTTTTATCCCCACATGTAACAGGAAGTTTGTTTTGATATTTTTCACTCAAATACTGGCTGGTGTCTGAAACAAAGGACACATGTCAGGCATGAACGGAGCTTCAAATCAAACACATTACAGGCAGAGAAGTGTTAACCTCTGTATACCTCCAATTTTTTTAATGAACTTCTTCTGAATTAATCTGTTGTTTTGTAATGTAATGGCTGAAATATTTTGGAAAGCTCACTTGGGTACTTTGGGGTCTGTACCTTTGGCTTGGCTCTTCTTGTTGGGTGTACTGAGGGAGTGCGGCCCTGTCTGTTTACAGCTTCGTTTTCTCATCTTCCTTTTCTTCACTTGTTTTCCTCTCTTTTCTCTGTCATTATCACTTGGACTGTCAGATCCTGTGCTTCTCTCCGGATCCCATTTGGATTCAGATTCAGACTCCGACGTTATGTCTATGACTGACTTGCTTTCCATGTTCTGTGTTTTCTGAAACACACTTAACATTAAATATACACTTTACAATCATGTTACAATTAATTATACAATTTACAATCAATGTTGTTTTTGCACTTTTTAACATCATCATAGGAACATTTAATAACTATCAGGTTTTTACTGTAGCATTTTTATATTCATTAAAATAATAATAATACTGTGCATAAAAAGTGGTGTGATTGCACAACTCATTTAAAACTGTCAATATTCATATCCTCCATGCTGTTTTGTTTGCAGAAAAGTCGCCCAAGGTCATAAAAGAGATGCTAGATACACCAAATATTCAAACTTACTCTCAAACAAACAAAGCCGAAAGTTGCTTCCTGGATTGGTGTTTTAGAACTTGAGTGACAGAATGTTAGAAAAGGAAACAACAGAACAGAAAAAAAAGAATAAAAACACTCACTACATTAAAACTGTATTTACTCCTAATAAAATAAACGTACTCACCTTGCTGTGTCCTCGATTTGCCGTTTTTGTAGTTACCCCTCTCTCTTACACGCAGACAACTTATGTATGTACACACACACTTCTGATCTTCTTTTCTTTTATGTGCTCCACCAAACCACGCCTTTCACCAGATATGGCAAGCCATTTTAACATTTAATCCTTAAAATATTTCTATTTTAATGCTACTTGTATTTGTTTTTTTACATACCAGTATCTGTTCTAGGGCTGCCCCCGACTAAAGATTTTTCTAGTTGACTATTAGTCGTTCATTTTAGCCATTAGTTGACTAATCGATGGTTTATATACATTTAATTACTTAAATATATAATGAGGAGTATACTAATCCATAATAAGCATTTAATATGTAATATACATAAAGCTTGCCGCAAAGCACAGGCAAAAGAAATGATTATGAATGTACCGGGAAAAAAATAGCAAGGAGACATTTTAATTATTTATTAATAAACTAGTGTTTTTTGAGTCAGTGTCAGCTGCAAAGATGAAGTTGATGATGCTGCCTTGGCATCTCCGCATTATAGTCATATGGATTACATAAGCAGAGAGAACTTCTTTTCCACTTTAATTGATTTGCAAGTTGTCCTTGCAATGGAGGTTTGGGTTTGTTTAAAGACATTTTAATATATATACAGCTCTGGAAAAAATTAAGAGACCACTTAACATTGATTTCTGAACTTGGAGTGGTCTCTTAATTTTTTCCAGAGCTGTATGTTAAGATTTATAACTTAGACCACATCTCCCCCTTTCATAGGATACTGACCCTAATTTTGTTTAACCTCAAATCTTAGTCTTCTACTCATCATGTTTTTAATCATGTAATTACAAATTCGGTGACTCCTGCTTGACTAAGGCAAGAATCTTAGAATTTTCAGCAGTAGTGATACGGATATATTGTGACAGTGAGTCATGTGACTGCTTTTCCACCAGCTTCTTTAAAGATAAATCAATTGATTGCAGGGTGTTATTGATGGTATTAAACTGTTTTGTCAGAAATTCATATAATTGCAGCTGCCTTGTTTCCTGAGTCTCTTCAGAAGCAACAGGGTCCTGCCTTTCAGGGGAAGCACTGAAGCTGAGCTGTGCTGCTGCGGTTGGGTCATCTGTGGTCTGGACGGCCTCTTCTACGACAGGAGAGACTCCAGGTTCTGAGGGATCAACAGGACGTGCAGGTGAATCTTGGTTTGGGGAAGCACAAAAAGTGTGAATTAAAACCATTTCATTGTGGTCTTATTCACGTAAATATATAAATAGGAATATTTATTGGTCACCCAACCTATTCAAACCAACCCATTAAGCAATAGGTCAACACACTGATCCGCACATGACACGATCCAATACTTTAAAAAGTTTAAAGGTAAGGAACCTACTAATTTTGAGTATATTCCAGCAGTTATGATGTTCATGTCAAAAGATATGAATTAAAGCATTTGATCAAGATAAATCATAAGAATGAGGGCACACATACACACACAAAACAACAAAGTCACAAAAAAAGAGCAAAGTCTGCCATCGAAAAATACAAAAAAAGAAGCAGAAAAAAGATAAGTGAAAGAATGTGTTTCAGACCTTCATAGTCTAATAAAAAAATCAAGCAATTCTAAGAATAAGGATTATAATAACAGAATTAGGTGAAATTAAAGAGCTCACTAACCTCCGTCACTGGCAGTAGATCCTACTGGTTCTGTGATCTGTTTACTGACAGCATCAGTTGAATTCACAGATTCTCTCCTGTTCTGTGATGAAATTATAAGAATTACCTTATATTTGTTAAGATTTAGTCATTAATACAGTTTTCATTGTCACATGATCCTTCAGAAATCATTCTAATCTGCTGCTAAAGAAACATTTATTATTATCAATGTTGAAAACAGTTGTGATGCTTCACATTTTTGCATCCTAATGTGGATTATCAGTAGACGAACCTTGCTCAATGACGAATGTTAAACTATTATGCTTTTTTAGCTATTACCTTTCATGTAGTGTATAATATAGCGGCTGTGACCCCCTGTTTGCACAGGGAGAGTGCAACTGAGACATTTGTGAGAGACGCTGTGTAATATCACTGCGCCTGCTGCACCCATAGTACGGCAGCAAAGTTTCTTGATTATTACGCCGGAATGAGAGTATAGTTCCTAGCCATATCGGCCTGGAAAATAGCAACTTTTCATTTTCCGTCAGCCTTAGAACACAGTGTAACTACAGAAGAGTCAAGTTTTAAATAGGAAAAATATCGAAACTCTTTGGTCATTTTGAGCGAGATGCTAACGGTCTCATCAGATTCAATGATCTATGCTAAGCTATGCTAAAAGTGGTGCCACCAGACCCGGAGATCGGCTGAATGGATTTGAAAATGGTAAAACTATTTAACTCTAGGGGAGTTGGAAAATGAGCCTATTTAAAAAAAAAAAAAACGTGGGGAGTTCCTAATACAGTTCCCACATGTGCACCTCAATAAATTAGAAATATACACATTGGTTTGCTGATGGACATTCACTTGTTAATGCTGGTAGATGTATCTCATAATGTACTTCAGACTTATCTCTGAAAAATGTCCTGCTCAAGTTGTCCTTGCAATGGAGGTTTGGGTTGAATATCTACTTCCAACATTTCATTGTAGGACTTGCGCTCTAATTAATAATCAACACCATCATTACTCTCTTTACAGTGTGTACAATCGCTAAGGATTTACAAAGCCTCCGCAGCTGAAATTCAGTTATGGTTATGGGTGTTTAGTTTTCGACACGTGCTATAAGTAATATTAGTGGCATGATAGTTGCACTTTAATAAATTTTTCGTTACCAGGTAGCTGAATCTTACCAGTTTGTCACTTTCAGCAACAGATATGGACTCATCTGAAGAACTGTCTGTATGTGGTAGAAAACATTCATTTTATTTTAAGGGTTGGTTAATGTAGATGACCACATTAAAAACAAACAAACAAACAAAATGAAACATTACCTACATTTACATGGACAGTTTTTGTTTCAATCAATTAAATTATGATTGATGTAACATCGGAACATAGTGTTTACATAGGCCTAATTCCTAAATAAAGTGATCAGGTTGATGTGCGTGTTTATATGACGCAAGCTTTTCTTTGTTTTAAAAAGCAAACTTAATATTTATCTACTTTAGGTCCTGATTAGGACAATGGAAATGCTGAAATGCTAACTTATTTCCAGGTTTTGGCCTGAAAAAAATACTTCATACCTCCTGCAGCAACAGCTCGTTACATGCGTCAATGTCATTACGCCATTTCTACGTTATTGCACATGCATAGAACAGTTTTAGTTTTCAATACAATCAAGTGTTTACATCAAACGGATTAGAAAAGATTTAAAGCACCCCTTACAATCCGAATAAACTTTGAATTTGGACAGTTTATTCCGATTAGCATGGTTATGTTGCATGCCAAAATAAATGAAGTCCTTTTATGCATTTTTCACCAACATTTTTAAACACATTTTATGCATTATCCCCATCATAGATTTAGAAAACATAACTATCTAAATGAACGATACAAAATAAAATAAAGACATATGGGGGGGTACTGTCATGATCACTAGTGGGAGTGCCCTAAATCAGCCACTAGAGGGCACCCCAACCAGGACTCTTGTTTTCTTCACTTGGACTTAATTTCCCAGAACTCACTTCCCGGACTCATTACCTCTTCATTGCACCCAGCTGTCTTGCGTTATGTTCATTAGTGTCTGTCTATTTATATCTGGTTTGTTTCTGCTTTTGTTATCGTGGTTTCACTTTATGTCACCAGCTTCTGTTTGTTTTCTGTTTGGACTGCTCTGTGGCCCTTGCCTGTCTGTGGATTACGTTTTGGATTACCCCATTAAAGCTGCATTTGGATCTTACCTTCTTGTCTCTGTGCCATTACGTGACAGGTACTCTCTCTATAACCATTAACATTAACATCGCAGGGAATGTTATTATGAGCCCCACAGTTACATGTGACTTTTTATCCTGACTGTGCTACTAGACCAATTACAAATGCATTATTGGGGTCCATGTAAACACAGCGACTGACAAACAGAACAAAGAATACAGGACGTTTGGTTGGTTAAGTTTGGTAACCCTCATTCCCTTTCTGTCGTTCACTACGACGTTTGTCGTAACAACAGAATGGGTATCGTCCTTAAGTGACCCAATCACCTCTAAGTATATAAGAAATGGCCAATGAAATGCGAATGAAGTTGGCGTGCAAAATTTGCATGCAAGGCCACGCCCATACATACGGGTATTTAAGGCCAGCTGCATGCAAATGCACTTCAGTTTTGTTCTGAGGAGCCAAGGTAGCATCTTGGTCATATCAGCGATCAGTACAGAGTTGTGGACTGAGGGACACACGTCTCTGAACAAGGGTTACCAAAGGTAACCGAGACTTTCCATTTCTGTCACTCACTATGACGTGTCGTAACAACAGAATGGGGTTCCCTATACTAAACGCCACGACTACTGTACCGTTTCACGAGGGAAAGTGGTGTAAATAACAAATGCAGTAGCGCTGACTCATAACCTTCCAACGCCCAGGGTAAATGACCTCAGGCCTCCTGATAAGGAGTGCTACTCGCCTAAAAGATTCTGAAGCTGTGGCCTTTTCTGATTCTTTTGAGTAAAAGAATGCAAGCACTACACCTAACCAGTTTGTCGAGGCTTACCCAATATTACAGAGAACTCGAGACTAAACTTTTTTAATTTGTTGTCATCATTGTCGTCGTCATCATCATCATCTCTCCCATCTGAATCTATAACACATGCAGGAAGCAGAGGTCCCTGGCTCAAATTTTTGATTTTCTTAAAGGGGGGGGGTATAAAGCTATTTCATGTAATCTGATTTATTTACACTGTTAAAGAGTTGCTAAACATGGCCAAAGATTCAAAACATGAGTTGGACGTATGACGGAGTATTTCTGTTCCAAAAATTCTCCTCCAAATCGTCACAGCTTTCGGAATTATTATTTTATTTTTCAAATATCGGTCTGAGTGACGTAAACGGGGGTGGAATTCCTTGTACGGGCACTTATCCCGGAAGAGCGCCCGCACACATGTTGACCAGAGTGAGAGAGCAAAAGCACGCCTATCAACGCGCCTTCGGGTTTACGGAAGTCGTCGGCAGAGCTGCACGGGTCACAGGACTTCATAAAATCAACAATGTCACCAAAGAAGTGTGTTTTTGGTTGTGAGGGAAAGATAATCTTGCTTCCCAAAGAACCCAGAATTAAATGGAGCTGAGAGTTTTGTGCTCACGCAATACATTGATGTACTCTCAATATTTGTCATTAAAATAACCAAAGAAACTGATAGTTGCAATCACTTTTTTTTTTATTGGTTAAAATGAATGGAGAATATCTTGTGTTTTTCCGAGGCTGCTTGAGCCCTCAGGATCAGCGCTTATGATTTCATAAACAAGGCCCAGTTTCACACTGGATTTACAGATCATTTGAAACAGAAAGATGGAGCAGTCACAGCGGTAATGAGTCAGAACAACAGGTGGTGAGTAAAACTGCTTCAAATGTAATAGGCGCCTACGTGCATATAATGTAAACAACACGAACGTAGTGAATTCATAAATTCATTATTCATCTTTCACTATACGCTATATTCATTATAGTGATCCAAAAGTTATCCAGGGATAATGCGATGGTGTATTGTGTGTTTAAATACATCTGTTTAGCTGACCATTGATAGCTTGCAGCCGATCTCTACACAAAAGCTGCGCGTGCTCGTGACATCTCGTCACTCTTTAGCTCCGCTCAAACGGCACGCCTCCAGACGCTCGGCTGTTTTCGGAAAGACTCTGTACAGCGTATGTATCTTTTATAAATATGATTAAACTAAAGACTTTTTGGAGATATGAAGGATGCACTAATACTCTACAGGTACTCAAGATTAACATGAGATTGGCAGAAACTGTGTGATACCTACCCTTTAATATTTCTGTAGAAAGACAAACATTAATAGTGATGAAAGCTAAAATATTAAATGTCATAGATATATATTTAGTGAGTAATGCACAATTTTTTAGAGGGGTTCAAAATGACAATTTTCCCCTGAGATTTGAAGCCAATTTACAGGGGTGTAAAAATGACTTTAGAAAGATGGCAGCATCATTATTTTATTTTTACACAGAGATTGGTAGGTCTATTAGTAAAATCTGTTGACTTTAGCAATCTTTGTTTCATTATAGGCCAACAGTGACAGTTAAATGGTAAAAAACACTTCTTGTGTTTTTTGCCTTAAGTTTGCATGCCTGTAACTTAAGAAGAGATATTAAGAACTTATCTTAATATCCTTTTACATTCTGGTTCTTAACAAACTTTCCTTTTGATATCTTCATTTTAAAGGCCCTCAAATGGTTCAATCCCAGAGAAATGGAGATCTTAATGCAGATCCATTAGTAAATTGGTAAAATGTACACATTTTCAGTGGTCAAAAACCAAATGTGGATTTTCTTTTAAACAGACTGAAATATATAGGGCCTTGAAAATGAAGATTTCAAAATCAAAGTTTATTAAGAATGAGAATCTAGAAGAATATTAAGACATCTTTAATACTATTAGTTACAGGCATACAAACTTTGGAAAAATAATATTTATGGCACTCAGACAGGTATATTCTATGCAATTATGTTGATAGAAAAACACAAGATACATTTCTAGTTTCAACATTATTTGTTCTTTAGATATTCCTCTTTAAAATAAAGTATCAGCTGTACACAAAGTGACCCACATTTGGTTTTTGACCACTAAAAAATGTTGTACAATTTACATCGAGGGCCTTTAAAATGAAGATACCTAAAGCAAAGAACCAGAATGAAGTTAAGAACCAGAATCTAAAAGGATATTAAGATATCTTTAATATTTCTTGAGTTACAGGCATGCAAACTTGAGGCAAAAAAACAAGAAGTGCTTTTCCCCATCATTTTTTAACTGTCACCATCGGCATATAATGAAACAAAGATTGCTGAAGTCAACAGATTTTACTAATAGACCTACCAATCTCTGTGTAAAAATAAAATAGTGATGCTGCCATCTTTCTAAAATAATTTTTACACCCTTGTAAATCGGCTTCAAATCTCAGGTGAAAATTGTCATTTTGACCCCCTCTACAAAATAGTGCATTACTCAGTAAATATATATCTGTGACACTTAATATCTTGGCTTTCATCACTATTAATGTTTGTCTTTCTACAGAAAAAAAAATATTAACAAGATCAAAAATTTGAGCTGAGGACCTCTGTTTGATTTGACACGGAATGACCCAAAAGAAAACAGAAAAATACTCATACTATTTACATTAATAAGCATATTGTCTGGTTAAGGGTCATACTGACCTGAGCTGGAGAAGGACAGCTGTCTCCTACACTGTGAAAACTAAAAATGCAGGTACATCAGTATTGTGAAACATGTAAAGCTATTTCAACCATGTTTAGCTGAGAATCTGTTTATAAATGTTTTTGAGCTACTTGTGAATCTCAATCAGGACCAACCTTTCTTCTTCTGAGCCGGCCAGAAACGGGTGAGGATCCAGGAGAATTTTCCTGAGCAACAGATAAACACTGATTGAAAAAAAGGGAGAAAAATATCTAATGTCTGTTATTAACCTAGAATACCAGTCATGTTTCGGGATATTTTTGCGCTAGTTGTGTGCAAAAACAGCCAAACCTGTTCATTCTGAACCCTCCTTTTCTTAATGGACGAAAGACATCCATCCTATGAACAGAACGAAAAGACAAAGACAGAAGATCTGCTCAGATTGATATATTAATAATATTTAAGTGTCAACTTATTTTATTTCTGTTCACTTTGTTTCAGGGAACTGTTATACATTTCACTAGAATGCACATACAAATGTGGATTTACTAACAATTCAATCATAAATTCAGGCTCTGTAAAACGATATGTGAATTCTAAATATAATTGAGTGTGCATTAGTCGAAACTGCTCTGATCACCTCTATGAGTTTCTGGAGTGAAATACCATTGCAACAGATGCTAATCTTCCACTTTTTGTTCTTCTCTTTTCCTCCAAACCTCTCAAATTCAGTTGGCTTGAACCACTGGCCTTCACTGAAGATGCATTTCTGAACTAAAGACAGAAAAGTTGATACAGTTTATTTAACCACTGTCAATGTTTTTAAGACATTCTTCAACAAATGACTTCACAGATATATCAAACCTGCACCTGTACTGTCATTAAATTTCTCCACATACAGGACACCTTCTTTATCCCCACATGTGACAACAAGTTCAGATTGGTTTTGACTCTCATACTGGCTGGATTCTGAAACAATGGACAGGAGCTTCAGATCAAAAATATTACAGACAGAGCAGTTACAACTCAAATTAAGATGTTCATTACAAAGATTAATCTAATTGTTTTGTAATGTTAATGTTGAAATACATTTGGAAAGCTCACTTGGGATCTTTGGCTACCTTTGGCTTGTCGCTTCTTGCTAGGTGTACAGGGAGAGGACGGACCTGGCTGCTTGCAGCTTTGTTTCTTCATATACATTTTTTCCCGCTTTTTCCCTCTTTTTTCTGTGTCATTCTCACTCAGACTCTCAGATCCTGTGCTGTTCAGTGTATTCCAGTCTGATTCTGATTCAGACTCGGTGTCTGTGACCGACTCCACTTCCATGTCCTGTGGTTCTCTGAAATATGCTTAACATTAATTATACATTTCTCATAGAGGTTACAATAATGACCATAGTCTTTGCAAGAATACAATTAAGTGTCTTTATTTATAGGTACATTAGGCTGTTAGTAACCTGACCAAGTGATATAACAGGAACATGACTATACAGTTTACTAATGGAGGAAATTTGTATAATGAAATCAAAGAAGGAAATAATTAAGGGAAAATGCAGAATTCTAATTGTGATGTTCACTGTAATTTTAAAATTAACAATAAAAAAAAAAACATTTAGTGTCATTAAATATTTTTACTGCTTTTAATAATTTTATGCAATTTTACAGCAAGATTACATTTATTGTACTTAAATCAGTTACAGTACAAATTAACTGATTTTTACTGTACCATTTTTACACTCATTAACCCTAAAAAGGGTTAAATACCATAAAGAGACATCAGAAAATTTATTTATTGCTATTTTCCATCTTCTTTAGGACACAAATAATACAAAAATTTATTTTTGATTTTAATGTTTGTATCACCCACGTCACGTTGCCACGTCACGTTTGCCTGTTTTGAAAACAGAATGCTTGGTTGGCAATGCATGTTACAACATTTTAGCCAAATTTTAAAACCATTTACAATAAGTATAATGCCTGTTTATGAATATATTGTATAATGCTCTATAATATTTAATATGCAAATTTCTAGGGCCTATAAATATACAATATGACCAAACTTTGATGAAAACAAAGTGCTTCATGCCTTCTGTCCTCTGATTGATAATTCATACTTTTTTATTATTAAGTCAAGTATGTTTTGCTCAGAAATCCTTAATGATTTTCACAAAGTCAATAAACATTTACTGTACTGAAGCAATTTGGGCTTATTTGATTATTCATTCACCATTTTTTTTTAACCATTTTTGATGTATAAATACGATAAACAAAAAACATATGCATGCATACAGTATATTTACAAGTTTGCATGTTTTTTTTTTGTTTTTTTTAGTATCATATTTCACACTCACACACACACGTTACATTTGACATTTACATTAACATGAAAATGTCAAAAGAATTTAATATTTAACATAAAAAAAAATAATGTATGAATAATCAAGTAAACCCATGAGCTGCTTCAGTACAGTAAATGTTTATCTTACATTTAGGCTACTTTATAAAAATCATTAAAGATTTCTGAGCAAAAAGGACTTTAGCTACTTGATAAGAAAAATATGAACCATAAATCAGAGGACAGAAGGCATGAAGTAGATTGTGTACAACAGGTTTTTCAGCAAAGTTTTGGTCATATTGTATATTTATAGGCCCTAGAAATTTGCGTATTAAATATTATACAGCATTATATATTCATAAATAGGCATTATACTTATTGTTCAACAGAATTTTACAAAGAATGTTTAGTTTAAGTTATGAAAGCCTTGCCAAACAAGCATTCTGTTTTCAATGGATTTATACCCCTAAATGGGCAACGTGACATGGGTGATACAAACATTTACAGACTAATTATGAAAAATGTAAAAATTAAATTCAACATAAACGTAATAAGCTAAACACTCAACAACAACTTTTTAAACATGTAAGTCCCCTCCAAATATAGTAAATATGTGAAATGTATCAACTTTTATCAGAAAGTTAGTAGATTTCCCACTACAGGTGGTCGTGCTGTTTTTAAATGCTGCCCGTGAGCTAAATAAAAAAATTATGAACAATATATTCAATATATCTAAATATTCACAACAAACACCCTATCAACATGAAACCAAGAAATTAAACCCAAACTTTCCCTGACTCTCCCCACAGCCTCTCAAATGTTTGTATCACCCACGTCACGTTGCCTCCTTTAGGGTTAAAAATGTAATTTTACAGTACAGAAATGACCTGACTGCAGAACCATGTAAAGCTAAAAAATATTCATTCTGTGACAGAGTTATTTTATGACAGACATCATTATATTCTCTTCATTATTTCAGCTTTATGAAGTAGACTTAAAAATCCATGCTATATTGTGGTTTATAATATTTAATATGCAAATTTCTAGGGCCTATAAATATACAATATGACAAACTTTGCTGAAAAACCTGTTGTACACAATCTACTTCATGCCTTCTGTCCTAGATTCACATTAAACATGAGACTGAGATCTAATGAATAGCTACTCTGACACTAAAACAAAACTGAAAGTGGCTTCCTCAACTACTGTTTTGGTATTTTAATGAAAGTTTAAAAAGAAAACAGATCATAAAATACAACATTAAAATTGTAATTAGTAACACAATTTATGTGCTCACCTTGGTGTGTCCATGATTTTCTTACAGATAATGATGTATGACTCTGTCTAATCCCGTTTTCTTTTCAAGCTCCTTCTAACCACACCTTTCAGTAGGCTAGGTCTGCATTCCTAATGAATAACTAAGTTACAATTGCACTACCCTCGGTTTTTGGCTCTTCCCGTCTCTCAGGTATAGAGGGTATGCACGTGACGTCACAGTCGACCGTTACGACTGCGGTGACGCCCACTGAGTGGCAAAAGACTGAGCGGCAGCATTGGTTTTCAGCGTGAATGCCGCGAAAAACACACAAAACACATACAAAACGGAGAGCTTTGTGATTGACAGTAGAAATAGCTTTGACACAAAACCTGAGGTATATATTTAAAGACTGCCGAAAGCAGCAGAAAAAAGCATCATCCCAGACAGCAACAGAATGTGGCCCACATCTGGTACTTGTGGATTACATTCGGACCAGATGTGGGCCAGATCTGGGCCGACACTATGTTGCTGTCAGGGATATGGATCACTGCAATTCACAGAAACAACTGGACTCCAGCAGAGAAACATGTTTTGCGGTTATCATTGTGTGTCAAATTGTTGGATTTTGAGGTAAAATCATACCGTATATATTGTATTGTTATATATTATGTTGACAAATCATCAATTAAATATTTTCCATCTTAAATTATGCATAGGGTGTTTTTAAATAAACAACACTGACAAAAACTATACAAGTTTTAGGGCTGGACAATATGACGAAATATATAACATTGATATAAGTGATTACTCGGATTTAGACCTACCTATATTGTAGTTATATAACATATTCACAGGCAGATTTGCTTTATGTATTTCCTCGCCGTCGAAATCAGGCACATATAAATGTCAGGAAACACGATTCCTGGCTGCATGTCAATATCCATGGATTAGTTTATTTGACAAGTTGTAAGAAACACTTTCGAGTCCAACCTTTAGAGTAATCGTTTGTTTTACTCACGTTTTCTCAGTTTCCTCTATTAAATCCAGTCACGCAGCAGGTTCTTTTGCCACTTAGTCCAGCTGAGGGAGCGCGTTTTCGGCGTGAAAGTGACGTCGATGCATACCCTCTATATGTTTAGGCAGGAACACACCAAGCCGAAGCCGACGCCGACGAACTAGTGGCGACGAAAGCAGACTGCGGGGTTGGTTCACGTCAGCAGCGTCTGTGTCCAAAGTTGGCCTGACACACCAAACCGACGCTGGACACCCGACGGCCAAGTAGCACGTCATTCTGAGCCTTCGCGAGATGAAATGCCTTTCCGTACCAGAAGGTGGCAGTATCTGAACAGCCAATCAGAATGATCAGATGGCCCGACGGACCGACGAGCTCCGACGCCGATTTAACATGTCGAATCGGCCGAAAAAAGACACTGAGAAAACTTAGTCGGCCGACGAAGAAAAACTGTTTATAGATCTGTGATTGTTTGTTTATTTATATTTTGTATATTGTTTATGTTTACAGAACCACACACACAATAAATCATCTACAAGTACCCCTGGTGTGAGACGTTATGTTCTAACCGGACATCCTGTGGTCGTTCAATTACTCCGAACCAAAAAAGAGTGAACAGTAGTTTTTTCACATGTCCTTAATTTAATTTCATATGTTGGTAGCCTATTAATTCAGTGTTTATAAGCCTTTTAAAGAATTTTAACCCAAACTGACTGGGTTTCTAGAGAGCAAAGGTTTTGTGAAAAAAGTGGAAGACTTAAACACAAAGTCTGTAAAATAAACTGTTAAAAGGATTTTAAAAAGGTATTTTATTCTGTGTTGTCATCATTCAGGTTGGATTTCAGCTTTAATGTAAAATTTTTTAACAAAGCAGCTGATATTGCCATAGAAACTAGTGGACTGCCGACTCGCTTTCACCCCAAAATGGCGGAAACGCAGGGCTGCTGCTGGGCGCCGGTGTTTCAATGTAACTTTCTATTGAGTGTCGCTTCTTGTTAGTGTATATTCTTTGAGGTCAAGGTGCTGTGCATTGAGGTAATTGATGCGACATGACGTCACTTCCAAAGAACATGTCTGACCAATTTCATGGAATGTGAAAACGAATCTCATTGCAATAAATAGCATTTAAATTAAACTGGGCATCAACACAATTCAATTGG
Organism: Anabarilius grahami; assembly: GCA_003731715.1. NCBI lineage: Eukaryota > Metazoa > Chordata > Actinopteri > Cypriniformes > Xenocyprididae > Anabarilius > Anabarilius grahami. Next base: position 569,387 of record RJVU01049122.1, on the reverse strand, counting down.
TTTGGTAATAGCAAGGGAAAATAGAATTAAGTTATCTCCAAAAAAATAAGTACTTTTTGACTGTAAACACAATTGTAAGGAGTAAAAAGTACTTTAAAAAAAAAAATTAAGTATTGATTTTTAATTGTACTCAAGTAAAGTAAAAAATCCCCCAAAATAATACTTAAGTACAGTACTCAAGTAAAATTACTCAAGTATTTTACACCTCTGATGAGGGAATATGGATTGGAGGACTTGGGTTTTACCATGCTTACCTCCATGGTTTTTTTAGGTAAAGATAGATTTTAATATCCTGGAAAAGAAAAAAGAATGGGGAATGGAGGAAATGGGAGTCAAAACAAACCATTATCTAAGAAACAGTTATTATAATTATCTCAAAATTTATACAGATGGATCAAAGAACAAACAGGAATGTGTGGGAATTGGAATACATATCCCAGAATTCAAAGATTAATATAACAAAAAGATTATCTAATCAGTTATCTGTATATACAGCAGAAATTGTAGCAGTCATCATTGCATTACAGTGGGTGGAAGAGGTCAGACCTGATAGAGTGGTATGCACAGACTCCTTAGTGTCAGGCGCTGCTTGCGTATAGGAAACACACGGAGTAGAAGATTAACATTCAAACAAGTCTTTACTTAATAATCCAACAGGAGAATATACAAGAGCAGGTAAACGCAACACAACATACAAACGAGACCGGACCCAGTGGTGAGGATAGTGACAGCTTATAAAGGGAGTGCTGATGAGTGGTGATGATCTTCAGGTGCGGGTGAGGGACAGGAGGGACGCTGGGAGATGTAGTGCCAGTGCTGGTGACTCTGACAGTACATTCCCCTCCGGCAAGGTGCGTCCCTGCGCTGCAATGAAACATCCAAAGGGGAGTTCCGGAGGGGGTCCTGGAGGTGGGCGGAGTGAAGAAAGGGAGGAAGAAGCTGGAGGTGGCTCAGGAGGAGGGATGTGTGTGCTGGAGAATGAGCCAGGTGGTGACCCAGTCCCCAGCCAGGGTGATGGACCACAGCGGCAACACTGGAGGGAGGAGCCATGGTGGAGATGGCCTCAGCGTCACCTTTGGGACGAGCGAGGGCGCCGGCGATGACAAATGAGGAACCCACGGCGCAGATGGAGGGCTGATGGATTGACAACCCAGACGACCGTGGCGGAGGGGCAGCGACGACCCCCCCGAGCTGGATGCAGGGATCCGGAGGGCTAAGGTGTAGCTGGAGCGACCAAGGGAGGCGGCGGAGCCTGAGGGAGGGTGGAGCTAGCTGGAGCAGTAGGGGTGGAGGGCCGGAGAGCAACGAACGGCCCGCAAGTCCGTTGCATAGGTGAAGCGACGTCCGACCCGGGTGAAGCCGACGGTCCGAGGAAGCTCCGAGAAGCCAAAAGCTCATAGGTCCCAGCAGACGTCGAGGGAGGAAGGAGCGTAGGTGGAGGAGTCAGGGCGACGGGTCAAGGTGGAGAGACCAGGACAGAAGCCGGAGGCGGAGCCATGGGATCCTCATGCCCAGAAGGAGGTGGCTCACAGTGGTCCCGCGGTGTTACCACGTCACTGAGTGGAGATGACGGTGGTGTAGCGGGACTGATAGGGGACAGCTCGGGCAGGACAGCAGACGTGGCTGGGGTCTGTGAAGAAGGCAGGGACGATGAGCTGACACATATATCAAGGAGAGGATGTGGGAGAGGGAGGATGGGTGGGACCAGTGAGTCCCGTAGAGAATGGTCAGGCAGATGAGGAATTATGTGGATGTTGGTCAACTCACTGTCAGTGAGAGGGAAGGTGGGTGGGGTTTCTGGCCGGCCCTTCGACTGGGACTGACTGGGACTGCCGACTTGGACCTCTCCTCAGATGGAATCCCCTCAGGCTCTGGGGTGATGTCATGCTCGGTCGCTCCTCCTGGCGCGGGCTCTGACGTCACGGCGGAGTCATTCACTCCATCTGCGGTGGGTCTCTGACTGGGAACTGGGCTGGGCAGGGTTCTGGATCGGGGCCGTTTGCTCTCCAGACACTTAATCAAAGAGTCTTTCCAGTTCAAGCTGGTGGTGTCTGGGAGGTTGCTGGGGCCATGGAAGTTCGCCCTGATCCAGAACAAGGTCTTTAGGGCTTCATCCTCCAACAGGCTGGTGAGGGCGAGGTGAAAAAATGCTGTGGCAAAGGAAAGGAAATCGTGGCTCCCCTGAGCCACTTTGATGAATTTTGCATAGGAAACACACGGAGTAGAAGATTAACATTAAATTGTTTAACAAATTAACAAAAGATGCATTACAAAAAGAAATAATTCCAATTCCACTTGGGAAAGGAGAAGGAAAAGCAATAGTCAAGAAGAAAGGTATTGAAATATGGCAGAATTGGTGGGAGGAAGATAAGAAAGGAAGGGGATGTCATAAAATACAAAAATCTGTCAATATTACAAATTATAGGGAAAGTTTCAGGCAGGAAGAAATCATAATGACAAGATTGAGAGTGGATCACACAGGACTGAACGACACCTTGTTTTTAATGGGAAAAAAGAATAGTGAAAATTGTGAAAGCTGTGGGGTTAAAGAAAATACTGAACATGTTATATTACGCTGTATTTTATATGAGGTGGAAAGACGGGTGTTTCAAGATAGGGTTCAGGAGGCAAAACGGGAGTGGAATCTGAAGGGGATACTGGGCACAGAAGGAGAGGGAGAGGGGATAAGAAGTACTAGGAAGGCTCTATTTAAATGTCTTAAAAACACAGGGTTGATGCACAGAATTTAAGAACAGTTAAATGACATGATGTTACACACTCCTGTACCATAGGTGGCGGTATGCACCTTGAAGTTGTTTGCAATCCGCCAATAACCAAGAGAAGAAGAAGAAGAAAGTATGGCTGTGTCCGAAATCGCCCCCTATACCCTCACTCACTATTCCCTACATTAGTCCACTAACATAGTCCACTTGAAGAAGTAAATGAAAACTAGTGAGTGAATTCAAACACTCGGTGCACCGGGAGGGCTGGCTGTTTAATAATCATTTTAAAAATTTGCAAACTAGCAGCTCCAGTACTAGTAATGAGAGAATTTTTTCTTGAGCTCTGTCATGAAAACCAGCATGTATAAACCTTAATTAAACAATTTAATAAGACAGTTAAAATGAATTTATAACTGTATGATACACTGTAGGGAAGTGGATGGATGATTCAACTGCATGCGCCATCATTGCCCCTATACCCTTAAATAGGGCACTATTTGAGGGAACAGCCATTTGTAGTGGTGCACGAAACCATAGTGAACGTTGTCAAGTGCTCATTCAATCCCACAATGCACCGCAGTAACGAGTGTACAACCGTTGCATGCTCAACGGCTGTAGAATACCCACAATGCAATGTGGTTTCACACCGCACGAGTCAGCAGAGCGTAAGGAGCGTGTATTTTTTTCGCCGCCCATGTTAACAGATGAGAGCATTTACACTGCAAGGAAAGGCTGCGCAGCAGCGCGTAGCAGGAGCAGAAGCAGCAGTGCCATGATCGTTTCGGCGCTGGGTCTATTTTGGCTGCGCTGCAAACGCTTAATTAAAGTGAAAGTACACCTTTGATGGATAAAATAAATATAATTTCAGACAAAAAGTGCTCAAAATGCATAGAATATATATCTACTGTGTTTTAACAAGAATTGGAGTAGGCTATGTCAGGAAAGAAAATATAAAAAAATATATTTATAGAAGATTTACTCATTTAAACTTGTTTTTAATTATTTACTTTGGGTTAAAGTATGGTGTATTATAAAAAGTAAACTAGCCAGAAAATATGATGTTTAAACATTATTGTAGTTATTACACAGACAGCTGTATAGCATACCCAAATCAAACCCGAGTTTGCTGGCTTTTTTTGCCGAGTTTGCAGTCTTAAAGGATTAGTTCACTTTCAAATGAAATTTTCCTGATAATTTACTCACCCCCATGTCATCCAAGATGTTCATGTCTTTCTTTCTTCAGTCGAAAAGAAATCAAGGTTTTTGTTGAAAACATTCCAGGATTATTCTCCTTATAGTGGACTTCAATGGAGCCCAAATGGTTGAAGGTCAAAATTACAGTTTCAGTGCAGCTTCAAAGCGTTCTACACGATCCCAGATGAGGAGTAAGGGTTTTATCTAGAGAAACCATCGCTCATTTTTTAAAAAATAAATAAAAATTTTATACATTTTAACCATAAATGTTCATCTTGAACTAGCTCTCTTCTTCTTCTTCTTCTCTATTAGAATTCCAGCAGTGTAGACCCTGCTAATTGTATTACTGCACAAAGTTTGAACTAATTGTTATATACTTGCACTAGCATAATGTATATGACAATTTAGTCCAATTTAATTTAAGTACCACAAGAGCGATTGGAGAGCATACAACTACTTATGCTTTTGAATCGCTCTCGCTGTACTTTGATGCCATACACTGATCAGTCTGCGCAGCGCCGATGCATCTCGAACAAGCCTATTTTCTAGCCATTGAATGTACATCGGTTGTACACTCTTTATTGCGATGCATTGTGGGATTGAATGAGTGCACTCAGTAACATCCACTATGGTTTTGGACACCACTAAAAATGTCTGTCCCCTCAAATAATGCCCTATTTAAGGGTATAGGGGGCGATTTCGGACACAGCCTATTGAGTTTGCTAACTAGTGAGCATCGAAATACGTGTCTGAGGTAACTAGTTTTATTTGGATTCTTGTTTTCCGATGAACAATTGTTCATAGTGGTTGGTTGGCGGCTGCCCTCTCACTCAACATGCTCCTGCTGTAATCCTGTGTCTTTTCATGGGTTTGACGTCTGTTTGTGCGTGCGGCCGGACTCGTGACAATAGAGACGACATGGAGGTATGTGTAACTACCACTATTGAGGTTTATAGTATTTTTATGTGGTAAATAATTTAACGTTTAAATTTTTTTAGGAGGAATAGTTGATTTTAGGACCCATTGCATTTAGCGCAGCCTGCGGGGCAACATTCTTCGATGCTGCTGCTTTGTTTATGTTCGTTTCAGTGATCTAATTCTGACCATTGGCGTGAGTGTGCGCTGCTCATCCGTCTCTTCAGTTAGACCTGGGTCCTGTTTCATAAAACAAGTTTACCAAATTATCCAGGTTTATTTCAGTAAGTCTGATTTATTGTCAGTTGATTTGGTTCAAAATAATCAGGCTAACTGAAATAAGCCTAGCTTATTTGGTAAATTTGTTTTATGAAACAGGCTTTATGAAACTTTTGTGTGTTTGTTTTTTCTTTCCTTACTTTGGATTTGTAGCTAATTGGTTTGTTTTGCAATTGCTTTTTGTGTATTTTGTTGTTTAAGTTCATTCTTTAGTTATTCATTTGTCTATATTGCTTTGATTTGTTCACTTGTGCTGTTCATTTGCATTTGCTTTGGTGTTTTGTATTTGTTTCATATGGGTTAACTTTGTCTAGAGTTAATTTTCTCTTTTATATATGTATAATTCTTTTGCTCTGTTTCATTTTGCCGTTTAATTTGTATTTCCTTATTTCTTGTTTATTATACTGGTATGTTTATGAACTTGGAGTGAACATCCACCTCCCGTTGAGACAGTTCTTAACCTTATAGCAGGTGTTTTGATATTCTGGTTTCATGCCTTAGGCTCTACCTTTTGATTTGCTGTATTTTTTTAATTTAAGTGTTAAGCATTTGTAGAATTATCATTATTTCTTTTGTTTTGAGATTTTGGTTAACTTTGTTTCTTGTTGTAGGAACCGAGGCTTCAGGCAGGTCGCTGGTTGGCCCTCATGTACGGGGGTGGGACTCTGTCATGGAGTGCAGTGTGTTCACGCTTGATTTGAGTATGTGTGTAGTGAGACCTGTGCACCTGGTGGTAAGATCTTTTGCGATATAGTAGCCTTGTGCTCATTAAACTAGCTTACCTGCCCTAGATAAGCCTCAGTTTCTCTATTTTGTTGTTTTTCTGTTGTCCATGTCTGTATAAAATATGCCCAGCCTGCAGGAATGTTTTAAGATTTATGCTTGACTATTGCTGAAATAAAGTTTTTGTATTTTGTTATCCACGTCTCAGGCCTCTGTCTTTGAAACCACATTCCTGTGTGCCCATTTATAGGTGATCAATTCATAATTATCTTTCCCTGGTTGACAGGGTGGCGTAGTCAGTTAAATTTAGAGTTTCCCTTTCGAATACCAAACCGCCACACTAACAACAACAATAAATAGTGAACTTAAGGTGAAGACAAAAACTGGATCATTTAGAACTGAATTGAAAATTCCTTTTCAAGTCAGTTCCTGAATTTAAATTGAGTTAAATTTGAATTCATATTATGTAAGAAAGTAAAATTAAAATAAACAGGACTTCAAAGAAATTCATAACTCATTTTAACTAGAAAAGCAATGGTTTTCAAGACAAAAATGAAGTTTTGAAAAGTCTGAAGGTTTATCGGCCAAAAACGGAGAGAAGACTGATAGATAAAATGATAGAATGATAAATGATATTAAAATATATTCTCCTTAAATTCATGAGAGCACACTGACCTATTGGCTCAAGCCCACAGTGAGACAAAAAAGAAAATGAAATGTCAAGTATGTACCCACAAACACAGACAAGTCTCCTTTCGCTTACTCCACCTACACCACACCTTTCAGTAGTTCTGCCTTCCTAATTCCCACCTGATCACTTACCATTGTACTTACCATGTGTTTTTTTACATTGAAATTCGTTCTTTAATCCCAGCTTAATATGTACAGTCAACTATAAAGCATTTTAGATTCATTTACAAAAGAGTTCAAATGGCTGGAACTGAAGTGCATTTTAAAACAGTACAGTGTTTATTTGAGTGGTCATACAACTTCAAATACTGTGAGTTTGGAGCAGGGCTGTGGAAGATGAACAAAAGAAGACATAATGACTGTTTAGGAAACCCACTTTGTGCTAAGGGCACAAAAAAAAAATGACACCACCTTTAAAGGATTAGTCCACTTTTAAATACACTTTTCCTGATAAATTTACTCACCCCCATGTCATCCAAGATGTCCATGTCTTTCTTTCGTCAGTCGAAAAGAAATTAAGGTTTTTGAGGTAAACATTCCAGGATTATTCTCCATATAGTGGATTTCAATGGCTACCAACAGATTGAAGGTCCAAATTATAGTTTCAGTGCAGCTTCAAACGCTTTAAACGATACCAGATGAGTAATAAGGGCCTTATCTATCGAAATGATCGTTCATTTTCGAAAAAAATACAACCGTTTATGCTTTATAAACAAAATATCGCCGTGAATGTATTTTCTGCTTCCGCATTCTTCATAACGCTTACGCTGAATGTTCTACGCCTTCCCTATTCTACTTACGTAACGAACGCGGCGGCAGTTTAGTTTTTTTCCGTAAGTTGAATAGGGAAGGCGTACGACATTCAGCGTAAGCGTTATGAAGAATGCGGAAGCAGAAAATACGTTCACGGCGATATTTTGTTTATAAAGCATAAACGGTTGTATTTTTTTCGAAAATGAACGATCATTTCGATAGATAAGGCCCTTATTACTCATCTGGTATCGTTTAAAGCGTTTGAAGCTGCACTGAAACTATAATTTGGACCTTCAATCTGTTGGTAGCCATTGAAATCCACTATATGGAGAATAATCCTGGAATGTTT